>OU612060.1:169790204-170119121 GCA_914767635.1 Melanostoma mellinum | reverse complement strand
TTTTTGGGGGTTGTACGAAGGGGGAACACCAATTAGGCCACTTTAGACGATCCCATCAAAACATTCCTGAAATCTCCTTTTCCTGGGTGACTAAAATGTAAAATGCTCCATATCTCGAGAACGGAGCGAGATAGACGAAAAATAACGATTTTTTGGGGGTTGTACGAAGGGGGAACACCAATTAGGCCACTTAATACGATCCCATCAAAACATTCCTGAAATCTCCTTTTCCTGGGTGACTAAAATGTAAAATGCTCCATATCTCGAGAACGGAGCGAGATAGACGAAAAATAACGATTTTTGGGAGTTGTACGAAGGGGGAACACCAATTAGGCCACTTAATACGATCCCATCAAAACATTCCTGAAATCTCCTTTTCCTGGGTGACTAAAATGTAAAATGCTCCATATCTCGAGAACGGAGCGAGATAGACGAAAAATAACGATTTTTTGGGGGTTGTACGAATGGGGAACACCAATTCGGACGCTTCATACGATCCCATCAAAGCATTCCTGAAATCTCCTTTTCCTGGGTGACTAAAATGTAAAATGCTCCATATCTCGAGAACGGAGCGAGATAGACGAAAAATAACGATTTTTTGGGGTTGTACGAAGGGGGAACACCAATTAGGCCACTTAATACGATCCCATCAAAACATTCCTGAAAACTCCTTTTCCTGGGTGACTAAAATGTAAAATGCTCCATATCTCGAGAACGGAGCGAGATAGACGAAAAATAACGATTTTTTTGGGGTTGTACGAAGGGGGAACACCAATTCGGCCACTTAATACGGTCCCATCAAAACATTCCTGAAATCTCCTTTGTACGAATGGGGAACACCAATTAGGCCACTTAATACGATCCCATCAAAACATTCCTGAAATCTCCTTTTCCTGGGTGACTAAAATGTAAAATGCTCATATCTCGAGAACGGAGCGAGATAGACGAAAAAATAACGATTTTTTGGGGGTTGTACGAAGGGGGAACACCAATTAGGCCACTTCATACGATCCCATCAAAACATTCCTGAAATCTCCTTTTCCTGGGTCACTAAAATGTAAAATGCTCCATATCTCGAGAACGGAGCGAGATAGACGAAAAATAACGATTTTTTGGGGGTTGTACGAAGGGGGAAAACCAATTAGGCCACCTAATACGATCCCATCAAAACATTCCTGAAATCTCCTTTTCCTGGGTGACTAAAATGTAAAATGCTCCATATCTCGAGAACGGAGCGAGATAGACGA
This sequence comes from Melanostoma mellinum, assembly GCA_914767635.1. Taxonomy (NCBI): domain Eukaryota; kingdom Metazoa; phylum Arthropoda; class Insecta; order Diptera; family Syrphidae; genus Melanostoma; species Melanostoma mellinum. The sequence continues at coordinate 170,117,874 of OU612060.1, read as the reverse complement.
AAAATAACGATTTTTTGGGGGTTGTATGAATGGGGAACACCAATTCGGACGCTTCATACGATCCCATCAAAGCATTCCTGAAATCTCCTTTTCCTGGGTCACTAAAATGTAAAATGCTCCATATCTCGAGAACGGAGCGAGATAGACGAAAAATAACGATTTTTTGGGGGTTGTATGAATGGGGAACACCAATTCGGACGCTTCATACGATCCCATCAAAACATTCCTGAAATCTCCTTTTCCTGGGTGACTAAAATGTAAAATGCTCCATATCTCGAGAACGGAGCGAGATAGACGAAAAATAACGATTTTTTGGGGGTTGTACGAAGGGGGAACACCAATTAGGCCACTTCATACGATCCCATCAAAACATTCCTGAAATCTCCTTTTCCTGGGTCACTAAAATGTAAAATGCTCCATATCTCGAGAACGGAGCGAGATAGACGAAAAATAACGATTTTTTTGGGGTTGTACGAAGGGGGAACACCAATTAGGCCACTTCATACGATCCCATCAAAACATTCCTGAAATCTCCTTTTCCTGGGTGACTAAAATGTAAAATGCTCCATATCTCGAGAACGGAGCGAGATAGACGAAAAATAACGATTTTTTTTTGGTTGTACGAAGGGGGAACACCAATTAGGCCACTTAATACGATCCCATCAAAACATTCCTGAAATCTCCTTTTCCTGGGTCACTAAAATGTAAAATGCTCCATATCTCGAGAACGGAGCGAGATAGACGAAAAATAACGATTTTTTGGGGGTTGTACGAAGGGGGAACACCAATTAGGCCACTTTAGACGATCCCATCAAAACATTCCTGAAATCTCCTTTTCCTGGGTGACTAAAATGTAAAATGCTCCATATCTCGAGAACGGAGCGAGATAGACGAAAAATAACGATTTTTTTGGGTTGTACGAAGGGGGAACACCAATTAGGCCACTTAATACGATCCCATCAAAACATTCCTGAAATCTCCTTTTCCTGGGTCACTAAAATGTAAAATGCTCCATATCTCGAGAACGGAGCGAGATAGACGAAAAATAACGATTTTTTGGGGGTTGTACGAAGGGGGAACACCAATTAGGCCACTTTAGACGATCCCATCAAAACATTCCTGAAATCTCCTTTTCCTGGGTGACTAAAATGTAAAATGCTCCATATCTCGAGAACGGAGCGAGATAGACGAAAAATAACGATTTTTTTGGGGTTGTACGAAGGGGGAACACCAATTAGGCCACTTCATACGATCCCATCAAAACATTCCTGAAATCTCCTTTTCCTGAGTGACTAAAATGTAAAATGCTCCATATCTCGAGAACGGAGCGAGATAGACGAAAAATAACGATTTTTTGGGGGTTGTACGAAGGGGGAACACCAATTAGGCCACTTTAGACGATCCCATCAAAACATTCCTGAAATCTCCTTTTCCTGGGTGACTAAAATGTAAAATGCTCCATATCTCGAGAACGGAGCGAGATAGACGAAAAATAACGATTTTTTGTGGGTTGTACGAAGGGGGAACACCAATTAGGCCACTTAATACGATCCCATCAAAACATTCCTGAAATCTCCTTTTCCTGGGTCACTAAAATGTAAAATGCTCCATATCTCGAGAACGGAGCGAGATAGACGAAAAATAACGATTTTTTGGGGGTTGTACGAAGGGGGAACACCAATTAGGCCACTTAATACGATCCCATCAAAACATTCCTGAAAACTCCTTTTCCTGGGTGACTAAAATGTAAAATGCTCCATATCTCGAGAACGGAGCGAGATAGACGAAAAATAACGATTTTTTGGGGGTTGTACGAAGGGGGAACACCAATTCGGCCACTTAATACGATCCCATCAAAACATTCCTGAAATCTCCTTTGTACGAATGGGGAACACCAATTAGGCCACTTAATACGATCCCATCAAAACATTCCTGAAATCTCCTTTTCCTGGGTGACTAAAATGTAAAATGCTCATATCTCGAGAACGGAGCGAGATAGACGAAAAATAACGATTTTTTTTGGGTTGTACGAAGGGGGAACACCAATTAGGCCACTTCATACGATCCCATCAAAGCGTTCCTGAAATCTCCTTTTCCTGGGTCACTAAAATGTAAAATGCTCCATATCTCGAGAACGGAGCGAGATAGACGAAAAATAACGATTTTTTGGGGGTTGTACGAAGGGGGAATACCAATTAGGCCACCTAATACGATCCCATCAAAACATTCCTGAAATCTCCTTTTCCTGGGTGACTAAAATGTAAAATGCTCCATATCTCGAGAACGGAGCGAGATAGACGAAAAATAACGATTTTTTGGGGGTTGTATGAATGGGGAACACCAATTCGGACGCTTCATACGATCCCATCAAAGCATTCCTGAAATCTCCTTTTCCTGGGTCACTAAAATGTAAAATGCTCCATATCTCGAGAACGGAGCGAGATAGACGAAAAATAACGATTTTTTGGGGGTTGTACGAAGGGGGAACACCAATTCGGACGCTTCATACGATCCCATCAAAGCATTCCTGAAATCTCCTTTTCCTGGGTGACTAAAATGTAAAATGCTCCATATCTCGAGAACGGAGCGAGATAGACGAAAAATAACGATTTTTTGGGGGTTGTACGAAGGGGGAACACCAATTAGGCCACTTCATACGATCCCATCAAAACATTCCTGAAATCTCCTTTTCCTGGGTCACTAAAATGTAAAATGCTCCATATCTCGAGAACGGAGCGAGATAGACGAAAAATAACGATTTTTTTGGGGTTGTACGAAGGGGGAACACCAATTAGGCCACTTCATACGATCCCATCAAAACATTCCTGAAATCTCCTTTTCCTGGGTGACTAAAATGTAAAATGCTCCATATCTCGAGAACGGAGCGAGATAGACGAAAAATAACGATTTTTTTTTGGTTGTACGAAGGGGGAACACCAATTAGGCCACTTAATACGATCCCATCAAAACATTCCTGAAATCTCCTTTTCCTGGGTCACTAAAATGTAAAATGCTCCATATCTCGAGAACGGAGCGAGATAGACGAAAAATAACGATTTTTTGGGGGTTGTACGAAGGGGGAACACCAATTAGGCCACTTTAGACGATCCCATCAAAACATTCCTGAAATCTCCTTTTCCTGGGTGACTAAAATGTAAAATGCTCCATATCTCGAGAACGGAGCGAGATAGACGAAAAATAACGATTTTTTGGGGGTTGTACGAAGGGGGAACACCAATTAGGCCACTTAATACGATCCCATCAAAACATTCCTGAAATCTCCTTTTCCTGGGTCACTAAAATGTAAAATGCTCCATATCTCGAGAACGGAGCGAGATAGACGAAAAATAACGATTTTTTGGGGGTTGTACGAAGGGGGAACACCAATTAGGCCACTTTAGACGATCCCATCAAAACATTCCTGAAATCTCCTTTTCCTGGGTGACTAAAATGTAAAATGCTCCATATCTCGAGAACGGAGCGAGATAGACGAAAAATAACGATTTTTTGGGGGTTGTACGAAGGGGGAACACCAATTAGGCCACTTTAGACGATCCCATCAAAACATTCCTGAAATCTCCTTTTCCTGGGTGACTAAAATGTAAAATGCTCCATATCTCGAGAACGGAGCGAGATAGACGAAAAATAACGATTTTTTTGGGGTTGTACGAAGGGGGAACACCAATTAGGCCACTTCATACGATCCCATCAAAACATTCCTGAAATCTCCTTTTCCTGAGTGACTAAAATGTAAAATGCTCCATATCTCGAGAACGGAGCGAGATAGACGAAAAATAACGATTTTTTGGGGGTTGTACGAAGGGGGAACACCAATTAGGCCACTTTAGACGATCCCATCAAAACATTCCTGAAATCTCCTTTTCCTGGGTGACTAAAATGTAAAATGCTCCATATCTCGAGAACGGAGCGAGATAGACGAAAAATAACGATTTTTTGGGGGTTGTACGAAGGGGGAACACCAGTTAGGCCACTTTAGACGATCCCATCAAAACATTCCTTAAATCTCCTTTTCGTGGGTCACTAAAATGTAAAATGCTCCATATCTCGAGAACGGAGCGAGATAGACGAAAAATAACGATTTTTTGGGGGTTGTACGAAGGGGGAACACCAATTAGGCCACTTTAGACGATCTCATCAAAACATTCCTGAAATCTCCTTTTCCTGGGTGACTAAAATGTAAAATGCTCCATATCTCGAGAACGGAGCGAGATAGACGAAAAATAACGATTTTTTGGGGGTTGTACGAAGGGGGAACACCAGTTAGGCCACTTTAGACGATCCCATCAAAACATTCCTTAAATCTCCTTTTCGTGGGTCACTAAAATGTAAAATGCTCCATATCTCGAGAACGGAGCGAGATAGACGAAAAATAACGATTTTTTGGGGGTTGTACGAAGGGGGAACACCAATTAGGCCACTTTAGACGATCCCATCAAAACATTCCTGAAATCTCCTTTTCCTGGGTCACTAAAATGTAAAATGCTCCATATCTCGAGAACGGAGCGAGATAGACGAAAAATAACGATTTTTTGGGGGTTGTACGAAGGGGGAACACCAGTTAGGCCACTTTAGACGATCCCATCAAAACATTCCTTAAATCTCCTTTTCGTGGGTCACTAAAATGTAAAATGCTCCATATCTCGAGAACGGAGCGAGATAGACGAAAAATAACGATTTTTTGGGGGTTGTACGAAGGGGGAACACCAGTTAGGCCACTTTAAACGATCCCATCAAAACATTCTTTAAAACTCCTTTTCCTGGGTGACTTAAATGTAAAATGCTCCATATCTCGAGAACGGAGCGAGATAAACGAAAAATAACGATTTTTTGGGGGTTGTACGAAGGGGGAACACCAATTAGGCCACTTTAGACGATCCCATCAAAACATTCCTGAAATCTCCTTTTCCTGGGTGATTAAAATGTAAAATGCTCCATATCTCGAGAACGGAGCGAGATAGACGAAAAATAACGATTTTTTGGGGGTTGTACGAAGGGGGAACACCAATTAGGCCACTTTAGACGATCCCATCAAAACATTCCTGAAATCTCCTTTTCCTGGGTCACTAAAATGTAAAATGCTCCATATCTCGAGAACGGAGCGAGATAGACGAAAAATAACGATTTTTTGGGGGTTGAACGAAGGGGGAACACCAATTAGGCCACTTTTGACGATCCCATCAAAACATTCCTGAAATCTCCTTTTCCTGGGTGACTAAAATGTAAAATGCTCCATATCTCGAGAACGGAGCGAGATAGACGAAAAATAACGATTTTTTGGGGGTTGTACGAAGGGGGAACACTAATCAGGCCACTCAATACGATCCCATCAAAACATTCCTGAAATCTCCTTTTCCTGGGTCACTAAAATGTAAAATGCTCCATATCTCGAGAACGGAGCGAGATAGACGAAAAATAACGATTTTTTGGGGGTTGTACGAAGGGGGAACACCAATCAGGCCACTCAATACGATCCCATCAAAACGTTCCTGAAATCTCCTTTTCCTGGACGACTAAAACGTAAAATGCTCCATATCTCGATAACGGAGCGAGATAGACGAAAAATAACGATTTTTTGGGGGCTGTACAAAGGGGGAACACCAATTAGGCCACTTTTGACGATCCCATCAAAACATTCCTGAAATCTCCTTCTCCTGGGTGACTAAAATGTAAAATGCTCCATATCTCGAGAACGGAGCGAGATAGACGAAAAATAACGATTTTTTGGGGGTTGAACGAAGGGGGAACACCAATTAGGCCACTTTTGACGATCCCATCAAAACATTCCTGAAAACTCCTTTTCCTGGGTCACTAAAATGTAAAATGCTCCATATCTCGAGAACGGAGCGAGATAGACGAAAAATAACGATTTTTTGGGGGTTGTACGAAGGGGGAACACCAGTTAGGCCACTTTAGACGATCCCATCAAAACATTCCTTAAATCTCCTTTTCGTGGGTCACTAAAATGTAAAATGCTCCATATCTCGAGAACGGAGCGAGATAGACGAAAAATAACGATTTTTTGGGGGTTGTACGAAGGGGGAACACCAGTTAGGCCACTTTAGACGATCCCATCAAAACATTCCTTAAATCCCTTTTTCGTGGGTCACTAAAATGTAAAATGCTCCATATCTCGAGAACGGAGCGAGATAGACGAAAAATAACGATTTTTTGGGGGTTGTACGAAGGGGGAACACCAGTTAGGCCACTTTAGACGATCCCATCAAAACATTCCTTAAATCTCCTTTTCGTGGGTCACTAAAATGTAAAATGCTCCATATCTCGAGAACGGAGCGAGATAGACGAAAAATAACGATTTTTTTGGGGTTGTACGAAGGGGGAACACCAGTTAGGCCACTTTAGACGATCCCATCAAAACATTCCTGAAATCTCCTTTTCCTGGGTGACTAAAATGTAAAATGCTCCATATCTCGAGAACGGAGCGAGATAGACGAAAAATAACGATTTTTTGGGGGTTGTACGAAGGGGGAACACCAGTTAGGCCACTTTAGACGATCCCATCAAAACATTCCTTAAATCTCCTTTTCGTGGGTCACTAAAATGTAAAATGCTCCATATCTCGAGAACGGAGCGAGATAGACGAAAAATAACGATTTTTTGGGGGTTGTGCGAAGGGGGAACACTAATCAGGCCACTCAATACGATCCCATCAAAACATTCCTGAAATCTCCTTTTCCTGGGTGACTAAAATGTAAAATGCTCCATATCTCGAGAACGGAGCGAGATAGACGAAAAATAACGATTTTTTGGGGGTTGTGCGAAGGGGGAACACCAATTAGGCCACTCAATACGATCCCATCAAAACATTCCTGAAATCTCCTTTTCCTGGGTCACTAAAATGTAAAATGCTCCATATCTCGAGAACGGAGCGAGATAGACGAAAAATAACGATTTTTTGGGGGTTGTACGAAGGGGGAACACCAGTTAGGCCACTTTAAACGATCCCATCAAAACATTCCTGAAATCTCCTTTTCCTGGGTCACTAAAATGTAAAATGCTCCATATCTCGAGAACGGAGCGAGATAGACGAAAAATAACGATTTTTTGGGGGTTGAACGAAGGGGGAACACCAGTTAGGCCACTTTAGACGATCCCATCAAAACATTCCTTAAATCTCCTTTTCGTGGGTCACTAAAATGTAAAATGCTCCATATCTCGAGAACGGAGCGAGATAGACGAAAAATAACGATTTTTTGTGGGTTGTACGAAGGGGGAACACCAGTTAGGCCACTTTAGACGATCCCATCAAAACATTCCTTAAATCTCCTTTTCGTGGGTCACTAAAATGTAAAATGCTCCATATCTCGAGAACGGAGCGAGATAGACGAAAAATAACGATTTTTTGGGGGTTGTACGAAGGGGGAACACCAGTTAGGCCACTTTAGACGATCCCATCAAAACATTCCTGAAATCTCCTTTTCGTGGGTCACTAAAATGTAAAATGCTCCATATCTCGAGAACGGAGCGAGATAGACGAAAAATAACGATTTTTTGGGGGTTGTGCGAAGGGGGAACACCAATTAGGCCACTCAATACGATCCCATCAAAACATTCCTGAAATCTCCTTTTCCTGGGTGACTAAAATGTAAAATGCTCCATATCTCGAGAACGGAGCGAGATAGACGAAAAATAACGATTTTTTGGGGGTTGTGCGAAGGGGGAACACCAATTAGGCCACTTAATACGATCCCATCAAAACATTCCTGAAATCTCCTTTTCCTGGGTCACTAAAATGTAAAATGCTCCATATCTCGAGAACGGAGCGAGATAGACGAAAAATAACGATTTTTTGGGGGTTGTACGAAGGGGGAACACCAATCAGGCCACTCAATACGATCCCATCAAAACGTTCCTGAAATCTCCTTTTCCTGGACGACTAAAACGTAAAATGCTCCATATCTCGATAACGGAGCGAGATAGACGAAAAATAACGATTTTTTGGGGGTTGTACGAAGGGGGAACACTAATCAGGCCACTCAATACGATCCCATCAAAACATTCCTGAAATCTCCTTTTCCTGGGTCACTAAAATGTAAAATGCTCCATATCTCGAGAACGGAGCGAGATAGACGAAAAATAACGATTTTTTTGGGGTTGTACGAAGGGGGAACACCAATTAGGCCACTTTAGACGATCCCATCAAAACATTCCTGAAATCTCCTTTTCCTGGGTCACTAAAATGTAAAATGCTCCATATCTCGAGAACGGAGCGAGATAGACGAAAAATAACGATTTTTTTGGGGTTGTACGAAGGGGGAACACCAATTAGGCCACTTTAGACGATCCCATCAAAACATTCCTGAAATCTCCTTTTCCTGGGTGGCTAAAATGTAAAATGCTCCATATCTCGAGAACAGAGCGAGATAGACGAAAAATAACGATTTTTTTGGGGATGGTTGAAGGGGGAACATCAATTAGGACGCTTTAGACGATCCCATCAAAACATTCCTGAAATCTCCTTTTCCTGGGTGACTAAAATGTAAAATGCTCCATATCTCGAGAACGGAGCGAGATAGACGAAAAATAACGATTTTTCCTGGGGTCTTATTGTTTCTAAAAGATTTCAAACCGATAAGGTTTCCATAAGATAGTTATTTTTACTTGCGATTATAGGTACTATAAGGCAAGTTTTGCATTCGTGCAGAAAAAAAATTTTGAGATGACAATTAAACATGATATTACGATGATAGAGAATACGAAAAAAGTGGGTCCTACAATTCTGTCTGTCTGTCTGTCTGTCTGTCTGTCTGTCTGTCTGTATGTCCGTCTGTCTGTATATGGATCTACAGCCTGAACTGCTTTACCGATTTTCTTCAAAATTTGCAGTTAGGCTCTGTGAGGCAGCCTACAGAGGGGTTTTTGGAATTGGGTCTCCAGGTCTTGAAATAACGGTACCTGCCATACGACTTATATGATAAAACCTACTTTTCTCGAAAACGACTCCAACGATTTTGATAAAATTTTACGTAAGGAATTATTTTTGAATAACTATTCTTACGATCTAAAATTTATTTTTGGGAAAAGTCTAAAAACGGTACCCCCCATAGTGCCGTTTTTTTCAAACCCGACTTTCTCGTGATTGGCTAGCACGATTTAGACGAAATTTCATATTAAGGAAGCCCAAGATAATTTAAGAAAGATTGCATATCAATATTTGAAAAATTTAGTATTTTCAAATTTTCATTAATTTTTAAAAAAAAATTTTGCTTTTTCGAATATTTTCAAAACGGTATATTTGATTTATTTAAAATTTTTTGTCAATACATCTTTCAATAAGATCTTCAAATTTGTTTGCTTGAATTTTTAAAGCCTAATTTTTAAAAAAAATTAAAAATAAAAAACAGTTTTTTTAAAAAACGGCTCCAACGATTTTGATTAAACTTTTAGCGTTTATATGTTTTAGCAAGTGCAAAAAAGTGACGTTTTAAGATTTTCGCTTGAAGCCCTCGGAATATTTAATTTGATATTTTTTTCAATATTTTGCGTGATTTAAGTTAATTTTCATAATTAAATTGTAGTTGGTAACCCTGTACCACCAAATATATTAAGACAAAAACTTAAACCTTACTCAGCCTTAAGATTTTGGTACTGTACTTAGCACACAATCGCAAGTTCGTGCGACACAGTCGTGCCCATTTTTTGAAATTGTTTTCATGTGAAGAAAAAACGAAATTTAGTTATATTTTTTAAAATTTTTTTATTCTTTGTTGCTAACAAAAAGTGTAACATAAAAATCTCAGTTCTCGTCGACGCCGAACTACTCAGGCCCCAGTAAACAAAAATTTGCCGTGTCTCCACAATATCTTCATTTTCCCAAACTACTTCTGGATTGCTCACTGTTTCACCGGGTAGTTCAATAATTTCATTATCACTCGCGTTGTTTGCGTATGAACTATTTTCAATTTGAAAACACTTTTTACAATAGTTACCACTTTCTTGATTATTTTTTTCCGTAGCGGAGGCCGTCTTTACCCTTTTGGGGGCCCTGGACACTTTATGAAAATGGGACCCTGTATGATTCTATAAAAAGGTTATGTTGTGCAATAAAGTTATACAGAAAAAAATCACATAACTTTGTTATAATTAATATTTAAATTTTTCCTAAAAATAATTTTTTTTTTAAATTCTTTATAAAGGCAAATAACTATTGCAGCATGTTTATGTTTTAACATAAACACTAACATTATCATAAACAATGTAGAATTAAAAACAAAATAATACATATTTCATGAAGGAATTCAAAAATAAACAAAATTTAAATGACAAAAAATTAAATTCAGAATGTAGTTTAAGGAACAAAATATTGATGTACAAAAAGATGCAAAAAGGAATGTTTATTGAAGGAGTCTTTTTCTTGATTTAAAATTAGAAAAAAATCACTGATCATATCTACAAAATCGATACCTCTGAGGATGTCGTTTTCGATTGACATCAGCGACAAAATGGTCAATCTTTCTTGAACCATTGAGTTCGTTTTTTATTCTTTTTAACTTAGAGAAGGAACGTTCACCACTGCAGTTGGTCACCATCGTACTTAAGAAAATTCTAAGTGCAATTTCAACACTTTACTTTATTTTATTTTAAAAAATTTTAAAGTTCTAGAATATTGCCAGTTTTTTCATTTTCGTGTCGAATAGTTTACCAGTATTCTTTTAAGTTCAGCATGTAGCTCATCTCCGTTTACATCTTCAGTGTAAAATTTAGAATAAGATTTGGAGTTTTCTTTAAAGTGTTCTGAATTGAGATTTTAATCGAAAAAAGTCAAAACGTTGGCCAATATTCGTATACGAACCTAGTCGCTGTTTCAAATCAACGGTTTCAATTTCGAACCTTTCTTTCCCAGTTGAAATTACTGAGGGTTCAGAGCCGTCAATAAAAGTATGTTCTACACCTAGTCCGTTCAGAAAGGTTCTTTGGAATCCAGTTTTTTTTTTGTATGGATGATGAATCGGAGTTATCAAAATTGTCCTTGAACCCAATAATAAATTTATCGATTGTATTTACTAGGTAGATTTAACATTTTTTTTTGGAAAGACAAAGAGCTTCCTGTGTGGCCTTTCGTGTCTGTCCTAAATCGTTAGCGATAGGCTTCATAGCTTCTACAATTTCTTGACGATCATTATACCGGGTGCGACAAAAGTATGGAAACCCCTGGAAATATGGCAGAATATGCGTTACAAAAAAAATCAAAGACCCTATATCCGACGTATTTTTCGACGAGGAGTCCGATGGCGACCTTGAATTTGACCTTGGACGTAACCTTGAAGCCCCAGCGACCCAAAAATCGATTTTTCAAATGGAAAACCCCATTTTTTACTGCAGATTTGGAAAGAGCGCAAAATTTTACGAAAAAACATTTATTTCATTTAATTTTTTTTAATGATATTATTAGAGGTGCAGCGCTTGAAATAAAAAATACGTGCGAAATGATGTGAAATGAATGGGCTTCAAGGTTACGTCCAGGGTCGAATTCAAGGTCGCCATCGGATTCCTCGTCGAAAAATAAGTCGGATATAGGGTATTTGATTTTTTTAACGCATATTCTGCCAGGGGTTTCCATACTTTTGTCGCACCCGGTATAAGGCGCTTAGTGCATCAGCTGACCGTCTTGCTTGAGAAAGACTTTTTACAACTTTTATTGAACCTAAATGAGCAGTCAACTCACTCCAACTTTAAAATCTTAAGAAATTCAGTGCCGTTCATTCCAGAGTATAGGTCCGTTCGTTGAACTTTCCCCAGGGTTAACCCAGGTTTTCTTGACAACACCATATGAGATGTAAAAATACCTGGGTTTTCCAGTCCTCAAAAAACGCAAAACCACAAATCACCACTCATCCCTGTCATTTAAATAAAAATACATGCCATTTGACAGCCCTCAAATTGCCACAGCAAAAAGCTAGGGGTAGTTGGGGGAAAACCTATGCCATAGGTTGGCTCAAAAAACACTCAATTTACCATTCAGGGCGAGTTTAGGTTTCTCAAAAAACGCTTTGTGGCGACCCTAGGGCAACCCCAGGGCTTCAACGAACAAACCTTATATCTAATAATGAGGAGGGACACTCTCTACACTTTAGAGTTGCAGGTATCACACACAAACACAATGTCTTTGAGAAAACTCATGCTAATAAGAGGGAATTCTTTCTGTTTCAAGAAGATTTCCTTAGACGAGTGAAAAGTAATAAGTTTACCTTTTTAAACCTGCAAATAAGACATTAATAAATAAGATTCTTTTATTGCTGTTCACATAAAAGTACATTGTAAAAATTGTTACTTAAAAAGGAAACCCTTTTGTTTCAAGAAGATGTCCTTATTAGCCTTTACAGAAAAAACTAAGTGAAAAAGATTTTCCTCTTAAAAATGATTAGTAATAAGGTTTTCACATTGCTTACATCATTTAATGTGATTTTCCATTTAGAAACTAAAGTACAAAATTTTCACAACTTTAATAAGATTTTCTTTATAAAATCAATAAGATTTCTCTATGAAAATATCATATAATCAAATACTTTTAATAAGATTTCTTAGCAAAGTAGCTCAATAAGGCAATCTAATTGATTTTATGTACTTACATGATAGGATAACGAGACTCGGAAGTTTTACCAAAAGATAAAAAAAAGTATTCCCAGGTGGCAAACCCCGAAGTCAAGCCTGTAAAGACAACCGGGGAAACGTAGTAATAGAGTCGCAGTCGCTACTGAGGATCTGGAAAGATCACATCTGCAGACTGCTCAACGGCGATGAAAATACAAATTTTGATATCAGGTAGAATGTCGAATTCAACTTGGACTATGATCAAGAATGCCGTCCTCATGAACTAAAAGAAGTTGAGCTTGCCACATGATTCAATACGTAAATGCGATCTTAGACGGGAAAAGTCCACAATCGACCAAATTTCCGAACTACAGTAATAGTGCAGTCAATGAAGCATTTTAGGTCCGAATTTTTTTACTGTGAACCGATTTGCATAAAATTTTGGAATTAGGCTCATCTTACCCTTAACTTCAAAAGTGAAAATGATTTGAACACCGCCACCACCCTGGGGGTGGTTGCCACGCCTTCTCGGGGGTGAATTTTTATTTTTCAAAATAACCTCAGATATCGATAGAAGGCCTAATTTTAAGCAAAAAATCAAATATAAAGTTTTTCATTAAGTCCAATACCTTTCGAGTTATTAGCAATTGAAAATTCGCAATTTTTTCACGTTTTTCATCTATTTATTGCAAATATCTCCAAAACTATACGTTTTATCGAAAATTTTATAAAGAACAAAATTGTAGCAGGTAAAACAATGAACAATTTGGTTTTTTATAAAGTATTCTAAGAACAATATTAAGCTAGATATAAAAGATCAAAGCATTTTTTTTATTTTGTCTGAAATTTAATTGTTGTGGTCAATACCATTTAGCGGCGAGCAGATGCATTTTATGCATTCTAATACAAGAGAATGTTTTGTAGTTCTTAAAATAACCTTTAAAATGAGCACTATGAAAAGTTTTTTGCACGTAAAATAAGTGAGCTGTAGTGCAAATAAGGGGAGCATTTAATGTTTTTTCCTTTTAAATCAATGAGTTTTTGGACCATAACTCCTTCAATTTTCATGCTATCACAACTTATAAAAAATCATTGTAAAGGTAATTAAAAGAGCTACAACATCCTTTATTGCAATATATAGTAAACAACCTTTTGCTAAAACGGTGAAGGGTTAAAGGACTTTAGAGAGGCTGCGATTGCGCTGCCACGCGCTCTTTAAACAATCATATCTCCGTCAATTTTTGTATGAGAGAAAAAACTAAAAAACCAAATTGTTTGTCAGAAAAATACCTAAATTTTTTCTTTTAACACTTTTATACGTATCTGTCGTCATTTTTGAGATATTATGAAAAATAGTGGGTTTTTTTTTAAATTTGAAAATTTGTTTTTTTTTTTAATCGTGACTTTTTTGAAAAATATGTGTCCTGAAGTAGCCAAACTGATACTATCTATCAAACTCTTCATAACAAACTTAATTTTAGGTGGAATACGATTAAATTTAATTTTGGTGGAAATGGCACTTATGGAACCCATTGATTTAAAAGAAAAAAACATTAGATTCTCTCCTTATTTGCACTACAGCTCACTTATCTTACGTGCAAAATACTTTTAATAGTGCTCATTTTAAAGCTTATTTCAAGCACTACAAAACATTCTCTTGCATTAGAATGCATAAAATGCATCTGCTCGCCGCTAAATGGCATTGACCAAGACGATTAAATTTCAGACAAAATAAAAAATGGCTTTGGTCTTTTATATCTAGCTTAATATTGTTCTTAGAATACTTTATAAAAAACCAAATTGTTCATTGTTTTACCTGCTACAATTTTGTTCTTTATAAAATTTTCGATAAAACGTATAGTTTTGGAGATATTTGCAATAAATAGATGAAAAACGTGAAAAAATTGCGAATTTTCAATTGCTAATAACTCGAAAGGTATTGGACTTAATGAAAAACTTTATATTTGATTTTTTGCTTAAAATTAGGCCTTCTATCGATATCTGAGGTTATTTTGAAAAATAAAAATTCACCCCCGAGAAGGCGTGGCAACCACCCCCAGGGTGGTGGCGGTGTTCAAATCATTTTCACTTTTGAAGTTAAGGGTAAGATGAGCCTAATTCCAAAATTTCATGCAAATCGGTTCACAGTAAAAAAATTCGGAGGTAAGGCCCTATTTTTCGCTTCATTGACTGCACTATAAATCTTGAATAATACACGTCAGTCTCAGTACCCACAATATTGTTATACGCCATCTTTTTATCGATTTTAAGGCCGCGTTTGACAGTACATGTTTACAATGACGCCCTATACAGAACCACGTCTAGTTTCGATATCCCTGCAAAGCTCATATGACTATGCAGGATGAGTATGGAGAACTCGCACTGCTTCGACAAGGTCGATAAAAAAAAACTCAAAAGACTGTCTAGAATGCAACAAACTCCCATGCGAACTCTTGAATATCATACGTCTCAAATGTCAACACCAGAGGTATAGTCTTTCAAAAGTCAATACAACTACTAGCTTACGCAAACGATATTGACGTAATGGGAAGAAAAAAGCGTGATGTCATAGGTAGTTTTGTGGGCATTGAAACAGAAGTGGCGAAAATGCTTTTGATGGTTAATGAGGGCAAAACGAAGTTTATGTTGTCATCAAACAAGGACACCGAACATCGACGAACTGGAAATAACGTCACAACAGACAGACAAAACTTCGAGCTTGTGAGGACTTCGTTTACTTAGGTTCCGCTGTAGACACGGAAAGTTATAGGTTTGTTCGTTGAAGTCACCCTCTGGTCGCCACAAAGTGTTTTTTGAGAGACCTAAAGTCACCCTGAATGTAAAACTGACTGTTTTTTGAGCCCTAGGGACTAGGGTTGACCTAGGTTTTCCATCAACTCGCCCTAGGTTTTTGCTATGGCGAGTTGAGGGCTGTCAAATGGCATGTATTTTTTTTAATAGCAGGGATGTGCGGTGATTTATGGTTTAGCGTTTTTCGAAGACTGGAAACCCATGTTTTTTTTACAACTCATAGGGTTGTCAAGAAAACCTGGGTCAACCGTGGGAAAAGTTTAACGAATGGACCTAATTTCAGTGTGGTGATCAAACGGAGCAGTACTTTTGTGTTAAAAAGGCAATTGATGAACAAAAACTTCTCTAAAAAAACGAATCTAACCTGTTCATTTAAGTACTGCTTTTCGGCACGGAAGCATGGACCTTATCGAAACCCTTGGTTGTTTCGAAAGAAAAATACTCCGATTTATCTTTGGTCTTGTATGCAAGACAATTTTTGGAGAAGAAGATATAACAACGAGCTGTATGAGCTGTACCGCGGCATGAGCAAAGGTAGAAGAGTACACATCGCGAGATTACGATGGCTGGGACATGCAGAGCGGATGGTCATCAACGCTCTAGCCCGACGGGTTTTCGGAAGTACATTGCAGGGAAATCGCGGACGGGGAAAACCTTGTCTTAGGTGGCACAATCAAGTGGAAGAAGACCTCCACCGCCTTAGAGCTCACAACTGAGAGAGGTCGTCCGAAATTGAAGTCTTACTTACTTACTTAAGGTGGCGCTACAGTTCAGGTCGGACTAGGGCCTCAACCAACATGCTTCTCCAGCCAGCTCGGTCCCTAGCTAGCTGCCTCCAGTTTTGCACGCCAAGTTGGTTGAGGTCCTCTCCTACTTGCGTGCGCCACCTGAGTAGCGGTCTTCCTCTACTGCGCCGTCCCTCGGGATTGAATTCGAAGACTTTCCGGGCTGGAGCGTTGTTGTCCATTCGTTCTACATGACCCAGCCATCTAAGCCGCTGATCCTTGACTCGTTTGACAAGGTCAGTGTCGCTGTACAGCCCGTAAAATTCGTCGTTAAATCTTCTTCTCCACTCTCCATCTATGCAGACGAAGATCGAAGTCGTTGCCGAAAAATGTTGGTCTAGATCCAGGTTAGATTCACTTCGAACTGTAATGCCCACCTAACTAAGTAAGTAAGCAAACCCAAGACCATAAAAAATACTTAGTTTCACAGGAGGGCAAGTTGAAGTTATTAAAAAAGGCTTTGTAGCGACCACAGGGCCAACCCAAGACTTCATCGAATAAACCTATTAAGGTATTTGTCATTGCCTATAGTCATGATGTTTGGTCTCATATTGAGTAGAAACTTGTTGATTTGTGTAAATTGTCAATTAATTCTTGTCTATCACTTCTCTAAACAAAGTTCATCAGAATACACAAATTTGCAAGAGGAAAGGACCTCATCCTACTTTGAGCTCTTTCCGAGCGTGATCTCCACAACATAAAGCTATGACAACAAAGACAAACAACTTTTCAACCAACTGTCGAGTAATTTGTTAAGCAATCGCAATACAAACAATGCCTATCCTTCAACTTCAAACATTTTTATTAAAGGCTCTCAGGAATACTTGTTATAACACAATCCTAGTCCATTTATCCTCAGAAATAATAACCTCACTTACATGACAACATAAGTTAAAGCTTTGCAGCAAATCGTGTGAGAATCACTCGACGATATAACCCAAATACACTTTGGTTTTGTTAAATATTTATATAAAAATATTTCCAGACTCGGACGTGCTCCGAAAATTAAAGAGATTAACTCATTTTTGTTTCGCACTCTAGTGATCTATTTTTTGTTTTTTTGGTTATTTTTTGTGGTTGTATCTCAACAAATAACATCGAAGAGTCCTGTATGCTAATTCTTCAATGTTTACCCCAGAGTGCTAGGCGTTTAGGTCTTATGGGGTTATAACAAATGCATAGAGTGTAGGAGGTTGTGGATTGTAGTACAATTGATGTCTAGGTATTGATTCCTTTTCGATAATAATATACATAAACGTACATTGAAGCTTGTGAACCATAAAGAGGACGAAGTTGCTGGTGGAGCATAAAGGGGACGGAGTTCTTGAATAGTTTATTGTGTTTGACAGCAGTGGGGTTTTGATTCTAAATTATTGTATCATCAACAGTAAGGAAAAAGTGAGATTTGCTGACGGGAACGGCTGGCTAATATTGTTATTATAATTTTTGTTTTTTTTTTTTTTTTGTTGGGGCAAATTTGATTTGAGAGTGCTTTTGACCTTAGATGCGACTTTTCTGGAGTAAGGCAGTTTAATAAAAATTTAAATTTTCGTCCTTAATTTTTGGAAACAAAGTGATTGCTCAACCTAACGAGCAGAGTAAAAACATGTTCACCTTCGATAAGAATACAACGGGAGCAGGTATCAAATCTCAGCACCAAAATCGTTTAGCCTGAGTTTCCTCTCAAGGGTTTTGTCATTGCAAGTAAATCAGCAATATTCTCAAGAAAGTATAGTTGCTTAATATGATATCTCTTTTAAAATATTGTCATTGACGTATGGTTTCCATTCAGGCTGAACTTTTTTCGGCATTAGTCTTTTCGACATCTGTCACTTGATTTATGCTAAATCGTTGTTTGCCATTAGATTTGTTCGTTGAAGTTCTAGGGTCGCCCTGGGGTCGCCACAAAGCGTTTTTTAGAAACCCAAAGTCGCTCTGAATG
Organism: Melanostoma mellinum; assembly: GCA_914767635.1. NCBI lineage: Eukaryota > Metazoa > Arthropoda > Insecta > Diptera > Syrphidae > Melanostoma > Melanostoma mellinum. The sequence continues at coordinate 170,099,766 of OU612060.1, read as the reverse complement.
TCAAATTGAGTGTTTTTTGGACCCTAGGGTTGCCCTAGGTTTTCCATAAACTCGCCATAGGTTTTTGCTGTGGCGAGAAGACGGCCGGCCGTCAAATGGTATGTATTTTTTTTAATGACAAGGATGTGAAGTGATTTGTGGTTAAGTGTTTTTGAGAACTGGAAAACCCAGATTTTTTTGACAACTCATAGTTTTGTCAAGAAAACCTGGGTCAACCCTGGTGAAAGTTCAACGAACAAATTTATTCAATCGTTGAAGAATTGGGCCACACGGCCACTGCGCACTGCCCACTGCGTACGTTCGGAAAATTGTCTCGAAATGAAGTCGTTGTTGACACTGAATCAGCTGCGGCAACCACCTAAAGACCTTTCACCGCGTGTGGTGGTTCAGCTAATAATGTTGGACAATGTATAAAAAGTATGAGAGTAAAATGACGGCATTTGAAGCTGAGTATGTCAGCAGAAGTCACAAAGTGCGATAGAATACGAAGTTCCAAGATCCTTGGTAACCTTCACATTTGAATTACCATTTTGGAAAAGTAGAGTACGACCGGTTCAGTTGGTATGGTCATGTTTAAAGGATAGACCTAGAGAACTCTTCAAAAAGGTAATATTCAAAGTTGACACAGGTTTGCTCAACAACCCTGTAACGAAATCACCTCACGTCCCTGTCATTTGGTGAAAAGTACAGGCTGTTTGGCTCCAAGCTCGTTACCTGAGCTTGCAGCAGCATAAACCCAGGGTTACTTTAGGGCGACTTGAGCGCAAAAAACACTCTATATGATATTCAAGCCGAGTTGAGGTTTTTCAAGAAATTCTGTGTAGTCGACTTTCTTTTCCTTTCTTAGCCATCATGCCTGGACGATGTACGATAATATGCAGTTTTGACGCAGTTCTCTGAATCTTTTCTTTGAACATGAAAATTGCAACTGAGCTGATCATGCTCTATTTTTATGAAGATGTTATTTTTGACGTAAAGATTTTCAAGGATATTAGTACTTCTAACATGATCAGGCAATCTTTGTTACTTTTGCTGTCATACGGAGCATCTTCATTTCAGTTGCTATCTATTTTCTTTCAAACTTTTTCTACATTGTCCAACATTGTGAACCTTATTTGAGTATACTGGACGTACAACAGCGGTGTAGAGTGTTCCCTTCAGTTATAGGGGCATTTTTCTGTCACAGAAGATGGCAGATTTTTCTCACCACTTCATCCTACCTACGTCAACCCGATGTTTAATTTTATCTGTTTGTCTGTTCTGCGGAAGGTTCGTGGTTCGAATCTCCATTCACAGTTCGCTAGGAATTGGCAAGTCCTCTGATAGTAGATAAATTCATTGCCAACAAAACTGCTTTATCGATTACCCATTCGGAATCGATAGAAAATTGTAGGTTCCCTGCTCCATTCCCTCACAAGACATGGCTGTGAGAAATGCGCTAGGCAGCAGGGCACTTTGCTCATTTGCACCATCGTTTTTTTTTTATTGCCACACTGTTCATCACATTACCCAAATAGCAAAACTTTTATCACTTCGGAAGGACATTTTCATTCAAATGTGTAGAATAGACATGTCTGAATCAAAAAACTGGCAACTGGAAGCACTCAGTCTTTTTTGGACTTATATGGTACCTACCCACTGTCTTCTGAAACTTTTACTCATATAGGCTAAGTGCTTTTGATAGAGATATATGGCCATTGTGAAGAACAACTGCCTTAACAACTGCCACTTTCTCGAGTGATGGAAGAAGGCGAAGATCGTGGCCATTCCCAAAAAGGGAAACTGAAACATTGTGTCTGGTTACAGACCCATACCCGTACTCAGCAACGTTAGAAAAATTCTGGAGGATCGGATTCTTCGAAGGCTCAATGAATTCTGCATCATCTCGAATATGCAGATTGGATTCCGGGAGAAACATTCCACTATTCATCCGCTCCTGAAGCTCCAAGGGGACGTTATAAGGAAACTCAACAACTACCAAACAACAGTTGGATGTTTCTTGGACGTTGAGAAGGCGTTTGATAGTGTCTGGATAAACGGACTTATCCATAAACTAACCATTTTACGCTTGCTTTCCAGGTTCATTAATAATAAGAAAAGGTTCATTAATAAAAATTTTGTTTAATCTTATTCATTCTAGATCTTTCTACGTGCGAGTAGACAACACCGTGTCTTCAATCAGATTCATCCGACCAGGGGCTGCTCAAGGATCGAAGCTAGATCTCTTCCTGTATAGCACCTTCACCTCGGGCCAACCTCAACCAGAAAACACCGCCAACCTTCTCTTTGCTGATGACTCATTGACATTGACGCGCTCGTAGAGTTGAAGACCACATAAAGAAGCTCTTCGAGTACTACAAACTATGACGACGCTACGGTACACAGAACACAGCTCAGGCCGAAAAAGCAGGTCAAGTATCTAGGAGTCCACTTCAACGAACTGATGCGCTTCAACCCGTCACTGCAGTCATCAAAAAAGCTAACTTTGCTTTCCATCGCTCATCCGCTGATGCACAAAAGAAGTGGACTCACCCAAAACACAAAATTGTTGCTGTACAAGCAGCTAATACGACACGTGATCACCTATTGCTTCCCCGTCTGGTTTACAATATCGAAGACTAAAATGCAAAAACTGGCTGTATTCGAGAGGAAGTTTCTGCGCATATGCACAGGGCTTGGCTACGATCCGATACGCAGGAAAAACGTCAGCAATTGAAAGCTCTCTGAAGAAACAAGGGTTATCCTCACAGAGAAATACATGGTGCAATCTGGAAGACGCCTACTGGAAAACCTGGCCAACCATCCGAACCCCTTAGTAATAAGGATAGCTGAAGAAGACCGACACCCGGACACAAGATACATCGATGCGATGACATTAATGGAAGACGACACATTCAACAACGATGCCTTTTACATTGAGGCAGAATCAACCCACTACCGTGGCTAGCTGCTCTTTCAACACATCACCTCCCCCCCCCCCCTCTCTCCCTCCTACACCACCCTCCTCCGCCATCCTCAACTAACTCCAAGGACAACAGGAACTGAACACTCCTACAGTTATTAAATACTAACAATCTATTCTGTTCTATAATAATCATTAACTTAAGTTTTATTCTTAATCCAAATATCTGACAATGTATATCGTTAGGCCCGTTATGTGCCAACACAGCAAAATCTTACCATTATATAATTAAGTAACTTATAATTAAGTATCAATTGTAAATATCCTTTTGTACAACAAAAATCGTTGAAAAAAAATTGATAGGGATATATAGGATTGTTGCTCATCGTCAGCATAGACCAGTTGGAGATTTTGGTGTTCAATACTTTATCTTCCAAAAGGTAGTAAAGGATTAAAATAAAGAGCAAAAGACTCACGACGCCGACGTTTCCTTAATGTACACCTGCTGTGTTTTGGAATACTTCGGTGACTCCAGCTGGTTGTTCTACCTTTGTCAATACTCCTTCATACATATTCTTGATCATCCAACATTGTCCTCATGAAGTCCTTGTTATCTGAGGGCCACCCATTTTAGAGCTCGTGACTGTAGGTCGAATGTTTTTTCAAAGTCAGCAGCACAGCATGTAAATCCTCTAAGGTCTAAGCAATCAAGATGTTTTCCATTAAGATCCATATACTTTGGATTGCATCATACGGATTTGTTATTCTTCGCAGTCACCTACATAACACCCACTCGTTGATTGAATTTCCTATAAGCACTTTAGCCATGTTTCGGAAGCCGCTTTTTTTAACATATCATATCTGCTTAAGCTTCATTGGCTTTATCATCCCACTAACCTGTTTCCATGGCGTTTTGGTAATTTCATTTAGAAACTCATAGCAAAAAGTTGTAGTAGTAGTAGAAGTAGTAGTATTTTATTCTTTCATATTACTTAAGACTACATAACAATATTATTAATAAAATAAATAGAATAATAGTCTTCATTCTTTAACTAAAAGTTAGTGGCGAATGACACATCGAAAATTAAACAATGCGATTTATAACTGATGTGGCATGTGGGGTGACAATCAGTGATAATACAGAGAAAAGGAACTAACTAGCTAACTCTATTAATGAAAAAAAGTAAGCTTACGTTACATTACATCTGCTGATGGAAAAGTTTTAAATAAAAGATTCGATGATATCATAGTTTAAAGTGAATAACCAGTGTTTGACTTTACTATTAAATGAAGAAAAATACATTGTTTGTCTTATATATAAAGGTTAAGAGCTGTAAATGAGTAAAAATGCGAAAAATGAGTTTTTTGTGCAAAAGGAACGTTAACTATGCTCATATTATTAATACGAAGGTTGTGCATTTGAGAATTCCTGATTAGAATATTGCCACTTTTTTTATAAGACTCTCTCAATACTTTAAAAACATATAAATGTCAGATTAGAAGTATTCGCAATTCCTTAAATAATGACCAACTTTCAGCAAACCGATTTTTTTTTGCAAATAATTCGTATTGAATGTTTCTGAGCTATTAATAAGGTCTTAAAAGTGGTATTATACGAACCTCCCCAGCTAGTAATACCATATTTATTTATTTATTTATTTCACCTACGAGCAATCAGCTCAACAGATTACATTATTACAACGAAATAAGAGAAAAGTTTTAAAATTAATTTTAAATGAAATAATAGCAAGGTTTCAATTTCTTAAAAGTAACTAATACAATTCATTTCGGAATTTATCTCTGGAGATAGACAGATCAACATTGTAACTTGGAGTGAGCAAGACCATAATAAATAGCAGTTAAAACCTTTTCAGAACAATAAGGTTTTATTAAATACATTTTACGTGTGATTAGCAACACGTTGGTTTTTATCATTTGAATGTGTTTGAATGTTTCCAGTTCAGGTTGAAATCAATTACAACACCTAAATACTTAAAATGCTCAATTGTGTCAATTTCGAAGCAGGAATCACTGCATTGCATATTCATTACAAAATTACTTCTACCTACCACATTTATGAATGGGTAAGGAAAACTGTTTACAGTTATGAGCATAAAACTATAAATTATAATCGTTACCAGATAATTTTAGACACATCAGTTTCGTTTTTTCACTAATAATAATTAATTTATGAAAATTTAATCATACTCTTAGTTTTTCAAAATCTTCCTGTATCCTAGCAATGCATTCAAATGCAGTTTCAAATTCGTAAAATAAGACGATATCATCTGCAAATGCAGTTGAAACAACATTCAATTTAATTTTGAAAATTGAATTGATATATATAAAGAAAAACAAAGGGCCGAGTACAGATCCTTGAGGAACTCCGTTTTTTAAATCTCTCTGTTCACTCAACACTCCTTTCACATTGACTCCCTGTTTCCTATTTTTTTAGTATGATTTAAAAATATTTCCACGAAAACCAGCATTATACAGCTTGGTGAGCAAAAGATCATGGTTAACTAAATCAAAAGCTTTAGTCATGTCAATAAACAGACCCATAGTAGATCTATTTTTATTTAAGCCTCCTTATAGCTGACTGCAAACTCTTAAAATGGCATCTTCTGTTGATAAACCTGCCCTGAACCCAAATTGGCAGGGGCAAACGCAGAAAAAACCCCGAAATTTTTGAAATAAAAAAATAACCACTAGTTTTTTAAAACAAAAATCAAAATATAAAACATGGAAGCATAAAATTCATCTGAAAATTTCATTCTGTCAAAAATTTTTGAAAAAATCCTTCCTAATGCGGAATCCATTTCTATCGATAAGTTAATTTGCAGGTAGTTCATATGTTTTGGAATGACTTTTTGGTTTTGGTATGTTTTTAGCATGATCACCCTTTTCTAGTGTAAGTAAATTTCATTTGTTGATGTGGAGGTAGTATTGGGTCGTATAAAATGGGACCTGCGATAGAAATATATGAAAATTCACTATCCTACTTATATTTGCAAACACATCGCATTGGTCGGCTCAAAACTAACGAAAATTAAAATTTTCATCACACATACTAAAAACCAGTCGCTCTGGCCCTGTATAAGAATGGGATCGACAATGGCAACTAGGAAAGGGTATACTTATGTATGAATAAGCATATGCATTCCAATGAACATTGCTTGAGTATGCCAAAAGGAAAACAGCCCAACAACTTTATAGACACCTTAAATGTTTGCGATTCATCCCTATATTAAACAGTTCATTGTTTAATGCAGATCGTTGCCACACTCGCGGCATCCGTGGCTTCAAGCGAGCGATCTTTTTCATATCTGCGCAGATTAAAAACTTATCTGCGATGAAGAACCAGCGAGGAGCAACTGAACGGTTTGATGTTGCTGAACATCTATAAAAGTATTGAGGTTGACTATGAGGACTTTATAAATATAAAAATGGCAAAAGTTCCAAGGCGCATTGATTTAATTTTATAAACTACTAGCAGACTTGCGGCAGCAATTTGAATTTTTCAGTAACCTATCTTCTTACTTTTTTCATATTTTGCCAAATAGAATTGTTTTCTTACAAGTAGTAAGTACAAGTAAGTCCCATGGCAATAATGGAACAAAGAAAAAAACGGACAGACATAATTTTGGAATTTTTGGAATATTAGTAACAACTCCCGTTCCCGAGGGAATATGGTGATTGTTCTCATAGGAATATGGGAATGAGTTAAAGCTTATGTTACTCGCTCGGGGACAGTGTAGCATTCTAAAGGTGGAAGAATTTTTGAAATCGGTGCAGTAGTTTCTAAGTTCTCGTTTGCGTTCCCGTAGAAACTGGGATAAAACATAATGTCTATGTCTTTCCTCAGGTCTTAGACTACCTCTGTACAAAATTTCATTTGAATTGGTTCAGTTGTTTGGGCGTGACGACCAGACAGAGCTACTTTTGCATTTATAATATTAGTAAGGACCGGTTCCCGTGGGAATATTCGGATGAATTGAAGTCTATGTCCTTCTATATCATCTCTGTATAAAATTTTACTTAAATCGACTCAGTGGTTTGGGCGACAGATTCTTTCGTACTTGTTATAGTCACCCCTATCATGAAATCCATTCGGAGAAATCCCCGAGTGAAAAATCACGATACGAATCCTGATAAAAAGCAATCACAAATTCCGAACGAATTCGAAAAAAGCATTGCCTGATTGAAAAAATGAGTGTCCATTTTCGAAGTCAGCTGTCCTATGTCAAAATAAATACTCGAAGCAATAGAAACAAAAATCCTTAAACTTAAAAAAAAATCCCTTAACTTTTCCCAAACACATTTTTTACCGATTTTTGTTTTCTAGTAAAAAATGATTTATTTGCACTTTTTGTGCTTAGAATAAGTTATAATAGATCTGTATTATTGATCAAATCTTACATGTTATATGAAATAAACAATTTTACTGTCGAATATAGTCAAATATTTTTTTCATCAAGTTATAAATTCCCTAAAGAGGATTTTTGTTAGGTGGTCCATGAGTACTTTCCAATCTGTCAAATAGAATTTCATTCGCTTAACAAATCATAAAATAATTTGTGAAATCCAAGTTTTTTCCGTATAAAATTCAAGTGTTGTTTTGAGTGCTAACAGATAAAAAAGTTATTTAACAATCATACGATTGGTATTTTAACACTCCAAGTCTCAATTTCGCTTGAATTTGAAAACGGGCGTAACAAAGACAGTCATTTGAAAAAATGTAATTTCTTTCGGAAAGAATTGTATTCATTGATATGTGTTTATAAAATAACCGATGTTCTTAAAGGGCGAAAACAACAAACAAACAAACAACAGGCTGTATGAAATGTTATCCTGTAATCCAGACATAACAAAAGGATACGCTAAACATCCAAAAGAGGAAGTTAATGACCACTGGGAGGAAATAAAAACAGAGTTGGATCTAATTTAATTTACGAGATATTTTTTGTTTTTGTTGTTTTTTCTTAAGTAGAATTATATTTTGTAAAATTGTTTCATATAAATGTGTTTTTTTATGTTTTTACAAATGGTTTTTACCTATGGCTCTACGCTCTACGACAGAAGAAACTTGTCGTAGAAAAGGACGTCATATTTCCGTTTCATTCGGAATTAGTGATAACAAAATACGAATTTCGAAGTTCGTTCCACTCCGAATGGATTATGTGATAGCAACATCGGGAAACTTAGACTTTTTTCGATTACGATGGAATCTGTGATAGGGGTGAGTAGTAAGGACTCTTGTTCCTGTAGGAATATGGGGATGAGTTGAAGTTTATGTTACTTGAGGATAGTGAGGCGATCTAACGGTGGAAGAATTATTAAAATCGGTGCTGTAGTTTCTAGGTTCCTGTATACGTTCCCGTTCTCATTAGAATAAAGGGATAAAATGAATAGCCTATGACCTTTCTCAGGTTCTGGGCTATCTATGTACCAAATTTCATTCAAATCGGTTGAGTAGTTTGGGCGGGAGACGGTAACATAGAAAGCTGGACAGACAGAATTACACATTACATACTATAATATTAGTTAGCATTCCTCCTAGCAATGTATTTTACGAATCAATACAGAGTATAAAAAAAGCATAAGAATGTTAAAAAGAAATTGTTCGTTAATATTTAATATATTTTTTCAAAACCCCCCCCCTCGAAAAATTTTTCTGCGTTCGCCCCTGCAAATTGGTTGCAAGTTAAAAAGTTAAACTTTAAGGAATGAAATAAAGCGGACTTTAATAAGCTTTTCAAAAATTTTAGCAAAAGTTGAAAGAAGTGAAATTGGCCTATAACTTCAGCACATTTAAGATGTTCGGGAAAACAACCTACTTCAACAATCAACACTTCTGTTGAATATAAAGGCTAAAACATCAACGATATACTAGGCAACATTTTTCAGTAAAATACTCGAAACACCATCACTGCCGCATGAATTCTTACTTTTAATGATGAAATAACATTGTAAACTTCTCTTGGTGTGATCGCATCAAAAACAAAAGTGCTTGGCTAAATATCTTCAACAAGTATATCCGAAGACTCTAAACAATTGGAGTTTAAACATTGTTCGACATCTGGTTTCAGTTTTTCTGAGATTTCAGTAAAATTCCTATTAATTGTATTGGAAATACGACTTGAATTAATTTCCAAAACTCCCTCGATTTCAATAACCTCAATTTCAACAATATTTCTACTTTTTCCTAAAATGGTGTCCACCACTATCCATTATTTTTTAACATTACCTTGAGCTTCTGTAAGCAGTTCAATGTAGTAGTTGTTACGAGTATCATCGATTTCCTTTTTGACTTTCTTACACAATGTATCGTGATATTTTCTTAGGCTAGTATTGTTAACATGTTTTTTTTAACTTTTTACTCAACTCAATCTTTTTACGAATTTTACTAAGAAGGTTATTAGTCATCCAAAAAAAAATTTCCAAAACTAACCAAAATGCATCTTTTCTACCTCCTACCTGCTTATACATATAGGGAACATATGCATTTACGACGATAGTAAGTTTGTTCGTTGAAGCCCTGTGGTCGCCACAAAACAGAAATTCCAACTGATTGTTTTTTGAGCCCTTGGTTGGTCCTCAACTCACCTTAAAGCAGCTGGAGCAAGTTCAGGTTACCCAACCCATGGCGTGATAGTTAGGTTGTCCGCCTGTTAAACCAGAGGTTTGTGGTTCAAAACCCAAACAGAGTCATAAATGTTTTTCCACGGGTATCACGGGTATCGCTTTTCGCGAGGAATTAGCACGTCCTCCATTAGTAAATTCATTGCCATTAATAGCGCTTTCTCGATTAATCGTTTGGAACCGGCAGACAATTTTAGGTCCCCTACATTTCCTCACAAGGTATGATTGTGAGAAATGCGCTAGGCTCTAAGGCTCCTCGCTCTATTGTGCCACCCTATTTATTTATTTTTATTAAGTTCAGCTAATGAACAGGGCTGTCAAATGACATTTATTTTCCTCCAAATGACAGGGATGTGTTGTGATGTTGTTGTTTTATGTTTTTTGAGAATCTGAAACCTATGTTTTTTTGACATTTCATAGCAATGTCAAGAAAACCTGGGTCATTTCCTGTAAAAAGTTCAACGAACCTCATATTTCATAACTTTCTTTGCATCACCTATTTCAGAGACATCAAACTGTTACTAGACTTCGAAATGGAAAACACGCTCCTAGGTAGCTTCTCTGTTAGCATGACATCGATTCCGTTTTTACCCGGGTCCAATCCATAGTCATACATATTTCTTTTTCTGGACACTTCGGCCAGTCAAACTTCCAAAGTTCCAACTGACGATTTTGAATTTCGTCAAATCCATCGTTTTATCAACTTTTTGTGACCACAAAACTCACTACATTCGTTGAGGGCGGCTGGCAAAGTTGAGTATGATCAACTTTTAGCTGCTGGCAGGTGCTGCTAAAAAATATTCCTATACTACACGTAGTATTTAGTTGATTTTTCCTTTAAAATTTTTAGAAATTACGTTCAAAAATGTTCTGTAGCTGATAGGAACTGTTGAGTAGGAGAAGAAGTGTGACCATTCTGGCAGGCAACTGATGCTTCATTCTGATACTGCTAGCCGTTGATAAGGAGCGGCCGCCAAGAAGCCTTGTGTCACCCAACACTGTCATCCGACACACCTTCAATGTTTTTCGGGAGTCGCCGGCCTCACTTTGATGTTAATTGTCCAGATATGATTGCTGCTTTACTCACCTCTTACAAAAAGCTGGAGTGCAGTCAATGGACAGTTAATTAAATCACTTGAGTATTAAAATGATAGATGCTTAGTTTCCAAGTGCAGTTATTTTAAATATAAATTAATTCCAACCACATCTGTCTAATTGATCGTATTACAAATAAACCAATTGTTATACACATTTAGCTTAGTATTTTTTCAAAAATTTACTTCATTTTCTATTTTAAGCTCCACAATAGTTGCAGCTGTTTCCTTGATGATTGAGTTTCGTTTCGTTTCACGCTGTTTAATTGATTCATTTCAATAGTAAATGAAATTAAACGCATCAAAGTAGTTCCGTCTGATGTAGGCTGTAATTCAAAAACGACTTAAATGTCGGCAATTGCAATCAACTGCGTTATAGGCCACCGTTTTTTTCTTTTGTTATTTCACTCTATTGGAGCTCAACAAGTGCTCCTATCACGCCTACTTACTGGCTGTTCAATACACATGTTCTAACTGAAATTACACACACCACATTTTAAGGACAATCGTTCAATTTAATGTGACAACTGACAATTTAAACTTACCTCTGGTTTTGATTAAATCATTGAAAAATGCAGAAAAAGTTTCTGTTTTTAAATATTTTAATATTTTTCTGATATGTATGCATAGTTAAACAAATACAATTCATTATTTCCCTTTGCTTCTAAACTAGGTTTTTTTCTTCACTTTTTTTTTAAATATTAGTTTGGCGCCCAATGGCTAAGTATACGTACTTATAGGATTTAAGATTGCATTCATACTAATTGTTTTGTATATATATTTGTTTTTATTTATTTTTTACAGATTTTTCTAATACGTAATTTACAAACTAAATAATTTAATAATTGTACTTGTGTGACAGAAGATATTACATTACATATAGTTGCTAAAATAAAACGATTATTTTGTTTGTAAAAAAATAATGATTTTGTTTTTAAAAACCAAATAACCCTCCAGCCATGGATTATGTGGTTTTTAGAAAAACGTTTTCATTGGCAAACGGAAATCTTCATTGATGAACGAAAATCTAGTAAGGCGAACTTAAGTTGATTAAGAGACATCAAAATTATACATTTTAAATGGAACTGTTCAGATCATCTGGAATTAAAAGAAAATTATGATTATGTTATTTGGGAATTGAAAAAGACTTATAGCGTAGTGTGAGGTAGGACAAATCTTTAATATTCAAAAAATTCAAAAAATTATAGTTAGGAAACGAAGAAAGCGTAGTGGAACTCGGAGATGGCTAAAATTTATTATGAAACAAACGAAAGGGCAGAGTTTAAAAAATACAAGAGATCAAATCAGAAAGTTTCAGATGTAAATGATAGAACGTGGTGAAAGTTAAGGATCTATGCTGGATTGTTCAAAATCGCCAGGTATCCTGCTATTCACACTTGAATCAGAAGGATGTTATTATTATTATTATTAGTTCTTTATTTAACAACTTAAGTACAATTAACAATAAAAGTTCAATAAAAGAAAAAAGCATGGCATTGATTAGCCGTCTACCGATTGATTGATTATACAGGTATATAAAGAAAAAAAAATAAATAAATATAATAATATACATATTAAATATTAGATAATTTTATTAAAGATTAAAGATAAAGTTTGAGAGCTAAGGAAATTCAATAAAACTATTGCGATACTTATAGGCATGAATACAATATTGCGATAAAGTTGTCCAACCATAAGAGCCGTTTAAAAGTTCAGAAGCCTCTTGCAATGTGAGAAAGCTCTTGGAGAAAAAGAAGAAATCAGAAGGATGTTTTATTTTGGTTATAAGCTGATACAAAACAAAACACAGATGCGTCTCGAGACGCACGACACAAATCATAGATGAAGAACGAAGGCAGGAAAATGCAACTAAACGATAATTACGACAAATGTTGATGCAAAAAAGAACAAGGGCTGCTTTCGACTAGTAAAACCAGATCTACAGGGAGAAATGAACTGAAGAACACCAAATTCCTAACAAAACGACAAGCAGCATGAGAATCGCCCCTTTGAGGACCCAGAAAGTTAAAATATCATGCCATTGGGCAAACTTCGAACTGAAGAAGACTATAGAATCTTCTGCAGACTGCTAAGGGCACTGCTTAAGGGTGGGTCGAAAAAATTGATTTTTCATGAATTTTTCGTAGGAAAAATATGAAACGGATTCAAATAAAATTCAATACACATATTAATACACTAGCTGAGCTGCCCGGCTTTGCGTGGGTCTGTAGTTTTAAGGTTCCCGTTCTCGTTTTTTCTTTTCCGTGGGAATTTGGGGATGAAATATAATCTTTCTTATTGTGGGACTATGAGGCATCCTAATGCTGAAACAATTTTCGAAATCTATCCAGTAGTTTCTAGGTTTCCGTTGCCAACCCATTTCTGTGGGAATCTTCTGTTCCCATGGAAATAAGTGAATGAAATATAAGTCTATGTCTCTGAAAGATGATGTAACATCCCAGAGCACAAAAATTTTTTTGAGACTGATCAAGTAACTTTATGGCTACCGTTCTCGTTCCCGTTTCTGTTCCAGTGGGATTATTAGGATGAAATATAGCTTAAGTTACTGATGAAGGGAGATAATGGGAGCAACCCTTATGTTGAAAGAATTTTTGAAATCTGTTGAGTTGTTTCTAATTTTCCGTTCCCAACCCGGTTCCTGTGGGAATATGGGATTCAAACCTTGACAGGAACCATCTCTGGACTAAACTATATCTTCCCTGAAAATTTCATAAAAATCCGTTTGGTGGTTTAAGAGTTTACCCCGGACATACATACATACATACATCCTATTTTGTATGCACTATAGAAATAGATTCAACAAAAAATACGGCACACTCATCGAAATCATTGAAAAATTTTTCTTTGCTACCAGGCGCACAGAAATGTTCAGGAGGTAGCAGCAGGTAGCTGCATAGCATTCATTTCAAAGCAGAAATCAAAAGTGGGAAAGCTGTTTGACTGGTGTGAAATGAGGGTGACCAGATGTTCTTTTTAAAAAAGAAAAGTTTTTTGTTAAGCGAACAAAGCTTTAAAAAAAGTATGTACATATAAATTGAATTCACTGTTTCTGAATCAACAACACACATACTTGGTTTTTTCCTTTTTCGCTTTAATGTAATGGAATATATAAACATCTTTAGATAAGCCTTTTTGTGTCTTTGCTTATTAGTGGAGGACCGTTAGACATAAAAAAGGCAAAACCTAGGAATCCAAGGCCAGTCCATGGATTTTCATGAAATTTTCGGAAATGTGTTTAGATGGCGTATAGAAAAAATTAAAAAATAAAATTTCACCGCTCTCAATTTTTTAATTATTTTCAAAATTAATTATTAACTTTTAGAATTTTATTTTATTTATTTAGTGTATTTTAGATAAGGTTTTCCAAACAGTAAGGATGGATAGGTTTGGTTAAGACAAAAAAAATTTGTATGAGAGGGGGGGTCTATATCCCTCCGTGTAGGCGCGAGGGGCAATTTTATATGAAATTTACTTCATTTTTTAAAAAACTATTAAAAATCAACTAAGCCACTTACTTTCTCATACTTTAGTGTTTTTGAAAGCTATTGCTTTGTTCTTTAATAAAAATTTTATTTTGAGTTCACTTAATAAAAAGTTTTGGAGAAATCAATCCTCAAAGTCAAAATTTTAAAAAAAGAAAATATTTTTTTCTTAATTAATTGTTTTTTTCATAATTTTGCCCCACAAAGGGCCATTTTTTCTTTTCATGTTCAATGCTCTTATTGATATTTACTCAGAGCAAAAAACCGAACTAAAAAATTTTTCTTGGTTTAAGAGAAATTAAAAAAAAACGAAAGATACTTCTTTCCAGAAAACAAAATGTCGTTAATTTCCCGCTAATTGAACTTTTTTCCTTGATGTGAAATATGGAACGTGTCTTAAATAGCATATAAAACAAAGTTAAAAAAAAATTTTTTTGTATGATCCTAATTTTAATATAAATTATAAATAATTATTAAAATTTTAGAGTTATATTTTAATTATATTAGTTTTAAGTTAAATTTTAAAACTAAGACCTATTACAAACTTGAAATTTCATCTCAAAGGACAGCACATATACTTATTTGTGCTCTAAATGCTGTTTCCTCTCAAACGAGTTGATGGAACCGAAAAAATGTGGTTTTTTGCCAAATTTTGAATTTTCAACCATTCAAAGAGACTTAAATCAGTTAAATTAACGGCTCAAAGTCTTTTTTAGGTGGGGAGCAAGCTGATGTGTAGTTCTTTCTTTTATATAAGAATTGATGCATCCCTTATCGATATATGTTTGTTTGCATACTGAACGCACGTAGAAAAATTCGCGAGTATTTATTTGGCAAAAAACCATATTTATTTGGATCCATCAACACGTTTGACCAGAAATAGCATCTAGAGCAGAAATCAGTATATGTGGTGTCCTTTGAGACCAATTTATAGGTCTTAGTCTTAAAATTTAACTTAAAACTAATATAATTAAAATATAACTCTAAAATTTTATTAATAATTTATAATTTATATTAAAATTAAGATCATACAAAATTTTTTTTAACTTTGTTTTATATGCTATTTAAGACACATTTCATATTTCACTTCAAGGAAAAAAGTTCAATTAGAGGGAAATTAACGACATTTTGTTTTCTGGAAAAAGTATCTTTCGTTTTTTTTTTAATTTCTCCTAAACCAAGAAAAATTTTTTAATTCGGTTTTTTGCTCTGAGTAAATATTAATAAGAGCATTGAACATAAAAAGAAAAAATGGCACTTTGTGGGGCAAAATTATAAAAAAAAAAACAATTAATTAAGAAAAAAATATTTTCTTTTTTTAAAATTTTGACTTTGAGGATTGATTTCTCCAAAACTTTTCATTAAGTGAACTCAAATTAAATTTTTTATTAAAGAACAAAGCAATAGCTTTCAAAAACACTAAAGTATGAGAAAGTAAGTGGCTTAGTTGATTTTTAATAGTTTTTTAAAAAATGAAGTAAATTTCATATAAAATTGCCCCTCGCGCCTACACGGAGAGATATAGACCCCCCCCTCTCAGACAAATTTTTTTTGTCTTAACCAAACCTATCCATCCTTACGATTTGGAAAACCTTACCTAAAATACCCTAAATAAATAAAATAAAATTCTAAAAGTTAATAATTAATTTTAAAAATAATTAAAAAATTGAGAGCGGTGAAATTTTATTTTTTAACTTTTTTCTATACGCCATCCAAAACACATTTCCGAAAATTTCATTAAAATCCATGTACTGGCCTTGGATTCCTAGGTAAAAAGCCTACGGTCCTCCACTACAGTATAAAATAACGAATTACACCATCATTCGAAAACTGCGTACGAGGTAGGTACGATAGTATTTACACAGACGAGCTGTACAGAGCAATGTCTAATAAAAGCACGTTGCAGAGAAATTCATTTTATGGGGGGCCCTGCAAATTTAGTATTGCACACGCCTCAGTTTGTTCTAGCGTCGCCGTCGTCAGTTCACCATGGTGCGGAATTGCATACACTTCGTGTCACAGTGTGGTGCGCAGTTTCATCATGCTGCATTGTGAGGCCCTACTTATTTTTTGAAGGAAACGTGTTGCGGTTACTGGAAACCGTTACGTGAAGATGTTTGGTTTTTCTATCCAGCTTAACGCCAAAAGAGAATTTCTTTCAAATCTGTTTTGGGTAAGATGGTGCTACTACTCACATAGCCCGACCTGTTATGAAAGAATAGCGACGAAAATACCCAATAAGCTGATATCCAGAAACTCCACATTTCGTTGACCACCCAGGTCCTGACTTCACCTGACTTTTTCTTGTGGGGTTATTACAAACAAGAAATCTACAAAAAAACAAATTTGAATGAACTAAAGCAATCCATTCGAGTTAAAATTGCGGCTATTCCTGTATCAACACTCCATGCAGTATTGGACAAGATGCCGCACACATGCATCAACGAGTAAGTGGGGAGGTTACTGTTAATTTTAAAGACTAATTAAAAGCTATATTTAATAAAATTGAATGAGCTTTAATATGAACGAAAGAAAAATGAAGTTATTTTAGCTGTACGTAAAAACTAGTTTCGAATCGAGTTAGTAATACTGCTGTTATGGCTTTAATAACGTCGTCATCACCAATCGATCGATAACCGTTACCTTAGAACAATTTTCCAACAGCCATTTCTAGCATTACTTTTAATGAGCTGTAAAATATTGGCATCTTAACTTCTCTCAGAAAACAGATGTTGAAGTGAATAAAAGTAAAGTGTTAAATGCTAAGACTAAGAAAACCAACCAAACAACGATTTTCCCCGCAAACGAAACAATGAAAGCAAACTAAATAAATCTTCACGCCACTCCTTAAAAGCGAATATCCTCAGAATGTGATAAAAAAAAGACATTCTGGTCTGGTAATATGTTCTGTTGCACAGAATTGCCAGTTTATTACATACAGCAAATAAATTAGTATTTATTTTTCTATTTTGTCTCAAATAATTTTTCTACGCCAGGGATATGTTCAAAACGAATGCCTCCTGTCAATTAAAAACAAAAAAGAATAAATAAAGAAAAACATGAGTCGTTCAACCACTCCACTCAACCAAAAAGGTTAACGAGCACTCCTCAGTCAAGTGGCGACTCGAAATCCTCACAAAAAAAAAAACTTAAATGTTTGCATGAGACTCATTTACGCTTTTGAATCATAGTTTCTGTTACAGTTTCTGCTTAAGAAGAAACATGGGTCTACAAGGAGAGCACTATGTGTACTATATATGGGTGGCTTTCCTATGCAAAGACTGTTTTACATGCAAGTCATTAAAAAACAAAAGCAAAAACAGAAACTACGTTATGTAGGTTGAATTCAGAAAGGAAATCAAAGGATACAACTATGGGCGAAGTAGGAAAGTCCGAAGCGTTTAAAATGTTTTTAAAAACATCTTCAAGAATGTAATTTAGAAGAAAACATTTGTTTGTACACATTAAATGAGTAAATGTTAAGAAATCAATTTGAAGAAAGGGTTTGCAAGTTCTCAAGGCCAACACACTTCTGCTCAGAGACATTTCAAAGTCATTTGCCGTTGCAAGCTTTTGGTTGGGTATTTCATATTCGTATACTCTTTTTTCGTATGAATACCAACTGTTTTGAGTTGAAGTAGCTGCGTATATTTGAAGGTCACTCAATAAGGAATCAAACAACTTTGAGGGCTTAACTGCAGTGTAAACATACGCTCTAAGCGTTATTGAAGGACTACCTTCAATTCACCTCTTCATAAAAATGGAAGCAAGACTGTCGACACACCGTCTCTTCCATCAAGGACACATCAAATCATACCGAAGCCCGAAAGGACATCTGTCGATAAATGGACAGTCTAGAAAAACTTAATGCCTTTGTGCTTGAATGCTATTATCCCCATGTACAACTTCACACTCAACTTCTCCATAGAAGAAAAACAAGATGTTGCACAAGCATTCGACAAGGTATGGAATGAGGGGCTAGAGTACAAGCTGCAAAGGGACCTACCCAGGCAGTACTTCGAAATACTAAAATCTTATGTCTCAAACCGGCTCTTCAGAGTATTCAAGAATATTCAAAACTAAGTAAAATACAAGCAGGTGTTCCACAAGGAAGCGTCCTAAGACCTACCCTGTATTATTGGCTTTATACAAGGGATATTCCAGTGGATAACAACACCATTATGGCTACTTTTGCAGATGATACTGCAATTTTTGCATCCAGTAAAAAGGCTGCTGAGAAATTGCAAAATACCTTCGACAGCGTTAGTGATTGGACCAAAAAATGACGTATCAAGCTCAATGAAGCTAAATCTGCACATATAATATTTACAAATAAAAAGTTAAGCTACGTACAAAAATTCATCAACAATCAAGCTGTACCTTACGCCAATACTGCAAAATACCTTGGGATGAATTTGGATGCAAAGCTTAAATGGAAAGAGCGTATCAAAAGAAAAGGGAAGAGCTCAACTTGAAATATATATAGAAAAACGTATTAGTTACTCGGTAGAATTCTGACTCTGAAATGGAGTCCATATTGAATACGAGAGGCAACGTTCGGATACTATAAAGGGCAAATCAGTAGAGACTGCACTTCATGAAGTAGTCAGAACCATTGAACAGTCAATCCAATATAAAGAGTACACGTTGGCTCATTCCTCGACATAGAAGGGGCCTTGAACAACGTTGAATGCAGTGCCATTCGCATGGATTTAAGTTCCATAAATATCGAGCCAACGCAACGCTGTCAAACTGGATCGACTCCATGCTCCAAACGAGAATAGTAAAAGCAGAAATGGGTGCAAGTACCCTAAAAGTCAAAACTTGTAGAGGTACACCTCAAGGAGGAGTGTTATCCCCGCTACTCTGGCTCCTAATAGTTAACCAAATCCTGGTTGAACTTGACAGGAGCGGAATAAAAGCAGTAGCCTATGCCGATAACATCGTCATCATGACTTCGGGAAAATTCACAACCACCCTTTGTGAGCTTCTTCAGACAGCTCTAAACAAGCTCACCAGCTGGGCAAAAAACTGTGGGCTACTTGTTCTGTTTACGAGAAAACGCAACATTCCAGATATACTTCCTGCCTCCATTAATGGTATACCAATGAACTTATCTGGTACGGCAAAATATCTCGGAATTGTCCTTGATCGTAAACTTAACTGGAAAGAAAATTTAAAAGAAAGAGAAAGGAAAGCTCAAATCGCTTTCTACACTTGTAGTAGAATTTTTGGTAAAAAATGGGGTCCCAAAACCACTCGCTGGATGTACATACATCCAAAATAAGACCAATCCTCACATATGCCTGTCTAGAGAAGGCTTCAAACCTTTAGACCATGACCAAAATCCAAAGGCTTGCATGCATTGGTTCAACTAGTGCCATGAGAACAACACCAACTGCAGCTCTGGAAACCTTCCTGTCGCTAGCCCCCCTAGATCTCTTTACTAAGGAGATGGCGGCCAAAAGTGCACTGCGACTCAAACAATGCAACAATTGGAAAACAGGCATATCAGGCCATAGAACCATCATGAACCATACAGATATAGACATTCAAACAGACTATACCCCCCTGCATATCAATCCAGTGGCCCTAACAGTCTTTCCGACAAGAGAAAGCTGGAAGGAAAACAGGGTTATAAAAGGAAATCACATTTCCGTTTTCACAGATGGTTCCAAAACGGACGAAGGGGTAGGGTCAGGTATCTTCTCAGACTACCCCACCATGAATAGATCAATAAAGCTTCCCGACTTCTGCAGTGTCTTTCAGGTAGAAGTACTCGCAGTGTGCGAAGCCGCGAAGCACCTAGCTACGCAAAACCTGATCAACAAAAATATTCACTTCTTTATAGACAGTCAAGCGGCCATTGAAGCTATCTCATCCATTATCACAAAATCCAGACTAGTAGACAACTGTCGCAGTAACCTAAGACTGCTCAGCGAAAAAAACACAGTTAGTTTAACCTGGGTTCCAGGACATTGTGACATAATTGGAAATGAAATGGCG
Source organism: Melanostoma mellinum (assembly GCA_914767635.1). Taxonomy (NCBI): domain Eukaryota; kingdom Metazoa; phylum Arthropoda; class Insecta; order Diptera; family Syrphidae; genus Melanostoma; species Melanostoma mellinum. Next base: position 170,079,619 of record OU612060.1, on the reverse strand, counting down.
GATAAGCTGGCTAAAATCGGGTCAGCACTCGAATCCAGCGAAACGAACACCTCAGTTCTAAGGCCACTTGAGCAAGAAAAAAACAGAATCAAACACAATTTTCTAAAAACCGCCAATGACAGGTGGTCGTCTTTAGAAACATGCCGAGTCTCTAGAAACCTTTGGCCAGATATTTCCAAGAAAAAACAGAATCTCTACTCCAGCTAAGCAGACCTCGGCTCTCTCTGTTGAATGGCATTCTCACGGGACACAACTCGTTGGGTACCCAAATGATGAGAATGGGCATTAGCACATCCGACTTATTCAGAGGATGCCAAGATGAGGAGGCAGAGGAGGGATCATTCCACCTCCTCTGTGAGTGTCCTAGCTTGGCCCACACTCGGAAAAAAACCCTCTGAGAATACTTTTTCGACGAACTGGGCAACATCTCTAATCTCCCACTAAGCAACGTCCTGAAATTTATTCATTTCCTCCTGACCAAAAAAAAAAATTTCTCCATTGTCATCGCCCCTAGGGAAGACTGGGAGAGCACAAAGCCTCATCCTTCAAGGCAAGAGATGGTCTAATATACGGTTTAAGAAATCGGAACTGGTACAGGTTCCGACGTTTTCAGCGACTCTCCCAAAATGAAGTTTTCAGTTAGTTTTGGTAGTCACTCGTCCATTTTCCTTGAAGTCTTTGCCATTGACCAATGTTCGAGATTAATATGTTCATCTCATGAAAAACAAAACAACATTCATTTTCTCAGAAAGTCAAACTGCACTAAAGACGTTAAGCTCACCTGCCATAAGATCCAAACTAGTCCAAGAGACAATCATATCACTCTCTGGACTAGCAAGGAAAAACTCTGTCATCCTCCACTGGCTCCCAGCACACAAAGGCTTTGATGGCATTTATGGCAACGAGAAGGCAGACATCTTAGCTAAAGATGATGCATCTATTTTAAACCATTCGTCGGTTTGGAACCCTTCTGCGGTGTATATAAAAGCACCTTCAAAAACACTGCCAAGAACAGCTTACTGGAAGAATAAACTAAAGCTTGGAGTAACTCATCTGACCAAACCTGTTCAAAATGCTTTTTGCCAGAATATACTGAAAAAACATCAAAATTCCTACTGAACCTCAATAGGAAAACCCTTAAAATTTGTGCAGGACTACTAACCGGGCACCTGTTCCTTAAATACACATCTTCACCAAATGAGGCTTGTAGCGCACACCATCTGTAGACTATGCCTCGAAAATGAAGAAACATCTCTGCACATTATTAAGAAATGTCTAGCACTTTTCCGGCTTAGAAAGCAAATACTTGACTATGTGATCATCTCCCTAGATAAACTCAAACTAATCCAGCCACAGAAGATTGTTAACTTTTAGTTTAACTCAGGAGCAGGAGAACTGTCTTGAAACCTCACATGGGTTGGAACAATAAGTTTCATTCAGACACCGCAGTGCCCAGAGCTGCGGAAGTTCGACCCGTTCTTAATCTGATCTATAATCTAATTTAACAGTGTAAGCCCAGACATTGTGGGGATTGTCAACCATAAGGGGCTATATGCATTGACAGCAATTTGAATGGAGTTAAAGACAAATAAAATATGTCGTACGGGATTACCCCTGCAAGGTTTAATCATTATAAAATTTCATAGGACCTACCTTGGTTCACTTGTCTTTTGCCACGCATTCCCACAAATCCAGATGGCGCCCGTTTAAACGACTCGAACTCTGGTGAATTGATAAAAAATCTTGGTGCAGATTTATAACTGCTCACCACTGGAGCTCCTAATAACTGTGATTCAAGTCGATTTATTGCTGCTTCCGCCATAACATTCTTCTTTCCTCGAACGCCAACAAATTTATTACGAAATCCTAAAAATTCCGGTTGCTTTTTGCCACGCATACCAAAAAAATTTGAAAATTTCTAAGTTTAACCAAACAACTCGAGCAAGGCATAGACAAATAAAATCGCATTTTATTTTAACAACAATTCCAATACTCACAAACAATTCGGCTGCTGATCGTTTGAAGTCGCGTTTACCTCGAACACCGAAGAATCCATTTGGAGCCCGTTTGCCACCATCAAATGGAAAATCTAATGGTCGCTTCCCTCTCATACCAGTGAATCCGGAAGGAGCTCGTTTATCCAGTGAATTATCCCATTCGTCGTTAAGTAGGTAAAGTGGTATATTTGATCTGAAAGAACTCATATCGTCCTGTTCGTCACTTTCTTGATAAAGTCTGCGAAGCAGTTGATCCAATAAGCTTTTCTCATAGTCCAATTGATCCATCTTTTTGCCTCTCATTCCATTAAAGCCTGATGGGGCCTTTTTATCACGCATATCATTTGAATTGTAGTCATCATCGAAATTCCACTCTAAATCATTGGGACTGAGGTCTGTGTATTCAAACTGTTTCTTACCCCTCATTCCGGTAAAACCAGATGGAGCTCGTTTGGCAACCGACAGAGGCAAGGACCTTTAAACGAAAAATTGAAAATTGTGCCCTGAGCAGGTCAGACACTGGTGTTTTATTGCTATTTGCTATTGAATTACCCTTGTCCGTGTTTTGGGGAGAGGTCATTGGGGTCTCTGCTTTCTAAGTTGTCTACTTCAATTGCACGTTTCGTCTTTTTTGACTATTGTTAAAAAGGAAAAAATTAAATGCATTAAATCAAAATGTTAGTAAATTCATTTAATTGAGAGACTTACAACCGCTGTAGTGGTTTTGTTGGTTCTTTCACTATAAATCTCATCACCATTTACATCCAACGAAAGAAATAATGACGAAGAAATGAAGATTACAAGAACAAGGTAGTTGTTGGCCATCTAGAGTCTAATCTGAAATGAAAAAGATGATCATATAGTTAGATAACGGTTCTGGTAGAGGTTTTCTAGTTTAAGTAGACATAAACTTTAGTTGCTGTATCAGAAAACTATACACCCAAAAGAAAGGAACTGTCGCTTAACTCCTGCCCGAGGAATCGAACAGACCTTAATCAAAAGTCAATGTTTTAAGGTTTTAGTCTAGGAATGGTTTTCTAGAGGTATGAGGCTATAAGCTAGTTAGTCAGTTAATTAGTTGAAAACTTTATTTAAGAAACTAGCTTTAAGAAAATTTTACAATTTTGATTAACTTAAGTTTAATATGGTTTGGCCAAAATAGCCGTCTACCAGATTGACATTATGATTGAACTTTTATGCATACATAATAATTATTTGTTTATTTCAAAAGTTTCCTTCGAAGATGCGTTGCCTGTATTTGAGTGCGGTGGTAGTATAATTATACAAAATTTCCCAGCCTAGTTTTCCATTTAGGACGTCTAACGTATTGCTAAATTCCATAACAGCTACTCCAAAGTACCTTATCCCAAACTCCTTCAAAATGGGACATCTGGCGATGAAATGGTGCACATCTTCCCTCTCCATGAGGTTGCATAGATCGCATAGAATCGGCAGATCGGGTCGGTGTGGAATGTAATTTAGTTTTATAAGTTCACATCGGAGTTTGAATATAAAGTTTATCATATTAATGTGATGGCGCGGGCGGTTCATTAAATATGTGCTCTCTCTCTTAAATTTGTATTTAGTTTGCTGTAAATCTGCCTATATTGTGAGGAATGTGCTTCTTGTTTAAAATTTTCATGCATGGTGTGACTCAATTTCTCTAGTATGGTGCTGAATTTTTGACTTATGTCAACTGGGTTCATATCGAGGGAAAATTTAAAATTTTCTCCTACTTGCGAAGCTATCACCTCCTGAAGAACTTTTTTAGGTAGCCTTTGCTCATCCATCTCCATCACTTTTAATATGTACTTGAAGTGCAGTTTTAGAGTCCTAAGGAACAATGGTGGTTCTGTGGTTTCCAAGTGAAGCGTATAGTTTGGGGTACCAGTTGGTAACCGAAAAATTCGTTTTAAAAAGTACCTGAGGAACTTTTCTACTTCCTCAAACTGGGTGTAACCCCAGACTTGAGCACCATAAAGAAGAATAGAAGCTGAGGTCAAATGAAAAATTTTTAGCTTTGTACTATGTTCGATGTGCTTATTTCCTATACAGCGAACCCACACTGAAGAAATTGCTCTTTTTGCTTCCGCTAGTTTAAGCTCTAAATGTTTTTTCATGCTTAGATTTGAAGTGACTAGTACACCTAAATATTTATATTCACGAACTATTTCGATATTTTCTCGTTTGTAAGTCCACTTTTCCTTATTAGCATATCGACCGCCTCCATCTCTGAATATCATTATTTTGGATTTTTGCAAATTAACAGACAGGTTCCAGTTTCCGTAATATTCTTCCAACCGGTCAATCATACGCTGCAATCCTTCAACTGAATCCGAGAAAAAAACGATGTCATCCGCAAAAATAAGCCCTGGGATTCGCATATTTCTGATCGAGATTCCTCCTCCAATCTGTTCCAATATGTCGTTGATGAATAGAATGAAGAGTAGCGTACTCAAGATACAACCCTGCTTTACTCCCATTTCTGTTGAAAACTCTCCGGAAATAAACTCACCATCCCATACGTATGCAACGTTATTTTCGTACATCGCTCTTAGCAATCTAACAACTTTACCAGAAATTCCCAACTTATAAAGTTTAAAGTAAAGTGCCTCACGAGCAATTGAATCAAAAGCAGCACGAAAATCGACAAAAAAGGCGTAAAGTTTCTGCTTTTTTTTTTGCAAATTTATATCCGAAACAACGCCTTGGATGTTACTGTCCAAATTGTTAAACCAAACGATTTATTGATAACAAAATGTCTGTATGCCTTTTTTGTCGATCTGAAGGCTGCATTTGACACGGTCAATAGAAAGTCATTAATATACAAACTTTCTGTAATAGGTTTATCAACCAAGTTCATCACATTCTATGAGAAAATGCTTGAAAAAATCATGCTTTTGTCCAGAATGGTCATAAGAAACTTAGAGATTTTAAATGCCAATCTGGTATTCCTCAAGGTTGTGTCTTAAGCCTTTTACTATTCTCACTTTTTATTAACGATGTTGAAAATCACATCCCAGGAGGTATCACTGCAGGTGATGTTAATATTAAAGTCCTTCTTTACGTTGACGATCTTGTTATCCTGTCTGATAGCCCGCTTACTCTACATCTACAAATCAATAGGCTACAGCAATATTGTTGGGATTTGAAAATTAACAGCTTAATTGTGGTCTTTAGATCACGCAACAGATCTATAGGTTAGAGTCGCAACTGGACTCTTGGGGATGATATCATCGAAATAGTGGATAGATTTAAGTATCTTGGATATATTCTCACATATAACCTGAATCCACATGCACATGTTAAAGAAAAAACGAAAGCTGCTAAAGTAACTTTGGATAGCATATGGAAAAATCTTTTTTGTAACCATTCCGTTGATCCAGCATCGAAATTTAAAGTTTTCAATGCTTCAGTAAGTAGTTGCCTTTGCTATGGAAATGAAGTATATGGATATGAAAAGTTATAACAACTAGAAAACGTTCAAAGATACTTTTTCAAACAAATTTTCAAGCTGCCTAAAAACACTCCAAACTATGCCATACATGTGGAATCTGGGTTACCAGACCACACATATTTTTAAAAACTTTGAAGGCTAGTGCGGACTATATTATCAGGGTAATGAGTCGATCAGACCAAAACATCCAAAAACGGATCCATATGATTTGTTTTCACAGTGGTTATAGCCCAATCAAAAACTGGTACGATCTGGCTGTTACGCATAATTTTGCAATTTCATTACCAACTGACAATGTCGTTGCGTTAAGAGATTCCTTATACGACTGCATAGCTCTCATAGATGAGACGATATTTCAGCAATGCATAGTCCGAGGTACTTCTTCGACATCAAGAAGTGTCTCTCTTTAGGTGAGAAAAACTATTTCAGAGATGAGTTTTCAGTTTCTCAAATGAGCTTAATTTTCAAAGTCAGAACTAAAATGCTGGAACTGAATTGTAGACCTCATAGATCTGACTTAAATCCCATCAGCTTTCGGAATCTCGGTCAGAACGCAAACGTCTTACATTTTATAGCATTTTGTCCAATTTTACAGGAAATACGTAGACTCTATTTTTCCACAAGTTTTCTTTCGTTAGAAGTTGGAAGTCTCTTATAGGATAAGCTTCTCACGCAAAAAAATATCGAGATGATTATTTGAACATGTTTTGAAACAATAAGTCAACATCACTTTTTGAACTATACTATACATATAGGGAAAAAGCAAGTTGTTTTCGTTTTAGCTAAACTAAAAGCTCTTTGATCTATTTTGTCTTGACTAAATTAAATTTTTATATGCCTAGATTAGAAATATAATATTTATATACATTAAGAATGTTCTAAACGTGTATCTTATACAGCAATAGATTTCAACCTAAATCAATTTATTTATTTTTTATTTTGACTAAACTTAAAGTCACTGTTTATTTGTTACTAGTTTTCTTTCTTTTTAAACAAATTAACTTATAAACTAAGCACAAGTTTGTTAAAACTTTCTCATTGTTGGTTAAAATTGTTTACGGCAGACGGCATATTGCCATGCTTTCTAATAAATTATATTTCTTTACTATAATATTGTAATTTATGCTTTGAAAAAAATAAAGAAAAAATTAAATTGAATTGAATTGAATTGAAATTGTTAACCGGGAATGTTGTTTTCTTGTCGTCAATTGCTTGTAGTTTAGCGGAATAGACCATCGTCTTCACATACCCGCACAGAAAGTAGTCTACCTGTGTAAAGCGCCCCATACACTGTCAGTTTAACTGAAGATAATCGTAAGGCCGTAGATCGGGATTGCCCACACATTTATCAGTTGATCTGAAGATAATGGACTGCAGTTCGCCCGGACTGAAGGTGTGTGGTCGCCGGGCAGGCGGGGATAGGATGAGAGATTGTCGAAAGGCAGCGACCTGTCGGATAATGATCTCATGTGCCCCTCACCACACACTGTCAGTTAGCCTGCAGGCAAACGATCTGTTGTCACCGTTTCCATCAGTTTTGCGTGAGATAATTTTCGTGAGATCATTCACCAGCCGAGATTGGACTGACGAGGAAAGATGGACGGGAAACCTCCTTTCATTTCCGCATTTATTGAATTATATCGGGCCTACCAATGTTTATGGAAAGTCAAGGACGATGCCTACGCTAATAAAAGATCGCGGGATGAGGCGTACGGTGAATTGTTGAAGTTCTATCAAAAAACTGTGCCGTCAGTTACCATTCACACAGTGAAAAAAAAAATTAATAATTTGAGATGTGCGTTCCGTAAAGAGTTGAAGAAAGTAAAACAGCAAAAGTCGGGCTCATCGGGAGATGACGCATACACCCCGTCACTGTGGTATTTCGACTTGCTATTGTTTACAGCCGACCATGAAGAAACTAGAGCGACGATTGGGAGTGAGGAATCACAACTCGTAAGTTATTTTTATTCTATTCTTTAATTTATATCAAATACATACAACAGTACAAACAAATTTTTACAGTATAATATTTCACCCTCCCACCCTAATTGGTGACAACCTTTCTTCGGCAGTGATAGCCTGGCGCAAATGAGTGTCCACTTTTGTGATTCTCATTTCAACCAAATTTAGAAGTTTTTGGAAATTTTCTTCACTCATTCTCAGATAATTCCTTAGATCCTCGTGGTGAGACAGCCTCAGTTCACGGAGCAACGAAATGTGAGAGCTAGCCTCTCTATCTCGCAGCCAACTTCTTACCCAGACCCTTTTTTCTTGGGGTTCCCCAAGAACTGACAAAACAAACATAGCGCAACGTTTCCGACGGAGCATGGTGAAAAACTGGGGATCTCCTGCAGTCCTGTTTCATTGACCGACAGTCCGCCTGCAGGTACCGAACTGTAGTGTGTGCTATCTTCAGGCTATCATCTGCAGTTCAGTACGGCCGCCTGCAGGCGGTTGACTGCTAGTGTATGGAACTCGGCGATATTGGTCTTACGATCGCCTGTTGAGGCGACGGCCTGCAGGCAATCGCATAGTGTATGGCCCCCTTAAGATCGACGATCTTAGTGGTCTCCTCCCAGGTACAAAAAGGAGAAACTATGCTCCCACCAAACGTTTTCTTCAGCAAATCATTGGTGGAACTCGCTGTAAGAGATGTTGCGCAGTCTCTTTGAAACCACATCTCCCCCACATCAAGGTGATTCATATATTTGGCTTATAACGGTCATTATTGACAGTAGCCCGTAGCGTAATGGTAATCGTGTCTGCCTGTTACGTAATAGGTTCGAGGTTCAAGTCCGGGTAACATGAAGGGAAGAGAAAAATTTTCCACGGCCAGCGCCTTTGACGAGGAGTTGACAATTTATCCGACAGAAATTTCTTCCCATATGAAATTCGCTTTTTTGATTAGCCGTTCATAGTCGGTAAAAAAATTTTAGGTTCTTTCCATTCCCTTACAAGGCTCGGTTGAGAGAAATGCGCTAGACCTGGGGCTCATCGCTTTGTTGCGCCAGCCTTTTTATATGCTGACTGTACTTTTGGCGGCATCGATATCAAAGAAGTAAGGACCAGTTATGTTTGAACAACAATAAAATACAACAAACTGTCAGTTTTTCTTGATTGTCTATCGCAGTTTTGCTAACTGACGTAGCCATTCAACAAAAAATAACCTTCATCTCTTTTTTCTAGTACCCAGCGGTTATCTGGCTTCAATACTTGCACGAGTTGGTTTTATAAAGGTGAGTTCACATTCTGCCGGGTGCCAAATGGATCCATTTCATTTGGTTGAATTTGGGTCCGCTTTAGATAAGTAGGAAGGCCAATACTCACGTGCAAACTATTTCCGCATGTTCCGAATGGCGTGGTTTGGCATAGTGTATATGCATAGGCATAAGCCATCAAAACTAGAGTGTTGAGCAAATTTTTCTATAAAGTGGACGGACACACATCATAACGGCTATACCCGGCTGCAATTGAGTTTCATTATTTTCACTTTTCTGATTGCAGTTTTCACTTTGATGGCAAATAATGCTTGTTGCGGCAGTTTTGAATGAAGATTTTAACAAAATCTCAACTGCAACAAACCCAAAAATATAGAAAACGCGTCAACTTTTTTAAAATGATTTCAAACCAACCGACTTTTAAATAGCGACGTGGTAGATTGGTTGAGGGTGTCCGGTCTAATTCAGTTTGTAGCGTTGTATAAAGAAAATATAGTAAGTTCAAAAGTCGATGACGCAGTGCTTTTATAGTTTTATACACACAATAGCAAAACCAATAGCTTGAAACGGAGACAGCTAAGTTGGACCGGAGACAATAGGTTCGCCATCAGTACAAAAATCTACACAATCCTACTATAGTTTCTATATACAATACAATACAATAAGCACTACCTTGCCGCAGTTAACTCTCTGGTTATCTACTCTGTGGCCTATCTTGACGTACACACTCAATCGTCATATTCTGGTTGGCGGAGTTTGTCACAGTATGGATAGACCTTTAGCCTCAAAACAAGGCTGTTAAATTTTCTGTTGTGCACGATGGATGGGCCATGTAGAGCGGATGGACCCAAACGCTCCGGCTCGTCGGGTGTTCGAAAGCACATTGCAGAGAAATCGCGGAAGGGGGAGACCTCGTCTTAGGTGGCGCAATCAAGTGGATGAAGACCTCAACCGACTTGGAGTGCGAAACTGGAGAGAGCTCGCCCGAAATCGAAGTCGTTATCGAAGGATGTTGGTTGAGGCCCAGTGCCCCTGTTCTGTAATTATCGCATCGATAAAAGCAGTCGATAAACGGCGGAAAATGGAACGAAATCCTACTAAATTCATAGAATTTCGTTCCATTTTCCACCGTTTATCGCCAAGGCGATAGTTACAGAACAGGGGCACAGGTTCACCCCGAACTGTAATGCCCACCTAAGTAAGTAAGTAAGCACGATGGATAATGGACAAAAAGTCGAATACCTTTTCCTGAAACTGAAACACTTTCATATTTTTTTTGTGATGAACTCAAATATGGCGTCTTATATGAATTAACGGTTATATCCGGCTGCAATAGAGTTTATTTATTTTTACTTCTTTTAATGTAGTCCTCACTTTGATGGCAAATGTTTATTGCATCTGTTTCGAATGAAGTTTTCATAATTTTTAACTATACCAAATCCAAAAATAAGCAAAAACACGTTCACTTTTTTTAATTAATTTCAAACCAACTGACACAAAAAAATGGCGACGAGGGTTCTTGGTCGTAGCTCGTGGGTGCTCGGTCTAACTAAGCTTGTAGACTACTTTTCCGTTGGCTCTTTGCATTATCTACTCTATTATACACCATTTACATTTTGTTTTTTAATTGAAATCTGTTTTCTCTTTCGTTTTACTTTATCTTTGCACTACCAGTTGTTCTCTTGTTCTGGTTGTAATGTCCTTTTAAAGTAAATGCTCTTTGAATGACGTTAAGAACGCTTTGCAAATTGCAATAGAGAGAAATAGAGCAACCTTCTGAGTGACTGGAAACTCTATGAGATCAGTAAAAATGAATACAAAAGTAGAACCCCTCGTGTAAAAAGAGTAGCCAGGTACAATTTCTGCTCAAGCATATAGTGGATCGGCAATACCAAAAATTAAGAAAGTCTGGGGTCGAATTACCGCACACGTAATCGAGTAATTGACTGAATTATGTGTTTTTGGAACTATTTCTCACGCTATCGAGTACTTTAGTATCACAATTTGACATTTATTTGAACGAATTGAAGTCGATAACTGAACATCAGACTGATGTTTGTATTGTGGAGTGAATTTTGAAGAAAAGTAGTACTCACTCACTCGATCACTGATATGGTAACTCAGCGACTCAGCCCGTGGTCTGCGGTCCAAAATCCACCAAGTTTTCTTAGAATTGAATTATCACAGAGCATTTTCAAAAAGAAACAAAAATTTTTTTTAAAAAATGTATGTTGAAGATCGAAAAGATCACCTTAACTCCATATTGCTTTCCGCCCAGGTACGGCGATTGGGTTAATCAGTTAGATGATTGCCGTACCCTTCTAAGACGCAAATTTAGTTCGGATTACACCGAAAATTATAAAATTTACTGCATTCACATTGAATTTTCATTTCTAAGCAAAGGTACAAGACATTATTAAACTTAGAAAAGTAAACAAAAGTTTTCCATGGTTTGGCATAATTCAATTTAATGCCTCTCCGTATGTCAGCTCCATCGATGAAACTAATTTGCTAGCAGATCAATTTGCTACCAACTCGACACTTCCTGATAGCATATTGGCTCCACCTGAGCTTGAGTCTGCAAATTCTTTGATGAAGCAGATATTTTTTCGAACTCGCTCGGTTGCGAGAGTCCTTAAAGATCTCAACATACATAAATCCGCTGGTCCAGATGGTATCCCCGCCGTTATTCTGAAGAGGTGTTCTTCTACGCTAGCAAAACAAGGCGTAAACTTTTCCATGTTTCCTATTCTGCTGGGATTTTTCCGAGCAGATGGAAAACTGCATTTGTCCAGCCGGTCCCTTAAAAAGGCGAATCTTCCTCCCCTTCCAATTACTGTCTAATTGCACTTACGTCCCTTCTTTCCAAGGTAATCGAAACGTTGATAAACCGTCAACTTATGAAATATCTTGAAGAACGAAAGCTTCTTAATGACCGTTAGTACGGTTTTCGTAGCAAAAGGACCACTGGTGCTTTGATGGCTTATCTCACCGAAAAGTGGACCCAATCCTTACATTGCTTTGGAGAAAGTAAGATTATTGCACTTGATATTTCTAAAGCATTTGATAGAGTTTGGCATCAGGCTCTTTTATCGAAAATGCGTGCTTTTGGTATCGATGAGTCTCTTCTTCGTTGGATTAGAAATTACCCTTCCGACCGTTCAATACAAGTTGTGTTGGATGGCTTCAAGTCTGATACCCACTTCATAAATACTGGTGTGCCCCAGGGCTCCGTTTTGTCTCCGACTCTCTTCCTCATATTCATTAATGATCTCTTGTCTGAAACTTCTAATCCACTTAACTGTTTTGCTGACGACTCGACCCTCAGCTTTTCATATTCGTTTCCAAATTCAAGTCCTTGCTCTTCGGATGTGGAACTGGAACGGTTGCGTATGATAAGCTCATTGAATTCTGACCTTGACAGCATTGTTACATGGGGTCATAAGAACCGAGTAGAATTCAATGCTTCAAAAACACAATGCCGTCTTTGTCGCTTCAGGTATCCATGAATGGTACCTGCATCGAAGAAACCGAAAAGCTGTCAGTACTTGGTATGTGTGTAAACGATGATGTTCGTTGGAATGACCACATATTTGAAGTCACTAAAAACCCTGCTAAATGCTTAGGCTTCTTGAGACGGTTCAGAAAGTTTTCACCCTGATCTGGCTACAGTTTATAAGGTCTTCATCCGCCCAAAACTGGAGTACAACTCCCATGTCTGGCCACAGGTATACCTCAAACATCTTTGCACCTACTTGGTAGGGTATAAAATAGAGCCTTAAAAATCAGTGGTGGTAGTTCAATCGTAGAATCAATTGATTCTCTTGAACATCGTCGAAACGTTGCCTGCCTCACTCTCTTTTATCGCTTTTTTCACAAGCAGTGCTCTAATGAAGTAGCCAGTTGCATTCCTCCCCTGAAACGATTTAGCCGCAACACCCGCCTCGCTAGGAATGTTCATCAGTTTTACCTTGAGCCCAACTTCGGCAGTACAGTCAAATATAGAGTTTCTTATTTGAGTCGCACCACCCGAATATGGAATGCTCTACCTGACCCTGTTTTTCCCCTACATTATGATTTACATACATTCAAAAGCAACGTGCATTGGTGTCTCCTTTCAAATCCTCTCCTATTTTCCGGAATGCTCGCAATGTGTTTTATAACATTATAAGAGTTGTCATAACCCCTTGATGGGTGCGCTAATTATAAAAAAAAATTAAAGAAAAATAGCAAACAAGTGTTTGTTATTGTTTTTGTTTTGTCCAGGAGTTGTAATTGAAATGAATTATTACAGAGCATTTTTAAAAGGGAATTTTTTTTTTTAAATGTATGTTTTCTTAGAAGACTTGACAACCCATAAATAGATCTTTACCCTCTAAAACCCTATATACAGTATCTCCCCCTTACCACTGGTAGGCCATAGAAGAAGCATTTTGAAAGAAGTACAACAAACCTTTGCTTTGTAATTTCGTCTTCTTTCTTCTTCTTTGTTTATGTTTATGCAAAACTGCTGACATTGGTTCTGGGCTGCTGTGATTGATCCCTGGTTCAGCCAGGAATGCACCCATCTCATCTTGTGGTAAGTTTTGTGAACATTGAAAAAGAAAATGTTTTCTACTTTGAGACTCATCCTTGTGTTGTTTTGCGGAGATGGGAAACTATTTATTGATCTCTCCTTATAAAAGTCCATGCTTACAAACTCGTTTAAGTTTGACCCTAAAAATTTACCCAAAGCGTACGACAGTTGACCAAGCCATAATTTTAATGGTAATTCGTTGCCCTCAACTCACTTTTTAATATCACCCCAAACACTAAAGAGCTTCACAACTACAACCTCAATTACATGATTCAATTGTTATATCCCTAATCGTACAACAACAACAACAAGCTTCCTCATTTAACCGTCAATGTAAAACTTTTGTTTGTTTAACCTACAGAAGAAAAGAAAGCTTTCAAATTTCCATGAGGTTGATACTCCCAGGTGTCTACTCAATTCTCACCCTTCAATGTAAAAACAACATGGAAATCCCTTTAGCCAAGTCATTACGACATACAGCACATCCTGGTTGTGAAGTGATTATTAGAATTATAAAAATAAACAAGTTGTACTATCAAAGAAAATCTTGTCATTTCAGCCAAATCCTTTCAAGAGGATAACTTTGCCAATAGATTTTTATATCCAAATCACACATGAAGGTCCTGTTTCGCAATTATTATTGTCCTATTGCGACCGCCTTGTCTGAAAGACTCGAATACAAAACATTCTAACCTCAGATGTGGGCCTCAACAAAACACAAGCGATTCGAATAGACTTTCGCAATAAAAACGTCTTTTAGTTTTCAGGGATTACAAACAAAGTTATGTAGGTGCAGGACAAGGCAGGTAGTTGTTTAATAATTCCAAGGATTTAACTGTTCAAGAGATTTAGATGTATCCGTTGGTGTGTATAGCTAGCAAAGCGTGTAGTCTTCTGAATAGGAAGTTACTTCCCTTGGATAAATCTTTTCTTTTTCTCTTGTTTTTCTTTTGCAAATTTAATTGCAAAATTTGACAACATTAAGCTGAATCGTATAAGCGACTGCGTTTTGCTTTTATACTATAACCACATTTGAACTGCCAGGATGGTAGATGACACCACCACCACCACCACACACCGTCTGATATTTGCGGTCGGCAAATAAAACACTTTTATTTTTTATTGGCTTTTGCAGTCAATTTATTCAATCAACAAGTTGTGCTACATTTTGTAGCAGGTTCGGTTCACTAGCGATGTTCTTCTACAAGTCGTAATTGCAATTCTCAAACCCATAGTGGATGGTGGATTCAATAAACTCTTTTGCTCGTTTTGCTTGTGAATTTTGTGTAAAAATTGGATTTCAATTGTGGCAGCTTTGAAGTTGTTGGTTGGGATTGACAAAGTGGAGGTATTTGAAAAGAGCCAAGAGCCAACACTTATGTTTGGTATTCTGAGTCAAAGTGTGGTTTTTTTTTTTTTGCTTGAAGGGCGAATCATCTACAATTGGCACAATAAATTCAGTTACAGAAACAAATTCGTATTTAAAAAGGCAATCTTTCAGGTAACTTTCCCTCGAAGCTATTGAATATAAATAACGAAAAAGTGGTTTTGATTTTGAAAACAAAAACCAACGCTTGATTTTTCGAGGATAGTAATCGCAGCCCACTTAAGAAAAACCCAAAATAAGAGATCAAGCTAAGCTTAAGTTTCATCCAACCAGTCCGTCACTTATTCACTGAAAGAAGTTGTGGAAGTGATATTCAGATACGTTCACCATTGAGTATGTAATTTCTAAAAAAAACGGGTAAAAGACTATCAAAAGTGGAAGGGGCACTTCCATGTGTCCTCCAGTAGCATTATCTTTTGCTGACAGATAATTTTACGGATTTGCTTAAAGAACTAAATAAAAAAGGGCTACCGATGGTGTTACGCTTAACATCACCAACAAAGTGAGCACTGATCATATTACAACAAACTGTTTAAAGAGCTGAACGGTTCAAAGGGAACGCTGGGATAGATTAGGTAGGATGCGGGCTGCAGCCGCAAACGGCAACGTTTCACTCGGATCTCAAAGGATCAATTGTGCTCTCCAGGACAACGGAAGAATAAGGTAGAAAGGGGAATGATTGAGTTACTGTGCACTGAAAAATAGGACGACCACAATGATCTTTTGGTTAGGATATGTTGGATGGGGGTGCAGGTTTTTTGCTACATATGACAGGCCAAGCTTGGGCACTCACAGAGGAAGTAGAGTTCATTTCTCGGATGTCCTTATACCCATTCTCATCATGTGAGTTGCCGATAAGTTCTGACCCGTAAGAATGCCATTCAACGGACAGAACTGAAGCCTACTTAGGGGCCAGTTATAGCGATCAGGAAAACGAATCAGGAAAAATTTTCAAATGGAGTAATAACTATGTCTTCGTTACAATTGAATAATTGATGTTATACCAATGGCAAATCACTCAAAGTTTTTTTTTTGTGCCCAGGAAAGGTATAATAGAACGAATATTTTCTGCTTAATTTGTATTTTTCTATTTTACTGATTCAATTCCATCAGGAAAATAGAAAAATACAATTTTAACGCAAAGTGTTTGTTCAATTGAACATTTTCTTAACAAAAACAAATTCTCTGGGCTATTTACTATCGATTGGTATAAAAATTTGTAAATCAATTGTAACGAAAACATAGTGATTTTTTCATTTCAAAATTTTTCCTGATTCGTTTTCCTGATCGCTATAAGTGTCACCTTAGCTGGAGTAGAAATTTTGTTTTTTTCTTGGAAATATCTTGCCATAGGTTTCTGTATGTCCGACAAGTGTCAAAAGAACACCTATCATTGGCAGTTTTTAGAATATTGCGTTGTCTGTTCTTTTCTTTATTGGATTTGCTAACTGACGTACAGTCAGGTATAGAGATTCATATTTTAGTCGCACCACCCGAATGTGGAATGCCCCCACTGTGTTCTATAACATTATAACCCCTTGATGGGCGCGTTAATTATAAAAAAAAAAATCATCAGGTTGGTTCCATAGGTGGACTCATATAAATGCTAATACCAATCAACAATGAGAGCCAAATCTTGGTATAGGATGATGTAGAAGTCTCTTTTTTTTCTTGGAAATGTCTGGTCGTAGACTTTTTGAAAGCCAGCAAGTTTCTAAAAACCATCTGTTATTTCAGTTTTTAGAAAGTTTCGCTGGATTCTGGTCTTTTCTTGCTCTAGTGGCTTGAGTGCAAAGGTATAGGTTTCGCTGAATTTCAAGACTCGGTTTCGGCCGTCTATCCACTAGTTTTGTCACAGCGCTGCGCCGGTGCGGCGGTTGTCCTGGAACCCGAAACAAAGATTTTGAATACGCTTGATAGTCTTAAATTACTGCTACAGCTTTATACTCATTTGGCAGTTATGACTATGGAGTGTCGATGTTTCTGTTGATCAATTTTTGTTTAGCGATATATTTTGCGGGTTCACAGACTGCAAGTGCTTCTGCTTGAAAGACATGGCAAGAGGCTTGAAGCTTTAATAATCTGAGGTGTTGCTTTCCCGTGAAAAAACAAGCTTTGTTTTGGGCTGACGTTGAGTCTGCACTTTATCATCTAGTTAATGAATAATGAGCTTGTTAAGAGCTGGCCGAGTGTTGTTATGAATTTTACCCAAATCATTATAGCATACGGCTTCGGCTTTGATCCCATTTAAGTCACACTTAACCAGGATCTGGTTAACGACCAGGAGCCAGAGTAGCGGCGATGAAAAGCATTGAATTTAAGGGTGTAACCCTTTTCTGTTTCTAATATTCTTGCTCGAAGCTTGGAGTCGATCCAATTTGACAAAGTTTGGCCTTACCAGCTTTGGGGATGAATATGACTTTAACTTCTCTCCAACTAGTAGGAACAATGGTGAAATTTAGACAACATCAGAATATTTCCAGCAGGACCGGTACCATCAAATTTTTGGGGCTTGGGGCAACAGTGTTATGATCCCGTCAAAGCCTGTAGATTTGTTTGTATACAGATAATACAAGTCTATTACTAAATGATTTCCCATGTCGGAACTAATATTTTTGTTAGGGTCGCTATGTTCTGGAAACGAGTTTTGAATACACCCTTGAAAGTAAGTACTACTTAGCCACTATCAATACCAACAATAGTTTGATAGGTACTTATCAATGCAGTTTTAGACCAGAAAAGTCCACAATCGATCAAATTTTCACTTTACGGTAGTTTTTGGGAGGAATCCGGGCGGAATATCTCTTCATCGCTTTCAAAGCCTCGTATGGGAGATTTACAGAGGCGAGCTGTACCAAACCATGTCTAGCTTTGGCATCCCTACCAGAGATCAAAATGAGTATGTTCAAATCAGTTCAAACACATCCAAAATTTCTCAACGATCGCTCAGACTTGATCATTTTCCACCCCTATTCACAAGCAAATAACTCGCAAGCATATTTACTCACAAGCAAAAACTGCTTGTGAACAAACTAAATGAGTAAGGATACTCACAAGTCATTTTTTCTGTATTGCACTCACAAGCAAATGACTTGCAAGCAGATTGACTTGTTTGAACTTACTTGAATATATTCAAATACTCATGAGCAAGCAAAATATTCACAAGCAGACAGTGTGTTCACAAGCAGGTAGCGTGCTTACAAGCAGGCAGTGTGTTTATAAACAGGCAGTGTATTCATCGGAAAGCAATGCGTTGAACATTTATACCTAACTATAATTCTATTGAAAAACAAAGAAAGGCATACAAATGGCTGGTTTTGGCTTATGAGAAGAGAAAGAACGGATTGGATTCATTGCGGGATGATAAAATATTTTATTTTCTGATTCCAAAATTTCCCTTTTTAATATTTTTGTATGTATATGTTACTATTTTCCAGGAATTAAAAAAGTGTTTGTAAATAATTTTTACAATATAATAAATTTATATGACTTTATTGCGGAAATGGATTTTGCTTATCAGATTGCTAATTCCTTCGTTTTATGGCATGCAAATTTTTGGGTTTAAGCTTATGAAGGTAGGTAGTACTATTCGTAGTAGGTAGTAGTATTCATTGATGACCTTTAATTTTTGTACCTACTAGGTACAAAAATAAGTCATCAATGAATTAGAGTTATAAACATGTGGGTATTTACGTCGTTGACGAAATAAGTTTTAAAGATTTTTTTTTTCGGAATTATGCTTAATGAAAGAGTTTATCTGAGAAAAAGTGACCTGAATCATTATTTTAGAAGCGTACATTTTTTTTGGTACCTGATTTTGAATATAGAAAGTATATAAAGATTACGTTAAAAATTTTTTTTGTTGCATTTTTGTTTTTTTTTTCTAATTATTCCTTATTTATCATGATTTTGTTTCGCTTTTTTTAACTTCTAATTCAGTTTTCTGTTCGCTTAACATTTTTTGTTTTTATATACTTACAAACCTGTACTATCTACTTCAATGAATACAATAAATTGTTTCCATATCTACTGTATAATAACCTTTTTCTTCATATAAAAGAAAAGAATAAAAAACCAAGCTATTAAACATACGTACTTCTTACCTGTACCTAGATTTTTATGGTACTCAAAACGAACACGAAATCAAACTACCCTATTTGGTATGATCACATTGCATGCTTATAAACACACTGCTTATTCACAAGCACGCTGCATACTCATGAACTTATTGCTTGTTTACGAATAAATTGCTTGTGATCACTTTTACTCACAAGCACTTTACTCACAAGCAGCTTAACTCAATGTTATTCAAACTCATTTTGACTTGCAAGCAAGTCTACTTGTTTGGTTCGTTTGAAAATAGGGGTTGTTCAGAGTTGCTTGGTTCACAAATAAGATCGTTCAAATTGACTTGCTTGTGGGCTGACTCAGCTTGTTCAAACTCGTTTTTTTTTTCAAGTAAATACTCATTGTTCACAAGCAGACTTAGTTCATTTTAATCTCTGATCCCTACAAAACTCATAACACTGATAAAACCCTTGGTCGTATCGAAAGAAAAATAATGCGAATGGTCCTTTATGTGTGGACAATGTGTGGAGAAGAAGATTCAACAACGTACTGTATGCGCTGTGCTGCTACATTGGCATAGTTAGAAGAATACGCATTGCTATACTACGATGGCGGGAACATGCAGAGCGAATGGACAACCATGCTCCTCCTCGACGCTACGACGGAGGGACAGCACATGGCAGAGCTGTTAAAACCTAATTAAAGTTCAAAACTGGAGAGAGCTCAGCACGAGGAATTTGAAATTAGCTTACCATCCCTAGATTTTTAAAAATTGAGGATTGCTCCGAAACATCTAAACTTAAAAAAAATCTTGCCCACTAATCCAAATATGCCGAGTTCTATAAAAGACGCGATTATCGATTGGACCACTTCTTATGAAGAATTTCCTACTATCCGACTTTCACTTTCCGTGTACCTCGGTAATAATCAAAAACTTGGCCCACGATCCATCTCGAATACATCAAACATACAAAGATCTTATCTTCTAGGAGATAATCACGTGAGTCTTAAACAGCTGCGACCCGTTCAAAGCATCTGGTCTGGATGGAATCATTCCTGCAGAACTTCAACATGTGTTTGATATAATCGCTACGAACTTAGTGGTCATCTTGAACAGTTGCATCAAGATGATGCAACATCCGTAAAGCCTGGAGAGAAGCTTAGGTTGTCTTTATTCCAAAGGCCGGCAAATGCTCTCACGTAACCCAAAAGGACATAAGATCTATTAGTCTGACATTTTTTCTACTCAAAACACTGGAAAGAGTATTACACATGCATTTAAGACAGAAAACTAAACCCTCTCAGATCTCCACAGCACCTGTTGTGCTTACGCTTACACAAAGGGTAAGCCAGTGGAAAGAGCACTGCATCCGCCGACATATACGCCATTGAATTTTCCCTACACTATAACAATACACTCTGGTGATACAAGATGGTGCCTTCAACAAGTGATCATGAGTGCTCTTGATAAACTAAACATAGAAGTCCCCATCAAAGACATGATTCATTCAATGCTGAGAAGCAGAATCGTCGAGTTGTAAAGGAGGAGTACTCTCCACCCTTCTCTGGTAGGTACTTGGTCGTCAACGAAGAAGCAGGCTTCAAAGTTTTTGCCTACGGCAATTGCTGTTTCAATCACTGGGCTGAAGTTCGAGGACTGAATATCAAAACGCTTAAAACGGAGCTTATTATCTTTACGAAAAAATACAAAATCGTGGATTTCAGACCTCTTGCCATTAAAGGTCTAACTCTACCCCAAGTGAATCAGACAAAATATCTAGGTGTGATTTTTGACAAGAAAGTAACCTGGAAAACCAATACAAAAGAAAGAGCAAATTAGGCTTACAATGCACTTTTCCGATATAAGAAAGCTAAAAGCTTTTGCCTCTGTCTCTTTAAAGCCTACTATGGTCCAAAACTGTCACACGTCTCTAAAGGAGATGTCAGAACAGTTAAGCACTCACCTTTCATGGGTGCCGAGTCACAGGGACATACCAGCAGGATTCTTTGGAGAAGATGAGCACCTTATGGACGAAGAGTAATAAATCTCTGATGATTAAATAAATTTGAAATATTTCCTTTGTTCATGCCTCCCGCTTGCTAGCAGATGGAAAACACACCTTATGATTACTTTTTCGACGACACCAGCGATTTAGCTATCAAGACCCTAAAAGTCTCTTACTTTTCATTCGAAACTCTGAATGGTTTGACTAACTGCTGATCAACTCGTTAATCAAGGTTCTATTAGGGGGTGTTTCAATTCTCTGATCCCCTAGATAGGAGCCAAAGGGTGATCAACCTTCTGGTCTTAGTGGTATCACAATGAACCCTCTGTAGTCTAAGTGTGTTGGTCTCCGTATACTGACAGCCTAACCTTACCTAACCTACGTTTTTCCATCGAAACTCATAAGCTTATGAAAAGCAATCGTAATATTTATTATCACAAATCTGGTATTAGAGCTAATAGCTCAATTGTCATTGTCGCTTTCAGTGTTTCAGTAATGCGAAGTTTCAAGAAATCTTCTGAATTTTCTTGGGCTATAGTTCAAACGAAGTTTATATCGAACATCACTTCATTTCTTAGATTCTCACCATCGTATTTCCAGTTCTGGTTAAGGCCTCGATCCTTTTTCGACACGAATCCGCATTAATTACCACCATGCGCTGTATTTGCGTAGACAAACATTCACGTTTTTCTAATTTTGTCAATGCTTACTTTACTTTTTTTTGCTCGTATAACCCAATTAAAAATCGATTTCTTTTACTGAATAAAAAAACATAAGC
Organism: Melanostoma mellinum; assembly: GCA_914767635.1. Taxonomy (NCBI): domain Eukaryota; kingdom Metazoa; phylum Arthropoda; class Insecta; order Diptera; family Syrphidae; genus Melanostoma; species Melanostoma mellinum. The sequence continues at coordinate 170,058,132 of OU612060.1, read as the reverse complement.
TCCAACGACTTTCTTTTTGTTCTAATTTTTTATTCAATATCCCCCGGACATCAATTGATTCAAACACCAAATTGAAAACCTATCCGCATGTGATCAGCATCATTCATGCCAATGCCATCAACATGCTATTGGTCCCTTTATCATCATCCTTCAGAAGGACACAAAAACAAAACAAAAAAAAAAAAATTCTCGCATAAATCATGAAGCATTAAAAATTCAAAATTAATAAGAGCGCAACAGGGTTTCTTGCTTGTGGCGATTGATTTCGTTTTCAATTGCGGTGGTTGTTGTTGGGAGTATGTTAGTCGAAACTGGACTTTATACTATAGGCCTATACAATTCTAACTCTTTGGTAAATTGATTCCGACCATCCTCGTCTCCAACACCCAACTGCTATTGGCATTTTATTTATTAGCATATTAGTTTAACAATAACAATCTTTATTTTTCTTTCCATGTATACTTAGGACTCGATAGGTCTGATGGTCTGACACATTCTCGTGTATTTTAACATTTCTTCACTTTGATTCGGAGAGGTTGTTCGGTGTGTGAGCTATCTGCAAGTTGATTAAGAATTCACATGAGAGCTTGTCCCTTACCCTGCTTACTGAATAGAAAGGTCTGGGTTGGGAGTGTTGAAGTGGAGGAAGGAGCACAGGAGGCTTAAGGCACTTAAACCAAAGTATGGGACGTTGAGGTTGAGGCTTGAGACATTTTTACTAGGTCATTTTGTTTTTCGTTTATTTTGTAACACAATTTTCATTAATATTAGAAGTGAAAACTATTGAAAAGAGACTTTCAGAAGAGAATTAAGTCATACACCTGGAGGTGGGGTACAAGGGAGTATATGAAACAAATTTCAAGCATTCCCATTCCATTTTGATATCAAAAAAGACAAAAATATGATATGATTGAAGTAGTAAATAGTAAAGGGATTGCGCCGGTTGTACAATGAGGAAATTGTCTGTCTACTAGGGTGAGTGACCAACAGAGCCTCTATTACAAAAATTGATACTCGCAAATTCCCTCTCGTTATCGTTACGTTGCTATTGCATTTTACGATACTCGCTGTCATTTACGACTGCTTTTGGCGATGGTATGTTTTCTTCTTTTCATTTTCGGCGTTACGAGTAGTGATCTTGAAGCGATCACAACTCTCCCACTTTTCTGCTTCACACTAGTGATCCGCCTGTGGGGTACGCCGCGTTGACCTCAGAAATCGTCGGCAAGCCTCCCGGTTTTGGATTATTCCATGTCTGAGGCCAACCAAATGCTGCTGTTTTTGCATTTGCTTGTACCACGAGTGTTTTGGCCGGCCTTTTCTTTTTCGTCGCGAATTTGTTGAAACGTTGTACGATATTGCCTTTTTGACGGGGTTCTGCGGATCTCTCCTTTGAACATGACAATACCAACTGAGCCGGTCGTGCTGAATTTTGTCCAAGATGGTACTTTTGACATGAAGGCTTCCACGGATCTTAGTACTTCTAATTCGATCAAGCTTTGTTACTCCTGCTGTCATCCGAAGCATCTTCATTTCGGCTGTCGTCAATTTGCTCTCATACTTTTTGTAATTGTCCAACATTGTGAACCGTATGTCATAGCTGGACGGACAACTGCTGTGCAGAGTCTTCCCTTCAGCTCAGGGGGCATTTTTCGATCACAGAAGATAGCGGAGTTTTCTCGTCACTTCATCCACCCTACGCTTACTCGATGATTGATGTCGTCATCACAAGATGCTTCACTATTGATCATAGATCCCAGATATTTAAACTTTTCACACTTGGGAAGCACATTTTCATTCAAATGAATGTCTGGAATAGGCTTGTCTGGATCAGAAAAAGGGCAGCACAGGTATTCAGTCTTTTTAGCGCTGATACGGTACCCATTTCCATCCAGAACATCAATCCAAACGTCAAGTGCTCGTTGCAGGGATGTAGGATCCTCGCTTATGATGGCTCCATCGTCAGCAAAGAATAATTGTTGTACTTTATTGTCCGTTACTTTTCCTTCAAGCAAATAATCCAGAACAGCAATAAAGAGCAGTGGACTTCACTGATGTACACCTACTGTTATTTGGAATTCTTCGGTGACTCCAGCTGGGCATCTCACTTTTGTAACTGCTCCCTCGTACATGTCCATAATTATTCGCACATAAGCTTCAGGAACTCCTCGGTGTCTGAGGGCCACCCATATCAGATCTCGTGGTTGCCGATCGAATGCCTTTTCGAAGTCAACCAACACAATATGCAAATCCTCTGAGGTATCTCGGTGGTTTTCCATAATGATCCTTATACTTTGGATTGCGTCTGTAGTTGACTTACCCGCGACAAACCCGCATTGGTCATCAGACAGCCTTATTATTTTCCGCAGTCGGCTATCTAAGACCCGCTCAACGATCTTCATAGTGTGGGACATCAACTTGATCGAACGATAGTGGTCACAGCTTCTGGTATCTCCCTTTCCCTTGTACATTGGAAGAAGAAAACTTTCCCTCCATTGATTAGGCAAACTGTCACCTCTTATAAGTTTGGAGATGAGAATCGTGAACCATCTCAACCCGATATCTCCCATATTTTTGCAAAACTCATATGGTACCTCGTCTGGCCCAATCGCTTTGCCTTTTTTGGAGTTCTTAACTGCCTCCCTAACTTCTTCGACTGTGACAATTTCGGATAATTTCGTAAAGTTAGGTGCAGCTGTTGGAAAGTGGCGCCGAGGAAACTGTTCATTCAAAAGATCATCAGAATACTGTCGCCACCTGTGAAGAATTTTGTCGTCATCCACAAGTAGCATTCCTTGAGCATCATTGATGAACTTCGGCGAACGAATCTCCTGCGCATTTCTCCTTCTCTGAGCGGCTATTTTGAAAATGGTTGGTCCCTTATTCAAGTTACTTTGTCTTAGCTCTTGGATTGCCTGATTTGCTTCAGCAGCTGGGGCAGAAATCTCTTCCAGCTCTCGATACAGGCCCTCCGTGCTTTTTGCTTGAAGTTGGGCGCACTTTTTCTTCGCTTCTTTTCTGCAGCTCTTGTATTCCATTTTGAAACGCGCTTTTTCATTTGTATTTCTTGAGGGGCACTTCGACCAAGCTTGGAAAGCTGCTTTCTTCTTTCTAATCACTGCTTTAGCTTCATCATCCCACCACCAGGTTTCTTTAGCTTGTTGGTGGTGTCCTTTTGAGACTCCTATAAAAGTGATTTGGCTCTCTCTAAGCAGGTTCGTTGTAGGCGATCCTACATATTTTGTGCCGTGATTGCATTTGAAACTGCGTCGGCGTCGATGGTATTACACAGCTGACTTTGCATATACGAAATGAATTGCTGTCCTTTAGTTTTCTCCAGATTGTACCACTTGATTCTCCTAGGAGCCTATGTTTGTTTGACTTCCTTCACCGCATCCGTAAAAAATTCTGTTAAAAGAAGACGGTGTTGTTGAGCGGCAGCTTCTCCAAGTATCACTTTGCAGTCTTTCACCCGAGATTTCATGTAATTGGTTACCAAATGGTAATCAATCTGGGTTTCATTTCCTCCACTGCTGTAAGTGATAAGGTGTCGGTCTTGTTTGATGAACATGGTATATTTTGGCAATGGTATGTGAACTTTGTATAAGATTTTTTTTTTTTTGTCACGGTTCTTCACATTTCACCATTGAACATAAAAACGTCAATAACAGTGGTTGGGTCAAGGTGTAGTAAAATTTACCACTGGATTTAGGTCAGCATTCGACCTCTAGCTGCGCATATGGATCATCTTCATTTCACGCAATCTGTCAGATTCAAATGACTTTTAAAATGGTCAAAAATATAAACTTATTCTTCCGATCTCGAAAAACTCTCCAAAATGTGGTGTCAATGGGACAGGAAAATACATCTTGTTTCATCTAGAAGTCTGTTCAGATTAAACTGATCTGGCAACTGTAACATAACGCAATCGATGAATGCTTTTCAACATCGCCGAGAAACGTTTCTTCCATCACTTGTGCTTAGCCGCAGTTGTATTCTTCCCCTTTTAAGCTTTTAATGTAATACTCCAATGTTAGCAGTACACAGTGGAACAGATTGACGAAAAATTGGCATTGTCAAACCACCAAAATATGTCTAGGAACTAGACGACTGCGTCCATTTCTAGCGTAATTAATAATTCGATGATACTTGATGATGCAGATGGCAACCTTTTTTTAATTTATAAAATTATTTCATCCAGACCATTCGCTACTTACTTCTTCTTCGATTGTGTCTTTGCGTCAAGTAATAGGGACGCTACAAAAGTAGAGCGACAGGGACAGCAAATGACGCCATATTTCTTGCTGCTCTTTTGATATTTCTCTTCAGTAAGGTTTGCCATTTTATGATGGAAAGATATACGAGCCGAAATCATTAAAATTTACTGCTCAATTTCGGAGTCAGTGGCCTCACCGTAAAGATCGCTACGTATATCATTTCTCATTTCTGGCTGAATGGCTTGGTGTGGTTTATGGGCCGACGTGACGGCGTCATTGGGCCCGTACGTCTTCCGTGATGATCCAGACAGGCACTTTACTGTTAATAGGGATCGCTACCGTTCAATGATAACCGAATATTTTTGGCTCCAATTGGATGGTATGGGCTTAGAGGACATGTGGTTCCAAAAGGACGTCGTCACAAGCCACACAGCGAATGTCACTATCAATTTATTAGAAACCAAGTTTGGGGAACATGTTCACCTCAGTCGTGCGATTTGACACCGTTAGACTATTTCCTGTGGTGCTACGTCAAATCTATGGTCTATGCCAGTGATGGGCAAAGTACGGCCCGCGGGCCAACTCCGGCCCGCGAAAGCATTTAGTCCGGCCCTCCGACGATCCTTCGACATGAACAGTATATGGCCCGCGATAAAAAACGACGGGGCAGATCACTTATAACGAATTTTCTGAAGGTCTTCAAAATTTAAATGCTCCTATTTCAAAACTATGCAATATAACTACAGATGGAGCCCCAAATATGCTTGTAAGAAACACGGGATTTTTAGGTATTTTTCGAAACCAGAATCCTAATCACAATTTTGTATTTTTACATTGTATAATTCACCAGGACGTGCTTTGTAAGGCTGCAATAGATATTACCCATGTACTTAATGTTGTTATAAAACTAATTAATACTATTCGGTTCCGGGGCTTGGTACACCGCCAATTCCAAGAATTTCTGATTGAAGTCGACGCAGATTATTCGGACCTTCTTTACCACACGAAAGTAAAATAGTTTAGTTGTGGGTATGTATTTGAACGGGTCTGGAATTCAAAAGAGGAAATACAAGATGTCTTAATGAAACAGACAGACAAATGGTCTTCGAAGACAAAGACTGGCGTATCGAATTTGCCTTTTTTACCGATTTACTCGAACACTATAACAAATTAAAAAAAAATGCAAGGAAAGAACCAATTCATAGATGAGACTTGCGATTTACTCGAACACTACAACAAATTAAATAAAAAATTGCAAGGAAAGAACCAATTCATAGATGAGACTTGCGGGTGTTTACAATCATTTAAAACCCAGCTTTTCTGTTTTACAAGTGCATGACTAAGAACGATTTAGCTCACTTTCCGCGTTCAAGATCCGTGTCACCATTGAGTGAGAACAGACAGAAAGAATCCTGTCAGGCGTTGAAAAAACTTAACACAGAATTCGAAACTAGGTTTCAAGATTTTAAGAATATTCAGTCGTCGCTGGATGTTTTCTCGATGCCGTTTAATGTAGATCCAGAAAATGTCTCTGCAGAATTGTAGTTGGAAATTATTGAAATGTAGTGCAGCACCCATTTGAAACAACTGTTCCTAAATTCCACAAAATTAGAATTATAAAGAACACTACCGAAAGCTGAATTCTCGAAGATAATTTCTCACGCCCAGAAAATTATGGCGATGTTTGCTTCGTCGTACTTGTGCGAACAGACTTTTTCGACCATGAAATTGTGGAAAAACTCAATCAGAAACCGACTTATTGATGAACACCTTTTCGCGCTGCTGATAGTTACTTCGTCACAGCTTGAACCTTCATTCGAAAATATTATGGAAAATCAAAAGCAATTTCATACATCTCACACGCCTTCCATGGCAGGGCCTTCAAATAATAATTAAATTGTCGTTTTGAACATTTGTGCAGGTGTGTAATGGTGTAATGTTTTTTTTATATGATTAAAAGTTTCAACACAAAATGTATTTTTCAAATAATTTTGGCCCTCCTCTGCAGTTCCTAGAAATTTCTGGCCCCCCATTATGAAAGTTTGCCCACCACTGGTCTATGCCAATAAGCCAGCGACGCGACGATTGATGAACTTCGTACGAATATCCAACGTGAAATTGCAGCAGTATCGGCCGATTTATGCTTAAAAACTGTCGAAAATTGGGTTTAGCGTCTGGACTTCTGCAAGCGCGTCCGTGGTGGCCATGCGAAAGAAATCGATAATCGACACAATGGTGTACTTTCACAAGATTAAAGAATTTAATTGATATTCAAAACCGTTTTTGTTTAATTTAAAAATCTTTTGTAGCATATCAGTCCTTTACAGTCCCACAAAAAATAGTAGAAAGAGGTAAAATTGCCCCGGGGCTCGCCTAGATGACTGATGATCCCGCATGAGCCAGTGGTCATCTAAGTCTATGTCTTCAGTCGTATTAAGCAAAAGTTGGTTAACATCTGTAACGCTTATCTGTAACTGAAGCGTAGAAACGTGTTCGTGGATTGAATCTCACACTCTCGGCTACAGCAACCTTATACCTGTCCGACCACCAGCATACTTGCTTAAGTACACCAGTGAAAACTTATTTTAATAAACGCACCGTTTGACACACAGCACATCCTTTGGAAATAAGTTCTCAACATTTACCAACTTTGTTCAACCATAGAACGACTTATTTCGTTCCGCGGATGTATGACACTATCTTTCTGTCATGAATTCGTAACGGGAAGCAGCTGCCAGTGTCAAAATAACCTGTTATATGAAAAGGAGCCATTAGATGGCCCACTATTTGCTTTAACAAACCTTTTTTTAAAAAAAGAAAAGATGGTCTTTTTGTTCCGAAAATTTTGCGTTTACTCGATTTTTTTTTTTAAATTTGCTCCGAAATTTGATGACTGAGGTTTGAACCCTGCTAAGGACACTCAATGACCAACAAACGACGAATAAACAAAGAAAAGCGATTTTAAGCGCTTACCAGCCTTGATTCTTCAAGAGTTTTCAAGGATACCATGGAAGTAGAGTTTATACTGATTTAAAAATATTTAAACATTTGTTATTCGTAACGAATAAGAAAACGAACAGTCAAACTTTATTATCCTTCCACACAAAATCCAAAACTCCACTATTAAAATTTTGTTCGTTGAAGCCCTAAGGTCGCCACAAAGCGTTTTTTGAGAAACCTAAAGTCAAGTAAAGTGACAAAGATGTGTGGTGATTTGTGGTTTAGCGTTTTCGGAAGACTGGAACCTGGGGAAAGTTCAACAAACGAACCTTAAATTTGGAAGTGGAACGCTATACGCGAAGAATTCAAAACACCCACGCAAACAAAGTGTCAAAATTAACGAATACTCGTTTCATTTGTCGTTCGTTTGTCGTGCTTATGTATGTGAATATTTCCTTTTGTGCAATCTAGGAAAGTGTTGTTCCGTAAAGACTATAACAAATTTCTACACCAGGTTGTAATTGAGCTTCGGCAAAGAACTTCAGCGAATGAGTCCCCTTAAAACTTACTATTTTCTTTGTTTTTTTTAAGGACAGTTGCCCACTTATTTAACTTGTTTAAGTTGTTTAACAACAGCTCTTTAATCAGTTTGCATGCATTCGCATCAGGGGTAGAAATTCCGCATTTTTCTTCGCCTTTCTTGACAGCTTCTAATTTCAACTTCAAATGGTACCTGACCTCACACAGTTCGTATTCGAAGGCTTACTGATGGAAGGTTTTATTTGATGAGAAGTTTTGAGTTTAAAAATTAATAATCGTAAAAACTATTTTTTGTAACTAATATTTATTTCTCTTTTAAAGGATGCAGTTCTAGCTTTCAAAAACATTTTTGCATTTTTGCTGTGCCTGCTGACGAAATTGTGAAAATAAAACACCCCTTTGAAGAAGCATTTAAGTTCAAACGGTTTATGAGAGAAAAGAACAAACTCATGACACAAAGTTTGTTGGACGTTTTATGAACTTCAATTTTTAATGGAAGAAAGTAGATACAAGAAAAAATAAATTTAATCGACACTTCCCTTTGAGAAGAGATTGACTGTACTAAAGGTACAGTATTTCAGTTGAATTTTTTCTTTGAAGTACCAACTGGATGATATATACAAATTCTTTCGATTTATTGTCAGGTGCAAGAACAAATAAAACGGATGGTTACCCTGATTCGGACCACTCACCACAAACACCCGATTTGGTATTTGGGGTAGAATTGTTTGCGAAATTTAGATTTGATATTACTGTTTTAGTTTTCGATTCTTTCGTTTTATAATCGCCTAGTTATCGAATTCGATGACCAGTTTTAAATGTCTATTAGCTTATGATATCCGACTGGTATTTTTTGGCGGATTGTGCACTTGTCGAGTTTTTAAGAGCTGAAACTATGTATATGTTGAGTTATGTCTCAATAAAAACAAAAACAATTCCTTGGAAATCTATAAAATATACTTAACAAATTAAGGGTTCAAAAGGTGCACACGATGTTTTCAGGTAAAAAAAAAAATTTCTAGAAACAAGCAGTCAAATGACTGGAAATATGAGAAGAACTATTTTCGACTCGCCTCGAAGTTGATAATTGATGGGTAAATCGAGGCGAGCCAAGAGGAAGATATCGAATATCGAATTCAACTCGTTTCGCCGCCTCGAATTCCATAACCGAGCTGAAATTGGCTTTGTCATTTGTTGGTCGTCATGTCGAATGCAGGACGAGTCGGAAATTGGATTTAGTTTAAACTTGAGTAAATTTGCTAGGGTCATCGGAGCAATTGATATTAGATCTTTCTCAGCTTGAAATTTTCCTTTAAATTTTTTTGAGTAAATCACATTGATCATCAATTTGCTTATCACAAAACGCGTGTCAAGTGTTTTCAATGCACTTATGTGCTCCTGCGCATTTTATACCATTAGACCATTATAACTCTTTTCGGCTTCTGATTGGTCAGAATTCAGTTGTTTGCCTACGTGGCTTCTGAGCAATCAGAGGCCGAAAACGTAAGATTATGTGAAAAACTGAATTTCAACGAATGCGATCTGAGCCGAATGTTTTGCAATGTTGCATTTCGTTTGTTCCTTAGTTTAACGACAATTTTAGCGCTGAGTTCCAGCTGTACGAAATGAGCGTGGCCGCTCATTAGAGAAAAAGCAATTGCAACTGCATTGTCAGATCTCGCAGGAACAGGGGTCTAAGTCAGTGACATTAGGAAAGTCTGCCTAGGTCCATCGGGCCGTCATTAAAGTGCCATAGTCTTTCTTCTGTTGAGGGTTCAACAGTGGTACATTTGTTTTAACTTATTGATCTAAATTATGTCACGATCTGATGTTGGCATTCTTAATCTTACTAACAAACTGCTGCTTATCAGACAACATTATGTCTTCAATCATGTGCAAAGCCTGGTTATATATCTCCTCACTCCTCTAAGCATCATTTTTTTAGATTAGATTACGATTTTTATTATACAATAGAAAAATATACAACCTTCTTATGGATTCATTAAAATATCGTAAGTTAAAATTGAAACTAAATCCTTAAAGGCCAGATGATAGCTTTATAAAATAAAAAGGTGTGCTGTAAGTCAATTGAGTTTTGATATAATTTTGAATTTAGAAGTCTTCTCGTAATATTTTTTTTCTAAAAGTTAGATAGTGGAAGACCGTTAGACACAAAAAAGGAAAAACCTAGGATTTCAGGCCAGTCCATGGATTTTCATGAAATTTTCGGAAATGTGTTTTGAATGGCGTAAAGAAAAAAGTTAAAAAAAAAAAAAAAAAATTTGTATGATCTTAATTTTAATACAAATTATAAATAATTATTAAAATTTTAGAGTTATCTTTTAATTATATTAGTTTTAAGTACAGTTTTAAAACTAAGTCCTATTACAAACTTAAACTTTGGTCTCAAAAGACAGCACATGTACTGATTTGTGCCCCAAATGCTGTTTCCGGTCAAACGAGTTGATGAATCCGAAAAAATGTGGTTTTTTGCAAAATTTTGAATTTTCAACCAATCAAAGAGATTTAAATCAGTTCAATTAACGGCTCGAAGTTTTTTTTTAGGTGGGGAGCATACTGATGTAGTATTCTGTCTTTTAAATAAGAATTGATGAATCCCTTATTGATATATGTTTGTTTGCATACTGAATGCACGTAGAAAAATTTGCGAGTATTTATTTGGAAAAAAACTATATTTTTTCGGATTCAACAACACGTTTGACCAGAAATAGCATTTAGAGCACAAATCAGTATATGTTCTGTCCGTTGAGACCAAAGTTTAAGTTTGTAATAGGACTTAGTTTTAAAACTTAACTTAAAACTAATATAATTAAAAGATAAAGATAGATAAAAAAATTTTTTTTTCTTTTTTGAAAATTTTGAAGTAAACTCAAATAAAAATTATTATCAAAGAACAAAGCAATAGCTTTCAAAATCACTGAAGTATGAGAAAGTAGCTTAGTTGATTTTTAATAATTTATTAAAAAATGAAGTAAATTTCATATAAAATTGCCCCTCGCACCTACACGGAGGGATATAGTCCCCCTCTCCGATACAATTTTTTTTTTGTCTTGAACAAACCTATTCATCCTGAGCCTTTGAAAAACCGTATCTAAAACACCAAATAAAACACAAGTAAATAAAATAAAATTCTAAAAGTTAATAATTAATTTTAAAAATAATTAAAAAATTAAGAGCGGTGAATTTTTTTTTAAACTTTTTTCTATACGTCATTCAAAACACATTTCCAAAAACTTCATGAAAATCCATGGATTCCTAGGTAAAAAGCTAACGGTCCTCCACTAAGAGCTGTTTTAATGAAATGTGATAGTTTCTGCCAGTCCTTTCCATTCAAAATCGCTGAAAACTCGGGTTTTCGTATCTCTACTAAAATTGGGCATCTTGCGCTGAAATGAAATACATTTTCTCTTTCGTTGATGTGACACAAAGAGCATTTTAGTTTTTTTTAGTGCTAGATCGTTACGATGCTGTATAAAATAGAGCGGTAACAGCTCTCCTCTTGCTCGGAAAAGGTTCGATATCATTTCAGTGCTAAAGCAGTCCTTGAAGTAGTTTTTGTCGCCTAGGTCGTACTGTAGCTTCAATAGATTCCCCTATGAAGTGAACTTCTAGCCTGTTCCAAATAGTCTTCTTTTACTTTGGAACGTAGCTTTACAATCAAGTTGTCAAGGAATGGTTTCCACTCTGGCAAATTACTCAAAGTAAGGTGAAAATTGAGTCCGGCAATTTTTTCCATTCTTCAAACCACGAGCGTTGGGACCTTATTATAGAAACTGCAACCTTTCTTGCTATTTTTACAGTACTGCTGTTCATAAGGTTGACAATATAGCTAAAGTGGAGCTTTAAAGATGTGAAGTACAGTGGTGATAATTCAGTTTCTATCATCAGCATATAATTGGGTGTAGTGTCTGGCAGCCGATATTGGCGTTTTAAGAAGAACCTTAACAGTTTTTCCTTGGTTTCAGACTGATGTTAACCCCATGACTCTGCCCTATAAAGCATAATTGTTTCGGAAGGTGCAGTGAAAACTTTGTACTTTGCACTAAATGACAAGTCTTTATTTCCGTAAACATTTTGCCAAACAGAACCAATAGCCTCTTTCGAGGAGGACAGCTTTTTGACCAGATGCTTTTCTATGTTTAGATTGCTTGACACAGTAAAACCTAGGTATTGGTATTCCTTAACGATTTCCATCGATTCTCCTCCATAGTACCGTTTTTCATATTCTGCCATACGTCCTGTTCTTTTTCTAAAGACCATTGTTTTAGATTTGTTTAAATTAACGCTGAGATTCCATTTTCAACAATAATTGCGTAATTTGTTAATCATTAATTGGAGAGGTTGAGGTGATTCCTCCAAAAAGACAAGATCGTCTGCGTACATTAGTACCTTAATCAGAAATCCATCCATCATTATGGCACAAGGAAAGTCTACCATCAGGTCTTCGATATAGAGGCTGAAAGCGGATGGGCTGAGATTACATCCTTGCTTCAACCCTACGGACGTGACGCGGAGAACCAATCTGAGAGACTTTGCCCTTCCCAGACTGCGTAAAGTTTTTCATCATATAAGTTCTCAATCATCTTTCCAAACTTAAGTGAAATTCCATCTCTAAACAATTTAAAAATCAGAGCTTTTCTGTCGATAGAATCAAAGGCACCTCGGAAATCTACGAAAAAAGCGTTTAGTTTCTTTTGTCTGTGAAGGTACGTTTCTGCGATATTGGTCAAGCTAAATATATGGTCGACGGTCGAATATCCTTTCTTGAATCCAATTTGAAATTCGCTAAGAAGGTGGTTATTTTCGATCCATTTTGTGAGGCGACGTGCAAGGATTTCCATAAAAATTTTCAGCGATGTGTTGAGGAAGGATATGCCTCGGTAATTTGACAGGTCTGTTTTATCTTTCTTTTTTGTATATAGGGAATATAATTGATTTTCAAAATGCTTCTGGTGTTTCTCCTGTACTTTTTACTGTACTTTTAATGAAGACGTTACTATACACTTTTGTGAGGTGTATTAAGAATTCTTTTGATAAATAAAAATATTAATATAATTTTCAAAAGTTATTATTTAATTTAATTTAATTTATAAATCTAACTGACGATGGAAGCATTGCTTCTGAAATGTGCATTTGAGGAAATAAAATAAGTGTTTTTAACTGTTGAAAATTATATTAATCTTTTTATTTATTAGATTAAAAAACACGTTGAATATCTCTACTACAACAAAGAATTCTTTCGTTAAAAATTTGAGAAATTCATTTGGAATGCGATCGACTCCGGAAGCCTTGTTTTCTTTGGCTTTGCCTACAGCAGATTCTACTTCCAATAGTGTTATTTCGCAATCTAATAATTGATTTTGGAGATTTGGCTTAGCGTATTGAATTGGTTGGGAGAAGAGTCCAGTACTTAACTGATTTTCTTAACTTAAATTGGGTGCACCTATAGGCGTTTTCGTTGCAAATATTTTTCCTTTGATATTTTTTTTTAGCTTCCAAAAATCTGAAGAGTTCTGAAGAGAGCGATAAGTTTTGTGCTTGCGTTTTAAAAAAAAACTTGCCTTTTTTGATTGGCACAAACTTTTAAAAGCTCGATTTGCTTCAAGGTAGTCTTTTTTTAGCGAAATGGCATTGAAGTTTTTATGTAAGTGCAATACCGCAAAAGATCGTTTCCTGGCAGACTCACAATCCTTATCAAACCAGGGGGATTTATTTTTACAAGCGTAAGGTTTTGCGTGCTGTGGCGATGCTGTTGACGTTATAATGCTTTGCAAAATTTCTATCGTTGGTGGCTGCTCATTAAGTAATTTTGGTTTTTTTGCCATTTCAATTTTGGGAGAAAGCAATTTTTGTGTTTGTCCTGTTCGTCGATCATTAATTCTGACGTTGTCAGTGTGGTAATCAATGGCATATGGTCTGAATATATTTGGCTATCCACCTCGAAATTAAATAAATAGTGGGCTATATCATTAGACATGAAGAGGTAATCGATAACAGTCTGGCCTGAATTTCGGATGAAAGTGAGTCTACCGTCTTCATCCCCTTTTTGTGTACCGTTCATGATGGTCATATCAAAAGAGCTATGTATTTCCAAGATAAGTTCCCTTGCGTTGAGTTCTTCGTCTCTCGATTTTCTAGGAAGTGAATAATTTGCAAAGGATTTACATTGCTCTTTTCCAGTACGAGCGTTAAAATCACCAATTAGAACGCAATGCTTTCCTCCCAATTCTTGCAAGGAGTCGATTAAACAGGTAAAGTCCGATTGCCAAAGAGAACAATTTATATAGACTAGAACTACATTTATGATATTTAAATTGATCAAAATCTGTAAATAATGAAACTCCTCTATTTCTTTAAAAACACACTGCATAGTTCCACCACGTTGAGCAACATTCGAATTGATGAATCAACAGCGCAGCGGGATCACGTCCGTGGACAGGCAATGAGATTGTACCCCAACCTCATTGCAGTTCACATATCAATCAAATTGATATCGCATAGTTTCCTCAATAGTATCGGAGATTTTGTTGCCAAAAACCGTCTTATCTCCCTAGTCTTATTTCACTAGTCAAACATATTTGAAAGGATTTTTTGTAATAAAACGATATGCTTATGGGGACAACAGCACTTACAGTAATTGATCAATTTAATAAGTTAGGGGCCAGTTATAGCGATCAGGAAAACGAATCAGGAAAAATTTTCAAATGGAATAATAACTATGTTTTCGTTACAATTGAATAACAAATGTTATACCAATCAATAGTAAACAGCCCAGAGAATTTTTTTTTGTTAAGAAAATGTTCAATTGAACAAATACTTTGCCGTAAAATTGTATTTTTCCATTTTTCTGATGGAATTGGAACAGGAAAATAGAAAAATACAAATTAAACACAAAATATGTGATCTATTATACCTTTTTTGGGCACAAAAAATTCTTTGAGTGATTTGCCATCGATTGGAATAACATTTGTTATTCAATTGCAACGAAAACATAGTTATTATTAAATTTGAAAATTTTTCCTGATTCGTTTTCCTGATCGCTATAACTGGCCCCTTAAATATTCATCCTTACGTTCAAGGACAATAAAACTACTTTTGGAGAGATAACTTTCAAACATCCTCAAAAATAAACTAAATAAAAATAAACTCAAAAGACTTAACGATAAAACACTGTCATTTTTATTTTCATTTTGCTACATTCAAACATTGGCTAAATTTAAACTGTTTAATGTACACTTCCATCTTCTCTTTGAGTAAAACCGAAAGGAAAACCCTTAACTGTTAACTAAACCAATGTCAAATTAAGATATTCAACCGCGACCAAGATCTCTAAATTGGTTCTACTATACGAAAACTAGTCAAGCTTTGCCATAGTATATTGATCCACTAACCTAATTGACATTCAAAATCATCACCCCTATGCCAATGGCATGCCAGGAGGGATCAAAGAAAGTGTTTCGCCAAATAATGGTAAAAAGGAATGACTGGAATCAAATGTATTTGTACATATATGGATGTGTTAGTGTTTGTGTGTATATTTGCGCCAAAAATCGCATACGGCGATGTAATATATTATGTCTGTGGTATGGACTCGAAAACACCAAGCTCATAGCGAACGTACATGAATAATTAGTTGTGCAGGTGGAATGAATTTGAGACGATTTGAAGAAAAATTTAATACGAAAGGAATCGATGTCGATAAAAAATTAAATAAAATTTACATATTTTAAATTTGAGTGTTTCATTGCGGAAAGGAGAAGCAAAAAGGTTTTTAATTCTGCTGTGTTCGTTTCTGTACATATCGGCTTAACGAATTCGTATTTAAAATTTAAAAATATTTAAAATGTGTAAGGGAGCTAAAATAGAACTGTGGAATGTAATTATTTCTATTTTAAACAGTTTTAAAACTCAAAGAAGATGTGGCCTTGTTTTGACTGAGAACTTCTTATTTGTTTTTACTCATTAAAGGAAGAATTGCAAGTAAGGAGCGAAAATTTGTATTGTTGTATGTTGGTAATGCATAAATTAAAAATCGACTGAACATAGTTTAAAATTCCTTCACGATTTGAATGACGAGTGGCTGACTTTGACTCGAGCCAACTACTATCTTGTTGTAGCCAAGGTACGAATCCTGAATATCCTGTTTACGATTCGGGCAAACTAACGCTGTGAAACGATATGACGTCGGAAAGGTACAATCGCAAGAGATTGCCAATGCTTTTTCCAATCGTGTATCAAGTTTGAGGTTTAGGTTAAAAGTTCGTGATACAGGCATGTTAGTGGACAACACTACGGTACGCTGGTACGCATATATACAATAATGCCGCTGCTGTAGCCGAGAGTGTGAGACTCGATCCACAACATCAACTCGTCATCGATTTCAACAGCTCAACATCTTACGCCCTAGCCTGATTAAAATTCTAATCATTCGCTTCAGATATTAGGTCCAATTGACTTATCAATTGAAGTTGCACGACATTACGCTTCGTTATCTCTTCACAGTTAGAGCCTTACAGCAGTTTGAATGTGATGCCGATTTTGGATTTTCTGTTGAACCCATACTCATCACATTTTAAGAAAGGCGATGAAAACGACCCAAGGAACTACCGAGGTATCTCTTTCCTGAACTCTGTGATGAAAATCTACACTGGAATTATATTGGACAGGCTGACAGTCTGGGTACAACAAAACAACCTCCTCAGTGAATTCCAAGCTGGTTTTCGGAAGGGATATTCAACTGTTGACAACATCTTTTCTCTCACTTGCATTGCTAGATCGTTCCTGGACAAGGGAAAGAAATTATACGCTTTTTTTATAGATTTCAAAGCCGCCTTCGATTCAATCGACAGATGTGCTCTCTTCTACAAGCTAAGTTGCTTAGGCTTATCGTCCAAGATGCTCAACACACTGCAAATGATGTATAAAAATAATCTGACTATGGTTTGGGATGGAGTCGAGTCCTCAGAATGGTTTCAGACGACAAGTGGGGTAAAGCAAGGCTGTCTTCTGAGCCCACTCCTCTTTTCACTGTTCTTAGATGACCTTACGGCAGCTCTACCAGGTGGTATTCTTTTTGCTGGTGTAACAATTAAAGCATTAATGTATGCAGATGACATCGTCATATTCGCCGAGACTCCAAACATGATGCAGATTATGATAAACAAATTGCAACAATACTGCCGTCTCTGGAGTCTTACGGTCAACACAAGTAAATCTAAAGTAATGGTGTTCCGAAACGGCACAGGACGATATGCAAGAGAAGAGAAATGGACATGGGGAAATGCAGACCTCGAGTTGGTGAGAGAATACAGATATCTTGGAGTCATCATAACACCTCAGCTCTCTTTCAAAAAACATCTCCAGGAGAAACTAGTGGAAGCAAAAAAAGCTATCAACTGTAACTGGGCAGGAGTCCTTGGAAAAAAACATATAGCTCCAAGCGCTAAATATAAGCTCTTTGAAGCTGTGATGAGGTCTGTGATGTGCTATGCTGGTCAGGTATGGGGTTATCTGCAGTATGATGAAGTGGAAAAACTGCTGAGATATTTTATCAAAAGGATGTTCTGGTTACCAGAAAATACTCCCACATATATGCTACACTTGGAGACCGGTATATCACCACTCTACATTTTTACACTTAAATTACACTTAAGCTATGTGAAGAAAACGATGGCTCTACCAAACCACAGGCTACCCAAAATCATTGCAAACTACCTGCTGCAACGAAAATCCCAGTTCTTCGCGGAGTGGTCACTACTGGAACGACAACATGGCATCGAGTTGATGGAAAGAAACAACGAAGTATGGAATGATGCTATACCTGCACTTTTGGGGAGAGTTGAAGACAGTATATTCGCCAATTTCACGGAAGCAGCGCAGCGGAGCGAGACGCGTAATATGTATAGGGTCCTTCAACACAACCTTGGTGCAAGTAACTATTTCAACGACCGATACTTTCTTAATACGATATCTCTAATTTTCAAAACCAGAGGAGAGTTACTACGTTTAAATTACCAGCCATATGGACCTGAAGGAAACACGGAATGCACTTTATGTAATCATCGTGCCACAGAAAATGTTTTTCACTTCTTAACAACATGCCCCATCCTGCAGACAATACGACATGCGCATTGGGGAAAAAATTACTTAACTATCGATGAAGCGAAAGAAGTTCTAAATGGTCAAGATTGGATGATTTTAGCCAGTTATGTTAAATCTGCATTTGAATATCGAAATCAAATTTTAAACGAAGCTTTTTAAAACAAAAAACAAAAAAAACTATGAATTATGTAAAATAACTTTTTGATTTATACAATTAATCTTATAAATACTCTTTTTTTCTGGCTGACGGCAAAAGCCAATGCTATATTAGTGAAATTGTAAACATGTTTATACATCAATTCCATTTTTTGATTAAATAAAAATCACAATACTACTACTACTACTACTACTACTCATCACGATGGCTGTGTTGACAAACGAAATTCCAGTAACTGGGGCTCAGAAAACGCTCACGATATTGTTGAGAGGCCAATACATTCACAGAGAGTGACAGTGTGATGCTGATTATGAAGGGGTAGCAACAATGGAATATTTTTCTTCGAAAAGGAGGCTGAGGCTGTGGCGTTGCATTCTTTTTGTTGGGAGCCATGAGGAAACGGTTCAATATTTAGGGCTACTATCATCCAAGCAATTTGGGAGCTACAGCACTAAACCGTTCACAAAATTTTAAGAGATTTTTTAATAAGCGTACCAACAGTCAGAAATTAATCTGTGATTGATTTATTATTAGATCACGGTATCGGGGGACTTTGACAGGTACTAAAGGCCTATAAGGCCTTCCGGATAGATCAAAGTTCAAAACCAGCGTGTGGCGGCTTGTTCTTTCAGAAACTATTAGCAAAACCACTAAATTGAATAGGATTGTGTTTGAAACGTAAAATTAATAAATTTTTTCCATTAGCGAAGCTATACAACGGAAAGCTTCGTTATAGGTTGAATTAACTTATCTTGCACTTCGTCGACTGAACTTAAATATTGCCCACAGGTCATTCCAGACCTCCTTTGTGGCGGCCACTGTATGTACTCAAAAACTAGTCCAAGTAAATCGTTAAGGTCCGTCCACACTATGCCAAGCGGTAATTGAATTTATTTCATGCGGTTTGAATTTGGTTCAGTTGCCGGTAAATAGGAAGACCGATCGGGACGTAAGCACTAATTCGGTATTACCTATTACTGATCGGCATGTTTTGATTTGCAGCGTGATAAGTGAAAAGTGATCACGAGACAGGGATATTCTAGGTCTGTTCGTTGAACTCTCCCGAGGGTTGACCCAGTTTTTCTTGACAACCCTATGAGTTGTCAAAAAAAACCTGGGTTTTCCATCCCTGTCATTAAAAAAAAAATACATGCTATTTGACAGCTCTCAACTCGCCCCAGAAAAAAGCTAGGGCGAGTTGATGGAAAACCCAGTTCAACGTTAGGGCTCAAAAAACACTCAATTTGACATTCAGGGCGACTTTGGGACAGGAACTTTCCACAGGAACAGAAACCTGAACGAGAACGGGAACCGTAAGGTTACTTGACCGACTTCAAAAATTCTTTCAACTCTAGGATGTTACATTATCCCTCAGTGACATAGACTTACATTTCATTCACATATTTCTATGGGAACGGAAGATTCCCACAGGAACGGAGTTGGGAACGGAAACTTAGGCACTACTGGACAGATTTCAAAAATTCTTTCAGCATTAGGATGCCATATAGTCTTACATTAAGAAGGATTATATTTCATCCACAATCCTACAAATTACGCAGCTGGGATGCGGCACTATCAAAGTTTAACTAATGACTGGAACGGCAAAAGGAGAAAACGTTTTGATCCCCCGTATTGCGTTAATTTTCATTGACATGTCATTTTAGTTTAAAAGAGTGCAGTTTCCTCTGAAACAAATATTTGATAATAGCAGTTGCGGATCCACGGGGGTGGTTTTCGGGTCCAGGAGTAAATTTTCGAGGTTTTTTTAAAAATTCCACTAGAATTTCGTCCTCGGTAAGTGCAATAGGTTCAATATCCCTACCCGTATATGGATATTTAAAGAAGCATCAAGACCATTTAGTCGTTCGAGTTGCTGTAGTTACAACTAGTACTGCCAAGACTCGCAAAATATAATTGACATTTTTAACCCTTTGTTGACCAAGCTATGAAAAACATGTTGTCGAAAAATGCCGTTGTAAACATGACGTGAACTTAGATAAGAACAAAAAAAAAAAAGCTGAAACATGGAGATTACATAGTTCTTATAAAAGTTGCTTTGGTCGACAGTCTCAAATTCAACTCATACAGGAAATTTATTTGAAGTAAAATTCAGTGGTACTCACAAGTGCCGTCGCGTCGGTCGACAAAGGGAAACGAATTGGTATTGATAACCTGAAAAATATCGTCAGATCGAATGTTTGCATATGTGACTCGATCCGATAAAAGGGACTTACTTTGCAAAAAATCGGTTGTTGGATCATGATTGATTACACAAGTTCTTTTACTGATTTACAAAACAAAAATCGTTAAAGTATAGTTTTTAAGTTTATTCAAACTAAGCACCCGAATGTTATTGATAAAAGTGGCAAATAAACAATTTAAAAAAAAGAAGTAATTTTACTGAATATTCATGAAGGTACATGGTACATCAGCGCCTTTCAGAGCGTGCCGTGTAAGCTATCACTTTTGCCTATAGAAGGTGCCTTTTCTCGGACCGCGTCACATATAAACTTTTTACATGTAAATTTTTGATCGAAAGATACTAACCACTAAAGCATCAAGCGCATTTTGGATGTTCTGGCTGTGGATTCGATGTCTCCACATCTTGACTTCTGACAGAAAATTTTCTTTCGAACAATCCGATATATCTTCGTAAAATGTGTAGAGGTCAGCGCATTTCTTTTCGTCAAATTCTTGTTTAAGAAACAGTTGGCCGAAACTTCGGAAAATGGATTTGTGTTCCGAGAACCGACTTATGAGTTGAGAAATGAACGTATCAAGAAACGGAATGTAGAAAGAAGTTCTGTAGTAGCCTTCAATAGTTTGTACAATTTCAATAGTGATTTCGTATTCAGAACAATTTCATAGTGATTTCGTATTCAGAACAAATTCTAGCAACATGTTCATAAAGAACGTGGAAAGTAGAATCTGCGTTTCTGCGTTTGTACGTAAATTCATTCAAAGCGTCATCTTCCAGCTTAATAGCCTCCGAAATTTGTGAACATGAGATAAAGTGAAAACAAAACAAATTAAAAAATAATAATAATAATAATATTTTGCCAAATAACATAAAGCGAAATATCAAAAAGCGAAATAAATCAATGCGAGATAAGGTAAAGCGATTTAAGTAACAGCGAAATAATGAATGCCAAGATAATCTTACAGCGAGATGAACGCCAAACCAAACATAAATTTGCCAAACATATGCGAATTGTTGATATGCGAAACAAGAAATTGCGTATTGACCTATGCGAAGTAAACGTTTACGAGAAAAAAACCGCGAGTTGACCCCTACCCACCCCAAACCATTATGTCTCCTCCTCCATGTTTCACGGTCTTCAGCGTGTATTTTGGGTCTACTTCTTTTTTCTGAGGATGTTTAACGTACACTTTACTGTTTGACCCAAACAAATTGAATTTAGATTCATCACTCCATACACAATGGTTTGGGGTGCATTTTCTTGGAGTGGTGTTGGTTTTGGTTGGTGTTGGGTAGTAAGGATAAACGGTCGAATGGATCAACACGTTTATAAATGCATACTTGAGAATGTCATAGAGCCTTTTTCGTTCCCAAAAATGCGTACCAGTTATGTTTTTCAGCACATATTGCATACTTGTAAAGCAGTGGTTTGCGGGTACAAAAACCAGTGTTTTGGATTGGCCCGAGCAAAGTCCGGGCCTGAATCCGATTGAGAACTTATGGGTAGACGTCAAAGGAGGATTAAAGTCAAAAAATTAAGGAAGTCTGGGACGGTATAGCACCATCAAGATGCCACGCTTTGGTTGAAAGTATAGATAGAAGTTTGGCTGCGGTTATACAAAGTAATAAATTCCCTACAAAATATTAATACTTACTCTATGTTAAACTGGGGATTTCTAGTGAAATACCATTTTTAATGTTCTGTTTCTAATTGTATGGCCACACAAAATTTGAGTTAAATACATGTTTAGTTTTTTTTATTTGATATTGTCCAGCTTTTTTCTCGTATATTAATTATTTTATTTGTACTCATATTCATGGGCTACAAATTAAACCTCTTTTCAACCTGAAGAAATGTCTTTTAAGAAAGTTATGCATACTTATATTACTATGGGTGCCGTTTCTAATTGTGTGGCGACCACTGTATATATATAAAAAAAAATTTTAGTAATAGACCCCCCCTTGCCCAAATCCTGGATCCACCACTGATGAGGATACTAGAGTATATCGGAATTGGAACATTCACCAAGCTAGGATGTTATACTCTCGTTTTTTTTATATTTCTCATTGATTAAGGACTCGAAGATTACGGAGACAAATTTGTGGATGTTTACGAAACAGCTAATCTACCTTATTAAATCTGTGGAGCTACACTACTCATTTATTAAGCAAAATTGTGCTTCATGGAGACAGACGAAGAGAGTTCTTTGTATTCACATCAATCTCTTAAGTCCAAGTAAAATTAACTTGGTATAGCCTTACCTACATTTTTCCATATCTCGACCATTAATCAATCCCCTAAAATGTTTTTGCAAACAAAAAAGCTCGTAAACTACTTTTATCTCATAGGACCAATCTTCTCACGACTATTTATCAATCGTTTTAAATCGTTTTGCATAGTTCCATCGTGCTAAAATATTACACGCTACACAAAGCCTCCAGTCACCAACACGCGCATCACCATACAAACATAACTATGTGGACAAAATTTTATTATACTCGTCGCTTAAATATCAACGGTTGAAATTTTTGCTTCCTGAAATACTACGTCCAGAAGCATTCATATCATTTTTAGATGTGAAACTGAAGATATTTAAATATTAAAACATATCCTACTGGCAGCGGATGTGTAAAAAACACTGAATAGCCGGATTTCATGGTCATGCAATAATACCAAAGCCATTTGAGTGAATCAATATTTTACGACAATTCGCAGTTGATGCGATGCATGTCTCGTTTATGTTTTTTCACCTGCAAACATTGAAATTGTCCAACTTTAACATTTTTTGTTTTGTTGATTTTCAAAATATCTTCCTTAAATTTCCCCTGGCTGAATATGATTCAAAATTTAAGGAGAAACGACTTCTTATTTGGCTTTAGAAAAAGGGTGGTTTGACCATAGACACGTTCCACTGAGTGCAATATGAACGAAATTTATTCATACAACATATGTTTGCTGGAGAGAGTCAATAGTTGTGACTGAAGTTATTGATCAAAAGCCAATAGAATTGTTGGATACCATGGAGTGTTTCGGACTTCTGCTGAAAAACATTGGTAAAAGGTGCAAACATAAGCTCGCTTGGGAATACCCTGAACACACCATCTAGATCTAGAGAAAACAATATGTTAATGCTGATTTGCAAATGGATACAACATCAGTCGTTGTAGACTCAACATTCATGCTAAAAAAAAAATTGGGTGTTAAAGAAGGTAATTTTTGAACCAGGATATAAAAAGGGACAGGGACAATTTTTGACTGGGATTCGTTTGCATAGTACGAGGCAATGGAATTAAAATTGTTTAGCTTTACGTATCCCAAAGAAAGAAGAACAAATAAGGACTATAGACCCTTACCATCATACAGTGAGAAGGTTTTCTTAAGAACTACTTTTTGCTGATATGACATAATTTTTTGATATCAAGGAGACCAACCGAATGAAAACGCTTGTGAGAATGAAAAATAATGAGGCATTCCAATGGGATTTTTTTAAGTTTGTACGCCAGAACTTAAAAACAAGGATGTTGTGCTTTTCTTTGACAGATTGATTGTTGATTCCATTGTTCTATTAAAGTTTACCCTGAGGCTATAAAATCGAGAAATGGAAAGCCAGAACGCACACATACAATCCATCAAATTCCTATCGCATGTGACGTAGGCGACCTACAATTTGCCTAGCAATTGGCTTTCCTCACTTTTTTTTAGTATAAATTTTTAAGACACCAGGAGCAAAAAAATGATTTGAAAAAAAATGTTTAAGTGTATTATAAAAGGGTTATCATAATCGTGTAGCCCCGGGGTCAATGAAAAATCAATATTTCCAATTTTCAAAAGTGTTGAGCCACAACTCTGCAGGAAACTAGAAAAATCTTTTTTTTTTATGGACGAATGAACTCTGTGCTTTGTAGTCTTCAAAAGCCTGTCTTTAAGAAGGTGAATAGACAGTCATATTAAATTTAAAAATCTCTTGTTTAAGTTTGCCAAGGAAGCTTATTGCAATTTACTTAAATTTTCTAAAGTTGACAAAATTACGGGTCTGAAATGGCTACGAAAACTCAAACTTATTCGAAGCGATAACAGCACTGGGCTGAGAATGCATCTTTGAGGTAGATGCATTCTCAGCCCAGTCCTTTTTACGATATTTATTAATGAAATAGGTTTTGCGAGCTAAAGTTGCAATTGCATCGTTCACTGATCAGTCAGGTAACTATGGTATTGGTTTTTGCTGCGTTGATAGTGCTGATGTTGTTGAATGCTTGCTTTCTTTTAAGTCAAACGCAGTGGGACTAGACTCTATTCATCCTAAGTTTTTGCATATGATCTTACCCATCGCGTTGCCTTTTCTTACGTACGCATTCAATACAATTTTTATGTCAGGAGTGTATCCTGACTTGTGGAAGGCAACCAAGATCATTCCACTCCCTAAAAACGCTAAATGTACTGAATTTAGGCCTATTTCTGTGCTTCACTTTTTATCGAAAGTCTTCGAGAAAATTTTGCAGAAACAAATCAATGTTTACCTTACAGCGAACTCATAATGCTTTCACCTAAACAATCTGGCTTTCGTAAAAAACACAGCTGTATCACTGCACTTTTGAACGTCACTGAAGACATAAGGCAAGCGTTGGATAAGGATGAGGTAACGTTTTTGGTGCTGCTTGATTTCTCAAAAGCCTTCGACACAGTTAACCATGTGAATATATGTAATTAGCTTCGCCAGAATTTCAGTTTTCAATTTGTGCTACGAAGCTTATATACTCTTATTTGACAAATTGAATACAAGTTGGGGACAGCTTGTCTAATTTTCTACCAATTAATACAGGTGTTCCTCTGGGGTCCATTTTGGGTCCGCTATTGTTCTCCATTTATGTTAATGAACTGCCATCTTTGGTTGATAATTGTTCTTATCATATGTATGCTGATGATGTCCACCTGTATCTTAGCTGTCCCCTTGGACTCATTGAGAATGGAGCTTTCAATGTTAACGAAGACCTTAAAAAAATTGAAAATTGGTCCCTTTTAAACGGTCTTGTTTTAAATGCGAAAAAATCAAAATGTGTTGTTATTTCTATAAAAAGTCAAGATCTTGATTATTTTCTATGAATTGTGTTGATCAATGCTCCAATTGAATATGTTGAAAATGCCAAAAATCTCGGTGTTACTTTTAACCTCTTCTTAACGTGGGACAATCACATTAATGTGCTTGTTGGCAAAGAATATGGTGCACTACGTGCTTTGTGGGCAACCTAGTCTATAACGCCAGTAAAAACACGTAGGTATATTTCTGGAGTTGCCAGAAGATGTACTGTTTACAAATTCCTCAAAGCTCCAGTTCGAATCTTACCAAAGACCACATATCTTTAATCTTTATACGGGAAATGGTATAGGGAAAACATCCCATGATGTATGTTTCAAGAGGATAAAAATTTAGCAGTCGAGAGCAGCACTCGGACACGCGGAGTGCTGAGTAAGGTGTTATTTGAAGTTTGGCTAACAAGATAGTAACATATCTAAGTGAGAGCTTTGTCCACAAACAACTGACGCATAGGAGACGATGAGTTTCATCATAGCCGTGTTCAAAGGATCCAAAGGACCCTTTTCGGTGACATAATCGTGTACCCCGTGCTAAAGGTTCCCTTACATAGCCCAGGCAGTTTTGGTCTCGACATGGCGAAACCCTAAAGCTTTTTATCTTGGATTACTCCAAGATGTTTGTATTTATTAGCATTGCTCTTGAATTTCTGTGAATCATAACGCAGGGAAAAAACAGAGTCAGGTGGAGCATTCCAGATTCGGGTGGTGTGACTAAAATATGAATCTCTGTACTATTACGTACGTCCGAAGTTGGGCTCAAGGTAAGACTAATGATAATGAGCATTTGAGCATTCCTAGCGAGGCTCAGTCAGGTGTTGCGGCTAAATTGTTTCAGGGGAGGAATGCAACTGGCTACTTCACTAGAGCACTGCTTGTGAAAAAAGCGATAAAAGAGAGTGAGACAGGCAACGTTTCGACGATGTTCAAGAGAATCAATTGATTCTACGATTGAACTATCACCTATCAATTTCAACGCTCTATTTTGTACCCTATCAAGGAGGTGCAAAGATGTTTGAGAAGCACCTGACCAGATATGGGAGTTATACTCCAGTTTTGGGCGGATGAAAGCCTTATAAATTGTAGCCAGATCAGAAGGGGTGAAGAACTTCCTACATCGTCTCAAGAAGCCTAAGCATTTTGCAGCATTTTTGGCGACTTCAAATATGTGGTCATTCCAACGAAGATCATCGTTTACACACATACCAAGTACTGACAGCTTTTCGGTTTCTTCGATGCAGGTACCATTCATGGATAATGGCAATGGGGGAATGTTAAGCTTCAACGACAAGAGACAGCATTGAGTTTTCGAAGCATTAAATTCTACTCGGTTCTTACTTCTCCATGCAACAATGCTGTCAAGGTCAGAATTCAATGAGCTAATCATACGCAACTTCAACATCGGAAGAGCAGGGACGTGAATTTGGAAACAAATTTTAAAAGCTGAGGGTAGAGTCGTCAGCAAAACAATTGAGAGGATAAGAAGTTTCAGAAAAGAGATCATAATGAAGATAAGGAAGAGAGTCGGCGACATAACGGAGCCTTGTTGCACACCAGCATTTATAAGGTGAGCTTTGATCAATACAAATTCCAGTCAGCCTTTAACTTGGCCTTAAAAGACTTATTCAGAAGGCTTCTGGTCTCCCTGTGTACCTTTCCAATAGTAACCTGCATAGTAAGCCAGTTAAGGATCTAACCACGCCTTATATTCTTCAATAAAAAAATTATCAAAAATCTATAAGGTTTTACTCAAAAAAAAAAAACTCCAAATCAAACAAAAATCTAATTAAATCGTTATTGGATTACATTTTTTATATAAAATTTGAATGCACTGTCACCATAATGCACTACATTGCGTGTCATTCAATCGAATAAGACTGAGCGGAGCACCATCATTATACTTATGAGAATCTGAGAAACCAAAAATAAAATCACAGGGTAGGCTTAAAATTTGTTCGTTTAGTAGCTCAAAAGTTAACATGTTTCATACAAAATAGCGTGTATAGATAAAAATGTACTCCTTTTCTTACAGGAAATTATTTCCCTACCATTCAATATCTTCATTTTGTCGCATGCCTATTTGAAAACCAATTTATGTACCTCTTTAAATCATTCCAATATTATTCACAAACGGCTGCATTCAAAAAAGTACTCACCTGTTCAAGTGCTCAAGGAGCACCAAGGTGTAGTAGGTAAGCTGTGTTGAGTATTGCATTTACCTCCTATTCATTGGGGTTTGATGACCTTTGTTTGACTGTCAAAAACATATGACCCCATAATCTTGTTTTGTTTTTCATTTTTGTTGTGTTTTCTGTGATTTTTTTCTTTTCAAATTGCACATAGAAAATGATGGGAACTAATTTAGATGGTATCGGGCTAGTTGCTGGAAGTAGGATATATTTTTATCGTTTTAAGGCGACATCTATATTGACATAATAATTGGATATAATGTAAGGACTCTGTTCGATTCAGTAAAATTCAAACAATCTGGAGCTATTATTGTAAGCAGTTTATTCCCATTTCATAGTGATACTAATAGCCTAGTATTTTTTAGGAGCAATAAGGATTTTTTCATTTACAAGCAAAGCATTGTTTATAGCTTTTTGATGATTGTGGCCATTGGCAACATAAGGTTCGTTTGATGTACACACTCAGTGTATCTGCACTATGTAGGATGTTTGTTTTCCGCCTGCTTCGAAATTTTTTGGAGTAAGTGGTCCGATCATTGAGTTCATGGCGTTCGTTGCGTCAACGAATGCGCAACGGAATAATGCCATTTTTGACAAATCACATAATTTTCTGTCATTGAGAAAAATGACAAGTGGAAATTGCGAAAATTGACAGTCATTGAACTGACGAACAGCGTCGGTCATGGACAACATAAATAAATAATACTACGGTATGGAAAAAAATCGAAGGCAGGGAAAATCAACGACGCGACGGAGCGGAGTGTTGAATCCCCCAATACAAATTATAAGCAACGTGGAGGTGTTGTGTTTTAAAGACTTTGGAACTCCAACATTGAGTTGACAAAACATTTTGTCAAAATTTCTTTATCAATGAAATGACAACCAATTTGACAGTAAATGACAAAAGTGGAAATGAACTGGCAATTATATCAATCATTGACAAGACTTTGATCTGCCAAACTATGTCATTTTAGTGACATGTGGAAACTCAGCATAAATCAGTTCAAATAAATTAGATAAATTAGAGATGAGTCGATGAGTCAACTCGATTAAGATATGAGCGTTTCATTTAAATTTTTACACTTGAATATTTTTCAACCCTCACAAGAACGTGTGTAGTTAATCGAGCTGTCAGATCTCAGTTGATTCCGGCACTGAATGGACACAACGGAATCCATGGGTCAGCCTCTTTAGATATTCAGAACTGTAAAATTGCCAAATAAGCTGTTGGTGCCTAAGGTTGATTGCGAGGCAGATCATATATTTTTTTTTTAAATCAAGTTTAAAAATAGATATTTGTCTATAGTTTTGATATTTCCCATCTTTAGAAGAATGCCACCCTATTTACTCTCAAATGTAGGAAGCTACTTCATAAAAGTAACTGTCTCGAAGCACTTGGCTCTTTAGTTTTCAATGTGAAGTAGAGCAGGTATTCAGGGGTCGAACCGAATGAGTGAATGGAATTATTCTTTTTATATTCGTGTTAAACTACACATATAAGTTCGCTACAGATCTATCTAATCACATTTCATTCGATTAATGATGAAAGGATGTTTGATAACGAAACTAAAATGCTCGATAACGTGAGTTTTAATGCCAAACTCAGAAAAAACTCCGGTAAGGGGTCATATTAGTGTAACAGAGAAGAAAAACGAGAAAACAGAAGCTTCATTCCCATGAAGTTTCACTAAATCAACCAATTTGAACTTCGTGAATATTTTCCTATTGGAACTCATCCACAGTGAAACGCGGCTATTCGAGGAAGCTCATTGAAAACATGACAACTGTCAAAACATTTTGCATTAAGCATTTGTTTGGTCAAACAGATTCTAACTTTAGTTTTCATTTATCTCCTTGAAGCTGTGTTGAAAATTGAAGCAATTTATTAATTGGTTTTTTCTTGAACAAACTGAAAAGCGAACTGATTAGAAGTGGACACCAAACCCTGCAGACAATATTTGAAAAACTTGTCATAATCAAAATTTTTAAAAGCAATATTCTTGTGCACAATATGCTTATCTCAGAAGCCTTGATTCATATCTGTAGCACAGTTATTAACAAACTGGCAGATATTCAATAGGCACTAACACCCCCTAGTGGAAATGTCAATTATTTGACTGTTCAATAATGTGGCGTTAATGCTATGTCACCACCTGAAGTTATACTAGATTTCATTCCAGAATGGTTTAAGTTAACCTAGTAGTGTCCCCATATGAAAAAATAGTTTTGAATTGAGTTTTAAGTTAAAAAGAGACAGACATAAAGTGTGAGCAGAACATCAACGGTAGGTTTGAGTAGGTTATCACGAAACCCAGTGACTAAAAAGGTTTCATTTTGTATGGCAAACCACTTGGTTATCATGTTGTTTTGGGATTGTTAGTTAAGCAAGTTTAACTCTCCGGTGCGGACATAGCATTATTTTGTAAGGCAAACATGTGGATTTGGGATAGCTTTGAGCTGAACAAGTTTAAGTGCCAGGTGGGGACACAGCATAAGATTCGTTAGTTTTGAGTTCTAAGAAAATGGTTCTGTTTCATTAATTTTCCTTAATTTGAATTACTTGTTTTGTCCGACTATCTTTCGCTCTTGTTTTTTTTTTTCATTCATCGAATAAGAGAACAAACTCTTTTTTGATTATAAATTTATATGTGATTACTCCTATGAACTGTTTCTTCATACTTTTACGTAAGTAAAAGTATGAAGAAACAGTTCGCCCTTATTATTAACGAACACTTGTATACTTTTGATTAAGAGTAAGTAGGTTCGTATTCGTATATGCACATGGAGCTCATGGAGCTCAAAAAAGAGTCATATATGACATTTGTTTGAGCTCCGTGATGTTTTTTGGTCTCTGAAGTATTAAAGAAAATATCTCAATGCTTCGTGTCCATTAATATCATTTCTGGAAAGGAGTTATTAAATCTTATGTCTGTATAAAAGTCCTACCTCTGATTTAATCTGTCATCATTTTCTGTGTGATACTCGTATGTCACCTTCTTATATTATAGATGAAACTCATCAACTTATTACACTTTTTAAAGTTACAAAAACACAAAAATGGATTTTAAGGTGTAATTCTTATTAATGTGTAACATCTCAACTCTCGGTCGGTTTGTACGACATTTGGTGCGGCACTTATATCGTAAATGCGACAGAATTAAGTAACCGGATGTACAGACATACATTACACATTATGTAGCTTTCATCAATTTTTATATTTTCCTCACTTTCTTATTTTCTTGGAGTGGAAAGTCATCTGAACCGAGTGGTCCGTAGGGAAAAATCTTTACAGGACTACATTTTAAATAATTAATTAAGCCTTATCAAACTTAAGCATAAAAATAAGCGTTGGTCCTGGCTAAGCCGCTTTCTCCACACTTTACATCAGAGTGCAAGTGATTTGGTAAAACGAGCAGCAGAGAGAAACGACGTTACAAACAAGTTAAAACTGGAAAAATATTACAACATAGTAAAACCGACAAAGATAATTGAATAGCATTTGGAAGAAATATTATGTCGGATTGACTCCTTGCGAGCCAACAGCAGCTCTCAAAACCCTGCAGCACTGCGCTGACACCGGATTATCCGACCCTTTATGTCCAAGCCTGATAACTGAGTCGTCCTTATCCCAAAAGGACTTCTCCCTCCAGGCAGGGAACTACCCAACCAGGTAAAAATTTTCCGAATCAGCCAACAACCTTGAATAACAATAATGATTTCACCGTTTAATGATGCATTGCAATATCCGCAATATTTTTACTACCGATTTCTGAACTTCTTTCAACATAAGTATGCTACACAGTTCTTCAGTAAGATAGTTTATATTTCATCCCCACGGGAACGGCTACAGGAAACTAAAAACTGTAAGGCAATCTTCTTGGCAATTTTGTGTTATCAAAACTTTTAAACAAGTTAGACCCCAGCAACGTCATTCGGGTCAACTAGTTTCGATCATAAAAAAGCCGCTAAGAATCTTCCATTCAAGAAAACTTTGGCAAAGGTAATAAGCTTTGCATTTTTTTAATGAATGTCTCAAGAATAAAGTGTCGCAATTTCAAATCGATTGGAGCAAAATTGGCGATGTTGTAAAAATTTTCATATCTGGTCGGCCCAAAAGCGTTTTTCCCAAAGTTTGTGTTCACTGCCATTTGAAAATTATTGAGAGTGTTTCCTACCCACAAAATTGAGGAATTTTTTGTAGAAAATAACAGTTTACACTATAGATGAACATCAACATTTTTTATATGAAGGAGAAAGTTATCAGAGAACGTTGAAGGGAGATTTGATAGTAATTTAATGAAATTTTAATGATTTTTGGTTTCCGATAGTGTCTAGCAAAGTTACAGTGAACACCATAAAATTATACAACATAGTTAAAGGTATGCTCTATATTGTACAAAAGATGGGAATAAAATTAATCAATCCATATATTTAGGTGCAAAGCGGGAGACTTTCTCATACGGGAGACTTGAAGCACATGCAATAATTCACTCAAATAACACTCAATATTTTCATGAGCAGGCGTATGTCGCTTTCCATTTTACAAAATAAAACCGTCCAGGAGCGCCCAGAAGCATTCTCAAACCATTCCATTAGTGCAAAAAGATCGCTTCTTCTGATTCTGATGTCGCTTTCCATTGGGTTTCACTCGGGGAGGCACGATCTCTTTGCACCAATCGAATGGGCTGAGAATGCTCATGGACGCTCCTAGACGCTTCTTGTCGTCGAACGGAAAGTGGCATGAGAAGAGACAGCCGCTTCTCGATTTGAAGTGAGAATCGACTCAAAAAGCACTAGCACATGTTACTCAAATGTCAAAAAGAAAATTTTCTTTAAAGAATAGAAGAAAAGAATATTCTTCAAGAAACCAATGGAAAGCGACATAGCCCGCATTCTACTAAAATGTCCAAAAAAAAAACATTTTCTTCAAGAAATATTTTGAAAGTCCTGGTCTTCCCAATTAATTAATTTTTATCTATGAATTTTATTTTTTTGAACAATATAAATACTGGTCTGATTTTTTATTGTACTTTTTTCCAAAAAGCGGGTTCAGAAGTGGCGTTGTCCTCTTTTTTGATTGTCTGCAGACACATGAAAGAAAAAAAAAAGTTTCACAATCTGTATAGATTTGGGTATCGTGTAAATCTGCAACTAAGATTTTTACAAAGAATTTGACAATCGATAGACTTTTCATCTTTTTTGTCACCTTAAATCGGTTATAGCTATTGCAAGTATCAATAAATAATTCCTAATTGAGTTTAACGCGATAGCCAGATTGTAAAGAAACAGAATGCCGTAGAATTTAGTCAATCGGTTGAGTAGTTTTTGAAGAAAAGTTGCAGACAAGTTGAAAAAGTACAGTTATGACAAAAACGCGTTTAAAGTTGATTTGTTAACAGTAGACAGTTAGAGCGTTCTTCAAGCTGTTCTTAGTCTCGTAGACCCTTGAAATGAGTCTCGATCAGAAGAATTTGCTGTTAAATTTCGTGAAAAAATCGATTTTTTGAAAACTTATTAGGAGAACGTGTCCCTAAGACCCATAGGTGTTCACTCACACAAAGGAAATTACGTTAAGCTGAATAGAACAAATTTGAGAGTTTGATTGGTTTTTAAAATGAGTACTTGCCCGAGTGAAGCCAATGGAAAGTGACATTAAACGTTTGGTTATCTTCTTTTTTTTAGCGTGGTAGCTAAAAACTGTCAAAATAATATCACTTAATAGTTAATAGACTTTGCTTATTCAATAACTAGAACTAGAACTAAGCTTGCTCATGTCTCCCAAAAACAATGAAATTTTAATTATGAGAAAACGATAGCGAATGACTTGAGCCAGATTCTGATCAGTGGCTCAAATCTTTCTTTGCTGTAATTTATTGTTAGAATACAAAAATAACCTTTTTTGATTATTAGACGTGCCATTTGCGTACTAAGAAAAAGAGCATAGAAAGGAATGTGGTTCTCAAAGATGTTATTGAAACTGTAATAAAAGAATTTGAACAAATTTGAAAAAAAAGCATGTCCGTAAAAATATTCTAAAATATTTAGAATATTGAAGAAAAAAAAGCAATTGGGTGATTACTTTACCCCATTTAGCAAGCGAAAGAAACGGCTGATTTCGATTGATTTCAAAGATTTTTAAAAAGGAATCGAACATATAACAAGCGAAGGCCAAGAGCAACAAGCTTTGTAATGCAAACCAATTTTATCATAAATCTTACAGAAGTGCGTGAAAAATTAGGTTTTGAATAATAGAGAATTTATAAAAGCTACTGAAGTGGATGCACTCATGTTAGAAGGTTTTAGCAGATGAAAGAAATTGGTCAAATAACCACTGCAGAGCAATTTGAAAACATAACAACAGAGCGGGGAGCCCCCATTACGAACCCTGAACTTCCAGCGGAATAGCAGGCAGACATGCTTTTCATTAAGTCACGGGCACCAATTAAAAACATAGTTATTTTTTTTTTTTTTTTTTGTTCATTCATAATCACGCGTATAACATATTATAATGAGTTCTAGTTGAAATTGAACTGATAAAATATTTCTTACCATTGTTTTACTTAAGGACTTTAAATATGATCAAGTTTGACCGAGAGGGTGGTCAATGGTCATGTCTCGCGTCTGAGTAGGAGATTTGAGCGAAAAATCTTTTCCCTTTTATTTAGTACTAGCTGTGCCCGCGACTTGGTCCGCGTGGAATAGAACTTTCAGTTGCCTGCCAAAGAACTTTTATCGATCCAGCAGTTTCAAGGTTCCCGTTTACGGTATCGATCCCGTAGAAATATAGGTATTACTTATTAAGCCCATGTCCTTCCTCAGTCTCTAGGCTATCTCTGAATAAAATTCCATTTAAATCGGATCAGTAGTTTGGTCGGGGAATGGAAGAAAAACGAACAGATAGAGCTAATATATTAGTAAGGATGTCCATCTTCGGGTTCTAGACTATCTCTGTACCAAAATACATATGAATCGGTTCAATAATTTGGGCGGTAAATATAAACAAAGAAAAACAGACAGACAGAGAGGTAATTTCGTATTTATAATATTACTTAAGTCTTCCATTCCCGTGGGAATATGGGGGCCGTTTCCGGAGAGTGACATAAAGTTTATATTACTCGGGAATAGTATAGTATTCTAACGGTGGAAATTTTTTGAAATGGGTGCTGTATTTTAAAAGGTTCTCAGGTTCTAGACTTCTTTGTACCAAAATTCATATGAATAGTATCAATAATTTTGGCGGCAAATGGTAACAAAGAGAAATAGACAGATTAATTTCAAACTTATATTAGTAAAGACTCCCGTTCCCGTGAAAATAGGGTGACCGTTCTCGTAGGAATATGGGAATAAGTCAAAGTTTATGTCTCTCGGGGATAGTGTAGCATTCTAACGGTGGAAGAATATTTGAAATCGGTGCTGTAGTTTCTAAGTTCCCGTCTGCATTCCTGTTTCCGTGAGAATATTGAGATAAAATATATAGCCTATGTCCTTCCCCGGGTTCTTGACTATCTCTGTACCAAATTTCTTTTAAATCGCTTTTGGAGCTTGGATGGGAGATGGTAACATATAGAAAGTTGAACGGAGAAAGCTACTTTCACATTTAAATTATTAGTGGGGACCGGTTCCAGTGGGAATATTCAAATGGAATATAGCCTATGTCCTTCTTCGGGTTCTAGATCATCTCTGTAGTAAATTTCATTTTAATTGGCTCTGTAGTTTGGGCGAATGGTGGTAACATAGAAAGCCGGACAGACAGACTTACTCTCACATTTATAATATTAGTTTGGATTTGGAAAAAATCATTTGCGTGAAGATTAAATTTATAAGGCTAATCTTAAAATAAATGCATTCATGTTTAAATTAGTATATAAAACTTAGATGAGTACAAAAGTTTTTATAAGGGACTTAACAAAAAGTGTCTCAGGTTGCTTTAACAAAAAAAAATTAAAAATGGGCATGACTGGGTCGCACGATCTTAAGGTTTTCTGTTAAATACGATGTCAAAATCTTAATGCTGAGTAAAAGATTTTACTATCCGCTCTTCGTAATATATTTGGTGGTACAGGGTTGCCAACTATATATTTATTATGAAAATTGAGCTAAATCACGAAAATATTGGAAAAAAATAAAATTAAATATTCCAAAGGTTTCAAGCGAAAACCTAAAAAACCCATTTTCTTGCAATTGCTAATACTACATTTAAATGCTGAAAATTTCATCAAATCTAGATCAGTTAAAAAAAAAACAATTTTTTTATTTTTCACTTTTCTTAAAAACGAGTCTTTTAAAAATACAGTAGGTATGCAAAGTTAAAGATCTTGCCAGGAGTTGTTTTGAAATATAAAGTTTTAAAGTTATTTCAAAATATCAAAAAAAAAATTTTTTAAATTTATATAAATTTCAAAATTCAAAATAATTCAAATGTTGATATGCAATCTTTTCAAAGAACCAACAACTTTTAATGTACAAAATTTCGTTAATATCGTGCAGGCAATCAACGAAAAAGTCGGGTTTGAAAAAAAGTACTAAAAACGGTATTTAGAGTTTTTCCAAAAGAAATTTTAACTTCATGAGAAAGACAATCTAGAACTAACCCTTCACATAAAATTTTATCGAAATCGTTGGAGCCGTTTTCGAGAAAAATAAGTACATATGTATTATCATATCGCTTGTATGGCAGCTATGTACCGTTATTTCAAGACCTAGAGACTAAATCTCCTTTTGTAGGCTGCCCCACAGACCTTAACTGCAAATTTTAACGAAAATCGGTTTAGCAATTCAGGCTGTAGACAAACAGACAGACCGACAGAATTGCAGGGCCCCTTTTTAATTCTCTATCATCGTGATTTCATGTTTAATTGTTATCTCAAAATTTTTTTTCTGCACGGTTGAAAAGCTTGCCTTATAATAGTCGCAAGTAAAAAATGATTTTTGTGTGCTGAAGCCCAAACTTAAAAAACTTAAAGCAACAGTTTTAAACTATTTATGAAATCTGTAGAATTGATAAATTGATATTTATGAAAACTGTTCATTTGACGAAGTTCCATCGGAAATTAAAATGGCCTTTAAAAAGATGGATGATGTCAAGAAAAAAAATTATAAATCATAAAATTGTTTCTTGTTCCAAAAGATGCCCAGGACTTCTAGAACAAAATACTATCAGGAAATGCCCAAGAATGTGTTCTGGAGCCCCAGAGAGGATTTATGATGTAGATCGACGATTTTCTGTCTTTAACATTTTAGTTGACATGATTAAAAAAAATAATTAAAATATTTTATTTTTGCTTATAAGAATGCAAAATTAAAATAAACGTTTTTTGAAAACTCACCAAAATCTGTCTTCGTTTCATTTTGAAAAAACGATCTACTTTTCGGGCTAAGACTAAAGGAACTACTTCGGTTTTAACGGTTTTACAAAAAACGCATTTTTGTTGAAATGAAACACAAAAACCTTTTCCCGAAAAATTAATTAAGTTTTTTAGTCGAATTATGCAAAAACGCTCCTAGTTTGGATCCTAACTAGTATTGTATTTGAAATCATATGTCTGTTAAACAGCAATACTTAAATTGCCTCCACTTAACACACAAAATTATACAAATATTCCAAAAGTTTCTAAAAATCAACTGAAAATATTTAGAAAAAAAACTCACCTTTTCAAAATAACGATGCAACTGCCAAACAGTAAATCAAGCACACACTTTTTTAAGAATAAATTTCTGTATTAAAACTGCGGAACAAATTTGTTTCTATCCCTAAAACTTACACACACAATATTTATATTTTTAAGTTGATTTCTTCAATAAAAATTTATTTCACTTCTCGGTTTATTTTAAATCGTACATGTCCAACTCAACAATTAATAACGAACAACTTAGACACCCAGTTCACTGTTTTTTTGGTTTTATTTTTATGGAGATGATGTTGGTTAGCCGGTTACAATGCAACAACTGACTGTTGGAGCTCAATGAACACGAGATAAATATGCCAAAGAAACACTGCAGTTCTGTTTGGAACACCTATGCTTTTTATTAGGATAACGGTTGGCTTTTGTTTCAGTGCTTTTTACACCCCAGGATCCACACTACGTATAGTATAATGTAAGATATGAATGAGATGGGTCTTGCGCAGTAATGTATCCACTTATCATTGGACTTTTCATTGTAAACCCTTTATACCTTCTAACGGCTATGGGTTTCTTCGTTATTGATGAGTTTTTGGAGTTTATTTTTTGGTTGTTTTTCTTTCTTTCTTTTATTATTTTATTGAACCATGACACCTGTTGCAGAGGACTTATATTGGACGTTTGAGTAAGTGTTTGGATGGGAAATTTGGAAAACTTAACGAAAAGAAGGACGATGAGGAACTAAATAATTCAGTTTTCACACATTAACGGCGATAAAACTTTGAATTTAGGAGGATCTTAGAAAATTGAGCGTATGGCGTATGAGTACTTTTATTTATGTTTCTGAGGGAGTATAAGGAAAATAGGAAAGCACTAAATTCAAAACATAACTTTTGATTGATAGTGATGGATGAAAAAGACTGTTTCAGTTAAAAGAGTAGTCTTGTTTGTTTTTAAGGAATGACGGAAAACCGCAATTTTGTTACAGTTTTGCAGGTGTGAGCTTACTTATGTACGTAGATGGGCATTACAGTTCGGGGTGAACCTGGGCCTCAGACGACATCTTTTGCCTAAAAAATCTCTAAAGTTTTGCACTCCAATTCGGTTGCGTTCTTTTCCCACTTGATTGCGCCATCTAATACATCCCCTCCCAAGATTTCCTTTCAAATCATTTCGAAAACCCGTCCAGCCAGAGTGTTACTATCCATTCGATGTACATGTCCCAGTCATCCTTGTCTCGCGATACGTAACCTTAGCTATGAACATATCACAGTATAGCTCGTAGAGCACGTTTCTTTTCCACACGATGTCTTCACATACGGGAATAAAGATCATTTCGAGTATGTTCCATTCGAAACGACCAAGGGTTCCTCACTCGCTTTTGATAACGTTCACATGCTTCCGAGTCGTAAAGCATGACTGGAATGATCGGTCTTATAAAGGGTGACCTTGGCGAATTGCCTACTTAACCCAAATTGCTGGGAATGGCAAAAGTAATTATCTGTTTGATCTCCGTGGATCCTAGATACTCGAAGTCCTGGGGTCGAATTACCGCACTGACCGAGTGAGTGAGTAGGTACTATTTTTCTTTCTAAGTTCGCGTTATATTACACAACATAAGTTTGCTGTTCTGTTATAAGAATGTCAAATTGTGGTACTTAAGTGCTCGATAAGGCGAAAAGTAACGCCAAAAACACATAATTCAGTCACGTATTATTCGATCACATGTGCGGTGATTCGACCCCTGTACTACGTCGAAGTTATGTCTGTCTTTTGTGATATTTTGCCCAGTTTGCCGCTGCTCTGTGTCCGTGTCTTATGATAGCATATACTTCGTTTTGCCCTCATGAACTATCAAACCCATTTTGACGCTTCTGTCTCAATGCTCGCAAAGCATCTATGACTTGTTGCTTCCCATTACGTCAATATAGTTTGCGTTAGCCAGTAGTTGAACAGACTTTTGAAAGATTATTCTTCTGGTGTTGACGTTTGTACTTAGCACAATCTTTTCAAGAAGAAAAAAAAGACTGATTCCCTTATCGAATAACTTTTTCAACATAAAAGATCTCAGTGAATTCTCCAAAGTCATCCTGCATAGTCGTACGAGTTTTGCAGGGATGCCAAGACTAGACATGGCTCTGTACAGCTCGTCTCTGTAAATGCTGTTATACGCGGCGTTGAAATCGATAAAGAGATGGTGAATATCGATATTACGCTCTCGGGGTTTTTCCAAGATCTGCCGTAATGTGAAAATTTAGTCTATTGTGGACTTCTCTGGTCTAAAACCACATTGATAAGGACCTATCAAGTTGTTGACGTGGGTTTCAGACGTTCACATATTACAGCAGACAAAATCTTATAAGCGACGTTAAGGAGGCTTATCCCTCTATAATTGGCGCAGTTGTGAGGGTCTCCTTTCTTTAGGATCGGGCATACGATACTGAGGTTCCATTCATCGGGCATGCTTTCTTTCGACCATATCATGCAGATCAGCTGGTGCATGCTCCTTTCCAACTGATCTCCAGCTGCCTTGAAAAGTTCGGCATCAAGGCCATCTGCACCTGCAGTCTTATTTGATTTAAGTTTGCATATAGCAAGCTTAACTTCTTCTTGGTCGGGAGGACGGCATTCTTGATCATCGTCCAGGCTGAATGGGGCAATCTGCCTGACAGCGGAATTTGTGTCCTCATCGCCGTTAAGCAGTCTGCAGAAATGATCTTTCCAGATCCTCAGTAGCGACTGTGACTCTATAACTATGTTTCGCTGCTGGTCTTTACAGGCTTGAGTTCGGGGTTTGCCACCCTGGCAGGATCTTTTTACCTTTTGGTAAAACTTCCGAATCTCGTTCCTGTCATGGCACCTCTCTATTTCCTCAAACGATCGCTTCTCATGCTGCTTCTTTTTCTTTTTGAGAATTCTATGTTCTTCCCTTCTTATCTCCTTGTAAATCGCGTTATACTGATCGTAGGCAGCCCTTGGTCGTTGTTGCATCAGCATTTGACGTGCTCCTTGTTTGGCTGCATTTGCCTGCCTGCATTCTTCATCGAACCATGGGATTCGTTTTGGTGGACGAGTGAAACCCAAAACCTCAGATGCAGCGGTTCTGATGGCTCCTTGGCATTGCTGCCACTGGTCTTCAATGTTTAATGCTGGCGGCATGGGATTCAAGGATAATTGAATGGACACTCGATTGGAAAAGGCATTGGCAATCTCTTGCGATTGTAGCTTTCCGACGTCATATCTCTTCACAGCGTTAGTTCGTGCTGGTCGTGAACAGGATATCCTCATTCGTACCTTGACTACAACAAGGTAGTGGTCCAAGTCAAAGTTGGCCCCTCGGAAAGTTCGGACATCTAACACACTGGAAGAGTGCCTTGCGTCGATCGCAACATGGTCAATTTGGTTGACGGGTAATTGATCTGGGGATCGCCATGTACCTTTATGAATTTTGAGATGCGGGAAGCGTGTACTACTTACAATAAGATTTAGCCCCGCTGCAAAATCGACTAGCCTCAGTCCGTTTTCGAAGGCTTTGTCATGGATACCGATTACCGATTGTGTTTCCAAAGATGTCCTCCTTCCCTAGTTTTGCGTTAAAATCGCCAAGAACGATTTTCGCGTCGTGTCTAGGGCTGTGCTCATACGCTTCATCGAGGAGCTCGTAGAAACAGTCTTTGGAATCGTCGTCTTTCTCTTCTGTGGGGGCGTGGGCGCATATAAGGCTAATGTTGGCGAATTTAGCCCTGATGCGAATGGTCATTATACGCTCATTGACTCGATTTTGGCTAATCACCTTATCCCTGAGTCTACCTCCAACGACAAATCCGCACCCGAATAGGCGCTGTTTCTGTTGTCTGTAGCAGTCGCCATAGTAGATGTACAGTTTTTCATCTTCTTTATGACAGGTCCACTCCATCGCACTCCCTGGATGGCGGTTATGTGTGCTTTGTAGCAGTCCAGGGCGTCCGCTAATTCTCCAGCTGCACCTAGTCCGTTAAGAGATCTTACGTTCCACGTGCAGATCCGGAGGTCGTTGTCCATTTTTCGTTTGCTTGGGTCGTCAACTTTGAAATCATTATCGTGATCCGAGGCTTTTGGTTGTTTCGGAACCATATTTTTTCCGTGATTGGGTAATTAACCCTACGCACAACCCCCAACCTGGAGGGCCAGGTCCTTTTGGATCCCTTCGGACACAAAGGGCTGGAATATCCAGTGTCAGTACCCTGCTGCTGGGGTGTAAGTGCTGCCGTTGGCTCACCAGGAGCTCATCCACCACCATCTCTACTTCAATACCCTGTCCTAGTATTGAAAGACCCCGAAAGACTTTTAAACCAAATATGTTGGAGTAGCTCCTTCAGGGGTTTTTGCTTTTATGGCTGCTGAAGTTCACCTTTGATTGTCATTCGAACTCATCCGCTGTGACATTTACACGAAAGCTCTCGTGGAACACTGAGATTCGTGCAGTCAGTCATTGTTCGCAGAGCAATTATAGTGTTGATCGCTCACAATTCTTTTGTTCCGCATTCCTTTGTCAACACTCGCACTTACTAGTTTAGCAGGTCAGCTCTGGACGGAGCATCCCAGGTCCCAGTGGATACCGCTTGGAGGTATAGTAAGCACTATTGACGTGTATACTATAAGTTGCAACATCTGGGCGCCGGCCAGCCGCCAAGTTGACACCAGTCAGAGCCTTCCCGAATAGTAACCACGGAAAGATTAGCTATTCGAAAATCAGGAAAATGAAATACTTTTTTCAAAGAGTGGGAAAAACTGAATGGGAGAGTGAGAGTTGAAAAAGAATAGTAAGAATTTAAAAAAAAAAAAAAAAAAAAAAAAAACTGGGTATTATTTTTCTAGGGTTCCTAGGCTAGTTTGTTATCCAGCGCCAATAAAATATTAAATCAACTGAATAAACCCGCATTCAAATACTTAAAATTCTTTCAATTTATAAACCGTAAATTATAATGAAATAATAATGACAGCTTAAAAAACATTCAAATGAAATCATCAACAAGAAAACTAACACTGGTTAGAGTAGCATCCCATTGAATTTAGTGGAATCGTTTACTCTTTCAATAAATAAGAATGATCAAGTGCTTGTGCTTTCCATTTTGCCATGCTAACCTTAAAATATGGTTTTGCTTTATGGTAAATGAAATCATATATTCGTGATCACAAATAAGTGATTGTCATAAATTGACTAGGTCTTATGATCAAACCATCCCAGAGCCCTGCCTATTCTGAAAAGAGGAAGTGCTTTTGTCTTTATTGGAAACCAAAAAACAACATATAGACAATGAAGTCCTCTTGAAGTTCTCAATCTTCAATTCCCTCCTCTCACACAAAAAAGTATTTTCGACCTCTTATCTTTCACCTTAAAGCAATTTTTTCGGACAACGTCAGCTTGTGTTTATATTCAAACACTTTCAAGACAATAGTTCCCCAGTTCAGCCAATAAAAAAGAAATATACACAAAAAAAGATTTGTGCTCACATTTGACCTTCTGCCATATAGCAAAAGTAATGCGTTTCCCACTTTGCAAACATACACAACACATATATATAGGTTGATCCTTAACAGCTAACGGATTGAGACTCAAGAACGAGCCAACAACAAAAAGGAGGAAGTAAAAAACGAAATAGCAACTTCAAAGAAATCATTTTCGTCTATCGTTAATAATAATTTATATGCAAATTCCTAGCCGGTGCTTCATATTTCCATAATTTTTATTGGTTTCGGGATGCACATGTTGCTTGAAGCTGTATTGCCCTGGTTAGTTCCATTCCAACATCGTCAGAGTATTACCGATCTATATGAAGAGACTCTTATGGAAATAAGTTCAAGTCGAGTAGCACCATTAAAAACAAAAAAAAACTCAATGCTTTTTAGTGCCATATCTTAGATTCTTTTCCAGGGTTACCGCGGGGACACTATAGTGCCAAAAGGGACTCATTTTTTTTAACTTGGCTCGGGGACTCACAAAATTTAGATTTGGCTCATTTTTTTACGAATCCAAGTTACCTCTATACAAATCATTCATCTTTACTCTGAAGTCAACGTTAATTAATATTTTCAAAAGCTTTGTTAAATTTTGTAGACAAAACTAATTTTGAGAAGAATGCATAGTGTAAACGTAGTTTTTATTTCACTCCTGAACACCTGAACGCTGTGTCAGCATTCAAACATTTTCTTTGATTCACTCATAGGGGCGCTTTGTTTGAGTGAAAGCAAAAACAATATTTTCTTTGTCAATTGTCTTTGTCATCTTTTTTATATTTTTCTTATATTCTTGCTTACATCCGTGTGCTGTATTTAATTTTGATTTTTGACCCGCACAGTCGCACACATTCAGTAATCAGAATCAGCTGCGTATTTTCACGCATATGGTTTCTCCTCTGTATCTGCTCTGTGGTTTTAAGTAAATTGTAAATTACAAATTGCAAGAAACAGCTAATCTATTTTATGTTTATTTTTTATGTCTTTTTAATATTTATGTAAATATATTAATTATTTGTATCTATTATTCAAATGAACTTAAAAACTAAAACAAGAGACTCAAATAAAAAAAAAATTTTTAAGATGTTTATTGTGATATTTTTGTAAGCACAATGTGAATTGTATTTTTTGTTTTTTTTTATGAATTTAATTTATTTTATTTTTATTATTTATGTCTACTTACTATATATGTAAATATATAGGTTTTTTGTATTATTAAAATGAACTTAAAAAAAAAACAGAAGGGACTCATTTTTTTTCAAAAGGACTCATTTTTTCAGCCACTGGGACTCGTCAAAATTTGAGCCCGCGGTAACACTGTTCTTTTCCCATTTTTTTGTTTTTTGAAGTATTGTCGAGATTAGAATCTCTATAATTATTGTTTCCTGGTATTGCCTTAAGGGTCTATAATATATTTGTCTCGTCCTCAAACTTACGGGAAAAGGTTACAAAATTGCTTAAATCGTTTGAGTGGGTTTGGATTGAGAACATCATCAGTGTTGTGTGAGGTTGATTAAGGATGCTTATGTTTGTTGTTCCACGCCTTGAATGGTTGTCATGGAAAAAGGTTAAGGCAATTGGCATTTGGATTTAGCTATCGTCCCATTGGTTGGCTACTCGTAGAATCGTCTCTTTTTTTTCTTTCATGGGAGGGTTTATTTGATTCGAATAAAGGGTTTTTAATCTCCTGCAATTTCATTTGCTGTGCGATTTTAATCGATTCCATTTTATGGTGTCGATTTAACTAAACAAACAAATTAGTTGGTAATTTGTGCAAGTTGTGTACATAGTGCATTCAGGGAATTCGTTAAGGGTTGAAATTCTTTCTAAACAAGAAGTTAATCTTATCACAAAATAAATATCATATAAAAAAATTGATGAATATATATTAGATTTGTCGGTTAGCGTTATCAGTAACGACAGTTTTGTGTAGTCCCCTGGATCAGGACAAATGCAAAAAGATAACAGTTTTTTAATGAATTGTGAGCAAAAACATTTCTTCATTGAATAATTAAATGATAATGTGAGATATGTTGGATTGACAAGGAACACCCATTAGTAATTATTGGCTTAAGCACTTTATAGGAAATTAAGTCGATGGATAAGGAGCAATCAAATACCTGGAGGCTTTTCGACGCTTGCTGAGGTCGATACGGAGCGGCGCGGCGTACCCACCTGCAAATCACCATAGTGTGGAGCAGAAAAGTGGGGCAGCTGTAATCATTTCGAAACCACGGTGCTCGTAACACCAAAAAAGGAAGAAGACTAACCGCCTCCCTAACATTCGAATGTTTCTGCAAAGTTAGGTTCAGTTGTCGGAAAGTTCTTTTCAATAGACTATATTATACCATGTTTTCAATTCCTGTTCAAAATT
The DNA here is from genome assembly GCA_914767635.1 of Melanostoma mellinum. Classification (NCBI taxonomy): domain Eukaryota; kingdom Metazoa; phylum Arthropoda; class Insecta; order Diptera; family Syrphidae; genus Melanostoma; species Melanostoma mellinum. The sequence goes on along the minus strand of OU612060.1, from coordinate 170,013,188 downwards.
TCTTCGTCGTTCACAAGAAGCATCGTTATTGAAGCATTTTGTCTTTCGACTTGGAAGATCTGATTTGTTGGTTTATATCAGCAACAAGAGCAGACATGCTCTCCATACTCTTTTCATTAGAGTTGAGTGCACTTCTTCTTCGCTTCTTTCCTTTTCAAAGCGACTTCTTTACAGAGTGTCCCGTACTTCGTGTATTCTCAACTTTGACATCACTTTTTGACAATTTAAAAAAAGGCTAACTTTGGTGTACCCTGACCTGTGTTAAGTTCGATATCTCTATCAATACTGATGATAGAGACCTAATTTTAGACCTAATTTTTTGTAGAAATAATAGTCTATAGGCTTAGGGTTAATAGATTTTAAGTGGTGTTCAAATATTCTTCCCCAAACAAAGTTTTGACTTTGAAGTCACTTTTTCCGAAAATCTATATATATATATAAGGTTTTCCATTAAGAGCTATCCATTTTATTTTTTAAATAAAAACGCCAGCCATTTGAGATATCAAAAAAACATTTATTTCATATTAAAGTACACCCAATACCATTACGAATGGAACTCTATTTCGTTCATATGTCCTCCACGGGCGCGCTTGCAGCGATCGATACGTTGAACCCAATTTTCGACCACTCTCTCGCACATATCGACCGGTATTGCGGCAATTTCGCGTTCAATATTGGCTTGAAGCTCCTCCAAAGTCTCTGGCCTGTTGGCGTAGGCCAACGACTTGACATAGCCTCAAAGAAAGAAATCCAAAGGTGTCAAATCACACGAGCGCGGCGGCCAATTGATCGGTCCATTTCTTGAGATAACACATTGACCAAATTTCCTCTTCAAAATGTTGATGGTTGCATGAGCTGTATGGGCTGTAGCTCCATCCTGCTGGAACCACATGTCACTAATATCCATTCCACGCAACTGACGCCAAAAAGACGCCACAATGTGGTTTGTGCGATGCCCAATTCCTGTGAACGACGTGGAATTGACTGATTTGGGTCATTCTGAACGGATGCACTTACGGCCGCGATATTTTCAGCACTCCGTCCTAATCTTTGTCTCACTGGCACGGGAACATTGTGCAGCGAAAAAGTGGATTCAAATTTGTGCACTAAACTAAGAATTGCGGCACGGGTGGGACGATTATAACGACCAAAAATCGGAGTTAGTACGCTTTAATAATTTGGAAACGTTGTTGATTCGTGTAACTCACCATGATGAAATGGTAGACCTTAATGAGCAATCTGACGTTTACAGAATGTCAAAAGACCTTAAGGGCGCGTTTACATTAAAGAAACAAAATGGATAGTCCCCAATGGAAAACCCTGTATATAAATGAATTGTTGTTCGTTAGTCTGGCTAAAACTTGAGAACGGCTGAACGGATCTTGATCTTGTTCGTGGAAGTCTAGGGAAGGTTTAAAAGGTAAGTAAAAATTTAAAAAAAAGGAATTGGAATATAGTTAAAGTAACAATTTCCTTATTCTTAACTGTAATGAATAAAAAAATAAATTCAAACAATACTTTTGTTTTTTTAATCGTTTTTGACAACAAAAAATCAAAATAATAAGATTATTGAATTGTTTGTTTTTAAAAATTCTTTTAATTTTTTGACTGTAAGAGTAAAGATTTAAACTTTTCTAATTTATTGCCCCTGAGTATCATAGACTATATTTCATTCTCAAATTCCCACAGGAACCGGGATCGGGAATTCAATGGACGTGTGTTCGTAACGTCAAGTTAAATTTCTGAACGCAACCATAATATTTGAGATTTGATAACCAATCTTTGTGAGTGAAGATGTCGTGCGCGAGAACTTTCTTTACTTTTGTGATTCTTTGTGATAGTGACATTACAGGTAATGTGCTTTTTCCAATAAATTTTTTGTTGATATTCTGTAATAGTGACAATTTACTACTAAGTTAGCACTTTACGATACCGAGTAGAAAACGACCTGACTTAGGTCGTCGCAGTTAATCAATTGTGCAAAGAGCTACCTCACGAGCTAACCGCACTGATGATTAGAGAGAGACAGATCAAGAAAATAGTCTTCAGTTCAAATAAAGATGTCAAGGATCTCAATGCGAACATTCAGAATTTTCTTCCAGGACAGTTGGTTTCCTTCAAATCAGTCGACACCGTTATGAATCAGGATGACGTAGTCAATCATCACTGGATTTTTGCCCGGATTACCACCTCACGATTTGCAGTTAAAAGTAGGATCAGTTGTCCTCATGCTGCGTAACATTAATCAACCTCGACTATGCAATGGAACAAGACTGGCTGTGAAAAAGCTGATGAATAACGTCATTGAAGCAACAATCATAAAAGCAAAACACCAAGGAGAGGATGTCTTGATCCCGCGAATACCGATGATTCCATCGGATTTACCATTCGCTTACAATTTCCAGTACGCCTGGCGCCTTTGCGATGACCATAAATAAATTGCAAGGACAATCGTTAGAAGTTTCCGGAATAAACTTAGAGTTTCCCTGTTTCGCGCATGGACAATTATACGTCGCGTCGCGTGTTTGCGCGTCGAAAAACCAGCTTCTTTGTTTAATTACGCACCACAAAACAAAACAAAAAATATAGTTTATAGGAAAGTTTTCTATAGTCTGATTAACAGACTGTATTAAAACAGTGTGTGTCTGTCAATATCAAATTTAAACCTTATAAATAGCAAGTATTTCTGGAAAACTCCGTTTTGTAAGTAAACAACATAATGTGCCGAAAATAATAATAATATTTCATGCTTCATTAAAAAATGCTTTTTATTAAATACGGATTCATGTTGTTTGTTTTAAAATCCTAACTAATATTATAAATGTGAAAGTCACTCTGTCTGTCCGGATTTTTAAGTTACCGTCTCCTGCCCAAACTACAAAACTGATTTAAATGCAATTTTGTACAGAGATAGACTAGAACCTGAAAAAGGACATAGGTCTTACATTTTATCCCTATATTCCCACGGGAACGGGAAGGTATACGGGAACTTAGAAACTACAACACCGATTTCAAAAATCTTTCCACCGATAGAATGCTTCACCATCCCAGAGTAACATAAACTTTAATTCATCCACATATTCCTACGGGAACGGGAGTCCTAACTAATATAGTAAGTGTGAAAGAAGCTCTGTCTGTCCGTCGTTCTATGTTACCATCTCACGCCCAAACTAACAAACCGATTTAAATGAAATTTTGTGCAAAGATTGTTCTAAACTTACAGACGGACATGGGCTTTATTTCATTCGAATATTCCCACGGGAACCGGTCCTCACTATTATTATAAGTGCAAAAGTAGCTCTGTCTGTTAACCATTCTATGTTACCATCTCCCGCTCAAACTAATCAACAGATTAGAATTAATTTTTGAGCAAAGAGTGTACAGAACCTGAGGAAGGACATAGGCTTTATATTTTATCCCTATACTCCCACGGGAACGGGAACGTATACGGGAACTTAGAAACTACAACACCGATTTCAAAAATTTTTCCACCGTTAGAATGCTACACTATCCCTGAGTAACATAAACTTTAATTCATTCACATATTCCTACGGGAAAGGGAGTCCTTACTAATATAATAAGTGTGAAAGTAGCTCTGTCTGTCCGTCGTTCTATGTTACCATCTGCCGCCCAAACTAATAAATCGAATTAAATGAAGTTTTGTACAAAGATTGTTAAGAACCTGATGACGGACATAGGCTATATACTTTTGCCCTATATTCCCACGGGAGCAGGAACGTATACGGGAACTTTGACACTACAGATTTCGAAAACTCTTCCACCGTTGGAATGCTCCATAATCCCTGAGCAACATAAACTTTTACTCATCCCCATATTCCATACGGGAACGGTCACCATGTTTCCACGGGAACGGTAGTCTTTATTAATATTATAAGTCCGAAGTTAAATCTGTCTGTCTATTTCTCTTTGTTACCATTAACCGCCCAAACTATTGAACCTATTTATATGAATTTTGGTATAGAGATAGTCTAGAACCTGAAGATGGACATCCTTTCTAATATTACAAATCCAAAACGTTTTGATTCCCCGTTTTCCTTTAATTCCCACTGATTGGTCATTACAAATAAGGCTCAGACGCTTTAAGTTGCAGGTGTTCGTTTAGAAAAAAATCCCATGGCAACTTTATGCGGCAGAATCACGTATATCAATCCCACAAAACCTTTTTATTTCGCAAAAGATGGAAAAAATAAGAACGTCGTGTGCAAACAAGTACTTAAATAAAATAATATAACAATAGTTTACTAAAACGCATGAATGTGTCTTATTTGCAAAATAAGTAGCCTAAAAAATTAAGAATGCTGCCGAAAGTCACTATTCCACGCGGACGAAGTCGCGGGCACAGCTAGTTTATCGGAATACAAAAAACACATTTTCGATACATTTTCTTAAGTGTGTACCATTGACTCTGGCGTATACGTATTATATTTTTTTAAGCTATATTCTGATAAATAATTATAACACACTTAAAAGTTCATTGATAAAATTGTAGTTGGTGATTGTTGCTGAGTTTATCAATTCTAATTCATTGAACTTATCCCTCTATGACATAGACTTATATTTTCATTCACATATTTTTTCCACGGAAACGGAAGATTCCCTCAGGAACGAGGTTGGAAATGAACACTTAGAAACTACTGGACAGATTTCAAAAATTAGTAAGTAAGTAAGTAAGTAAGTAAGTAAGTAAGTAAGTAATTCATTTTATTTAACAATATTTAAATACAGTTTGAATAAACATAACGAATTTTAAGGCTTTGCCGTAGCCGTCAGCTCAGTTGGCAAAGTTTATACATTTGTACATTTTTATAATTAAATTTACATAAATTGATTTAAATGAATTCAGTCATTAATTGATATCGATACTTATAAATTAAATTTAGAAAACAGTACAATAATCTCCAATTTTCACCATTTAATAAGTCTAATGTTTCAGTCATCGTAAAGCTGTTTTTCTTGAAGAAATTTCGTCTTTGAGGTTGAAATACTGGACAGATGCTTATGAAATGAAAGCAATCTTCTTTTGCTTTAATGTTACAGAGGGTACAGAATTGCTGGAAACTTCCGTTGTATGGACTGCCATTTAAGGTTAAGAGTTCACATCTAGATTTGAATATAAGCGATATTTCTTTATAATTGAATTTGTCTTGAAAATAATTATTCTTCAGCAGGTTATGATTGAGTTGTGAGTATCTACACTATTCTGCTCTCAGACTGCTTAGCTTCTGCTACTAATTTTTCCCGCACATTGTCCTCGTGTTTTTGAATTACGTTGTAAAGCTGCTCTTTCAGTTGGACTAAATTATTCAAATCAAATTGGATAACTTCTCCACAGCTATCGCCAATATTCTGCCACTTTGCAATCCACCAGTCCTTATTCCGTATTTCATAAAGGAGCATTTTCTTGGTCAAACGACTATCAGAATGTGTAGCAACTTTATAGATGTAGTCTGCCTGCAGCTTAAGAGTGTTCGTTAAGAGTTTAGCAAGTCCTGTTTCCAAATAAATTGCGTAGTTAGGTGTTCCATTTGGCAAATTAAACAGCTTTTTTATAAAATTTCTTTGGATCTTTTCTACGACTTCAAACTCATCCATTCCCCAAACTTGTGCGGCATAGCACAGAGATGTTTTTACAACGCATTCGAATATTTTGTATTTAGCCGACAGCGATACATTTTGGTTTGAGAAAATATTCCTCCAGGTCATATTCAGCAAGCTTTGTGCAGATTTCGCCTTTTCAGTTAAATGATTTTTGAAATCTATCGTTTTGTTCAACTTGACGCCTAAATAGTTGTAGTCTTTCGTGATTTCAAGACGATGACCATTGAAGAACCAACTTTCTCTAACCAGATTGTGAGAAGAACCTGCGAATACCATGACTTTGGATTTTTCAGCATTTATTGTTAGGCCCCATGTGTTGCAGTATGTTGACAACCGATTTATCATTAGCTGCAAGTTTTCTGGTGACTCTGAAAGGATCACTAGATCGTCCGCATATAGAAGAACATTAATTATAGTGTCCGCCATCCGAATTCCACCAGGAAGATATGTGCCGATATCGTTAATATACAATGCAAATAGCAAGGCACTCAGGGGACATCCTTGTTTAACACCAGTGCTAGTATCAAACCATTGTGAGAACGAAAATAAATAAATAATAATAAAATATATTTTTCAAAAATTATTTCATCACTGGTATGCCACATAATCCTTCAGTATTTTAACGTAGATTTCATCCTTATAATCCCACGGGAACAGAAACGGGAACGAGAACGGCAGCTTGGCTCAGCTAGTGTCTGATAAATATAAAGTTTTTTTTATTTTTTAAAGATGAACAAAAGAAATAATAAAGAAAAAACTTAAAGCAAACACCCACAATGAAATCCAAAAATGGGCTCTGGTATGCATTCAAAACGAAGGAGGGCACTTTGAGCACTTGTCTTAACTGTATTTGTATAAACTACTCCTTTTGCGAGTTGTTGCAATAAAAATCCGTAAAAAACCCACAATTAGATTTTTTACCAGTTTTAGTTTTTTGCAAGTATCAAAAAATGTATGGGTTTTTGAGTGTACTTATTATTGAGTTTTTTTATTATTGTTTTGTTCATCTGTAAAAAATAAGGAAACTTTAGGTTTACCAGGCATTTTCTGAAAAAAATGACCTCAAAGTCAAAACTTTGTTTGGAGAAGAAAATTTGAACTCCATTTAAAATTGAAAATCTGGCAACCCTAAGCCTATGGAATGTCAACTGAAATACAATCTTGAAAGTTGTTATTTCTACAAAAAATTAAGTCTAAGATTAGGTCTCTATAATCTGTACTGACAGAGATATCGAGTTTAACACATGTCAGAGTACACCAAAGTTAGCCTTTTTTTAAATTGTCAAAAAGTGATGACAAAGTTGAGAAACAAGCTTTACTGTTAAACAATTTTTTTCTTAGAATATGACCAAGAAACACACCCCAAAGGATAATACACGAAGTACGGGAAATTATATGTGTTTTTTTGTTGACATCCGTGCTGCTTGGCAAAATCTGGTGAATACATGCAGTGAAGATTTTATGATCACAGTAAATGAGCAGCCTGCTATACTGACAGCAATATTGGTAGAGATAAAATAATATAGCAGAAGCCCGTTCATCAATTTTTAGGAGTTACTATAGCCGTCTAGTCTTCTACTTCGGTGACAGTACTTACTTAAATAACTTCAATCCTTACTTACTTACTTACTTACTTACTTATTTACTTGCTTAAGGTGGCGCTACAGTCCGGGTCGGACTAGGGCCTCAACCATCATGCTTCTCCAGCCAGCTCGGTCCCTAGCTAGCTGCCTCCACTTTTGCACGCCAAGTTGGTTGAGGTCCTCTCCTACTTGCCGCCACCTGAGTCGCGGTCTTCCTCTACTGCGCCGTCCCTCGGGATTGGATTCGAAGACTTTCCGGGCCGGAGCGTTGGTGTCCATTCGCTCTACATGATCCAGCCATCGAAGTCGCTGGACCTTGACTCGTTTGACAAGGTCAGTGTCGCTGTACAGCCCGTACAATTCGTCGTTGAATCTTCTTCCTCACTCTCCATCTATGCAGACGCGACCAAAAATCGCCCGAAGAATTGTTCTCTCGAAGCATCCTAAAGCGTTCTCGAATGCCTTTGACAAGGTCCATGCCTCTGCGCATATATAGGAACCGGGATGATAAGCGTCTTATGCTCGACAGAGGACTTTACTACTCAATTGCCTTCTTAGTCCGAAGAAACAGCGATTGGCAAGAGTCATTCTTCATTTGATTTCATCGCTGGTGTCGTTGTCTGAATTAATAGCGGCGCCAAGGTAGACAAAGTCCTTAACTACCTCAAAGCTATACCTGTCTATCGTGACGTTCTGTCCAAGACGTCGGTGTTGGGTGTCCTTTCTTGATGACAGCATATACTTGGTTTTGCCCTCATTTACCACTAAACCAATCTTCTTCGCTTCCGTCTAAATGCTCATAAACGCGCCATTGACATCACGCTGCGTTCTTCCAATTATGTCAATATCGTCGACATATCCGAGCAATTGAACAGATCTTTGAAAGATTGTGCCTCTTGTGTTCACGTGACGTAGGAGTTTTGCACTATTCTTTCAAGAACGATGTTGAAGAAGTCGCATGACAGTGCATCGCCTTGCCTAAAACCTTTTTTCACATCGAATGTATCGGTGAGATCTTTTCCGACCCTGATGGAGCAGCGTGCGTTCTCCATCGTCATCCTACACAATCGGACAAGTTTGGAAGGGATGCCAAAACTAGATGGCTCTATATAACTCCTCTCTTTAGATGCTGTCATACGTGGCCTTAAAATCGATCAAAAGGTGGTAGGTTTTTTTTTTTTTTTATAATTTGCACACACATCAAGGGGTTATGACTACCCTTATAATGTTATAGAACACAGTGCGAGCATTTAGGAAAATAGGAGAGGATTAGAAAGGAGACACCGATGCACGTTGCTTTTGAATCTTTGTAAATCGTAATGTAGGGGAAAAACTTGGCCAGGTAGAGCATTCCACATTCGGGTGGTGCGACTGAGATACGAATCTCTATACTTGACTGTACGCCCGAAGTTGGGCTCAAGGTAAAACTGATGAGCATTCCTAGCGAGGCGAGTGTTGCGGCTAAATTGTTTCAGGGGAGGAATGCAACTGGCTACTTCACTAGAGCACTGTTTGTGGAAAAAGCGATAAAAGAGAGAGAGACAGGTGACGTTTCGACGATGTTCAAGAGAATCAATCGATTCTACGATTGAACTATCACCTATCAATTTTAACGCTCTATTTTGTACCTTATGAAGTAGGCGCAAAGATGTTTGAGAAGCACCTGACCAGATATGAGAGTTATACTCCAGTTTTGGGCGGATGAAGGCCTTATAAATTGTAGCCAGATCAGAGGGCGTGAAGAACTTCCTGCATCTTCTCAAGAAACCTAAGCATTTAGCAGCGTTTTTGGCGACTTCAAATATGTGGTCGTTCCAACGAAGATCATCGTTTACACACATACCAAGTACTGACAGTTTTTCGGTTTCTTCGATGCAGGTACCATTCATGGATAATGGCAATGGGGGAATGTTAAGCTTCAACGACAAGAGACAGCATTGAGTTTTCGAAGTATTGAATTCTACTCGGTTCATAATACCCCATGCAACAATGCTGTCAAGGTCAGAATTCAATGAGCTTATCATACGCAACCGTTCCAGTTCCACAACCGAAGAGCAGGGACGTGAATTTGGAAACGAATATGAAAAGCTGAGGGTCGAGTCGTCAGCAAAACAGTTAAGTGGATTAGAAGTTTCAGACAAGAGATCATTAATGAAAATGAGGAAGAGAGTCGGAGACAAAACGGAGCCCTGGGGCACACCAGCATTTATGAAGTGGGTATCAGACTTGAAACCATCCAACACAACTTGTATTGAACGGTCGGAAAGGTAGTTTCTAATCCAACGAAGAAGAGACTCATCGATACCAAAAGCACGCATTTTCGATAAAAGAGCCTGATGCCAAACTATCCTATCAAATGCTTTAGAAATATCAAGCGCAATAATCTTACTTTCTCCAAAACAATGTAAAGATTGGTTCCACTTTTCAGTGAGATAAGCCATCAAATCACCAGTGGACCGTTTGCTACGAAAGCCGTACTGACGGTCATTAAGAAGCTTTCGTTCTTCAAGATATTTCATAAGTTGACGGTTTATCAACGTTTCCATGACCTTGGAAAGAAGGGACGTTAGTGCAATTGGACGGTAATTGGAAGGGGAAGAAGATTCGCCTTTTTTTAGGGACCGGCTGGACAAATGCAGTTTTCCATCTGCTCGGAAAAATCCCAGCAGAATAGGAAAGATGGAAAAGTTTACGCAGTGGTTTTGCCAGCGTAGAAGAACACCTCTTCAGAATAACGGCGGGGATACCATCTGGACCAGCGGATTTATGTATGTTGAGATCTTTAAGGACTCTCGCAACCGAGCGAGTTCGAAAAAATATCTGCTTCATCAAAGAATTTGCAGACTCGAGCTCAGGTGGAGCCACTATGCTATGAGGAAGTGTCGAGTTGGCAGCAAATTGAGCTGCCAGCAAATTGGCTTTGTCGATGGAGCTGACATACGGAGAGTCATTGAAGACGAGCGTTGGGACCGATGACGTGGTCGAGTTCTTAATGTTCTTCACAAAAGACCAAAAGTTTTTACTTCCTTTTGGACACAATAGTATTTTTTGCCTTACTTTTTGGTCATGTAAAAACTTAGCCTTTTTTATTTGAGCATTACAGATATTTCTGGCCCGTTTGAACAAATTTCGGTTTTCAGCAGTAGGGTTGTCTTTAAATTTACGAAAACTACTTTCTCGATCCCTAATCGCCTCTTTACAGCTTGAATCAAACCACGAATTCTCTTTGGGGATGATACTTTTTGTTCTGTGAGGAACAAAATTTCTCATGCCGTTTAGAATTACGTTAGATATCATATCAGCTGATGCATCAACGTTTCCGTCGAGAAAGCACAATGACCAATTAAAATTTCGAAAGAAATTATTCAGGCCGTCCCAATTGGCTTTCTCGTATTGCCACACAGTTCTTTTAGGGACTTTATCTTTTTCTACCGTGACGGAAAACGAGAAATCTACCGATATGACACAATGGTCCGATTTGCCTAAAGGAGATGATACTACAACCCTGTATTTTTCGGGATGAGAAGTGAGAAATAAGTCAAGAGTGTTGGCCGCATGGCCTTCAATATCTGGAACCCGAGTGGGCTCATCAACAAGTTGAGTTAATTGATTTAACTCAGCGAAGATCTCAGCATATTCTCCTTCGGGTGTTGTCTGGCCAGAATGTCGAAGCCAACCTGAATTGTGTACATTGAAATCGCCCGCAATTGCGATTTCAGTGTGAGGATATTGGGAAAAAATTCTTATTATGGAGTCAGATAGCGCATCAAACTCGTTAGAGGTTGAATTGCTATCTAAATTGGGGCTTCTATAAATAAAACAATAATGAATGACATGCTTCTGGACAGTGAATTTTAACCACATGAAATTAAAGTTCGTATTAGAACAGAGGCCGTACTGTGGTAGAAGTTGGTAAGTAATATCATGTCAAACATATACGGCGAGGCCATGGGAGGAAAAGAATAATGGCACTAAGCTATATCCAGGCAGGTTGAACTCTGAAGGATCAGAACCAACACCCACCTGTGTTTCACTCAGTGCCAAAACAGCTGGCCTGCATTTTGCAGTGTGAGCGTACACAGCAAAGAAATTCGATCGCAACCCCCTAATGTTGCTAAAATCGACCCGAAATTTACCCGACATTACGATTTACAAAAACACACAAAACAAAATATCGAACGCAGACGCTATCTAAGTAAAATCAACAAGTGCAAATCTTATTGGGAAACCAAAAAAAATTACAAGCGGTGTTATGCCCAGCAAGCAATTTGATTTTGGTTCACCAACGGGATCAACACCGTTGATCTCACTATCCGCCTAGCAAACCCACAGTCTCATTGACTGCACACACCACCCAGATAAGATAAGAAATTATCAAATCGAGCAAATGTGTGCAGACACTGAGACTGCGAGAGTGGTGTGGGGGAGGAGAAGATAAGGAGGTAAGCACTAAGTGTTTTAGTCTATTGGTGGGCTTTTTTTTTTTTTTTTGCTTTGATTGATTTTTGCACTGTTCTGCACTGAATTATTTTTGCACAAGAAACTTGATCACTTTTTCACAGAATGTGTTTTGATCACGGCGCGGCGGAAGATAATTTATTGATTATTGATTTGACGTTTGTTTTATTGTTTTTTTTTTTTTTTGAATGATTATTTTTTTGGGGGAGAGAAATCTATTGTTTTATTATAAAACGGGGGAATGGTAAGCGGACACGGACACTTGGCACGGTGCGTGTTTATGCGTTCGGTATCAGATCGGCACTGATATCGATTTAAAGCTCCTGGGTTTTTTTCCAAGATCTGCAGTAGTGTGAAGATTTGGTCTATGGTGGACTTTCCTGGTCTTAAGCCGCACTGATAAGGACCTTTCAGGTTGTTGACGAATGGCTTCAGACGCTCACACAATACGGCAGAGAGGATCTTTTACGCGATGTTAAGAAGACCGATACCTCTGTAGTTGACCCAGTTCGGAGGGTCTCCTTTCTTGAGGACCGGGGAAACGATGCTGAGGTTCCATTCATCGGGCATGCTTTATTCCGACCATATTTTGCAAATGAGCTGGTGCATACTCCTGAACAGGTCATCAACAATTCAGCAGTGAGCCCATCAGCTTTGTTGGACTTTTGCTTGGATACTGCTGTCTTCACTTCGTTCAGGTCGGGTTGGCGGTATTGTTGGTCTTCGTCGCCTAAATCGAATGGTTCTATCTCTCTAATAGCGGAATTGGGTTCATCATCGCCGTTATAGAGCTTGGAAAAGTGGTCTTTCCATATCCTCAGCATTGACTGCGGTTCCACCACGATGTTCCCTTGATCGTCTTTGCAGGCTTCGGCTCGGGGCTTGTAGCCCGAGGCTGTTGTTTTTACCTTCTGGTAAGACTTCCGAACCTCATTCCTGCTGTGGCACCCTTCTATCTCCTCAATCGCGTGCTTCTCATGCTCTCTCTTTTTCCGTGTAAGAAGCCAGTGTTCGTCTCTCCCCTTCTGCTTGTAGAGCTCGTAAGCAGTTCTAGTCTTTTTGTGCAGCGCCGCTTTGTATGCTTCCTGTTTAGCTGCATGTGCTTCGTCATCAAACCAGGGATTTCTTTGTGGTGGCCGTGTGAAACCCAGCACTTCAGAGGTGGCATCTCTGATGGCTGATTGGCAGTGCTGCCACTGTTTTCTATACTTGATGCTAGTGGCATAGGACTCCTTAAGAGGTTGTAAGAGACTCGATCGGAAAAGGACTTGGCGATCTCTTGCGATTGCAGTCGTCCAACGTCAAATTTTCTCACAGTATTTCCTTGTTTTGGCTTGAATCGGGATATCCGCAGTCGTACCTTGGCTACAACAAGGTAGTGGTCCGAGTCAATGTTGGCCCCTCGGAATGTTCGGACATCCTCTATACTGGAGAAGTGTCGTGCGTCGATCGCAATGTGGTCAATCTGGTTGACGGTTGATTGATCAGGAGATTTCCATGTCCCTTTGTGGATATTGAGGTGCTGGAACCGCGTACTAGCTACCAGAACGTCTCGCCCCGCAGCGAAATCGATCAGCCTGAATCCGTTATCGGAGGTGTTGTCGTGCAGGCTGTATCTTCCGATTATTCCACCAAAGATATCTTCTCTACCTAGCTTGGCATTAAAATCTCCTAGAACAATCTTAATGTTATAGTCAGGGCACTGCTCATATGTTTTGTCCAGGAGCTCGTAGAATACGTCTTTGGTGTCTTCATCCTTTTCCTCTATGTGGGCATGTGCGCAAATGAGGCCTATGTTGACGAATTTAGCCTTCATGCGGATTGTTGCTATGCGCTCGTTCACATAGTTGAAACTCAAGACTTTTTGCCTGAGGCTAGTGCCAACAACAAATCCACATCCAAACAGTCGCTGCTTTTATTCTCGGTAGCAATCGCCGTAGTTGATATCGCAGTCTTTTAATTTGCGTCTACCTGGTCCATCCCGTCGCATTTCTTGGATAGCGGTAAAATCTGAATGAAAGCTATAAGTTATAATTTTAGTCGAAAAAAAGGGAGCAGACGTGAAAAAAGGGCCCCTAAATTGATGGTTGCCATGGGCTCCATTGAGGGCTTGTCCGGTTCTGGTAGATACAACGTTTGAATATACTTCTCCTATGAATCCAATAAATACAAATACAAATACATACAATGGTAAATCAGGCTTTGAGTAATTTGTGCCGATGATGCCAAACTAATGCAACTTTGGCAAATTCTACTTAAAGAGAAATGGGTGAATGTGAGTAAGCCATTTTAACTAAACCAACAGGCAAACCTTTTACCTTTAAATTAAAAGTAAATTTAAATTTATGATTTCTTAATTAAAAACGACCGATCACTTTCGTGTTTTAATAACAACTCAACTTTATTATTTCATTCTTCTTAACACTACAATACAATACCTATATTAACTAATTGCCAAATAAGCATACGTACTAAAGGAAGTGTATCTTATTAAAGACGCAACTTCCTGAGTAATGTCATCACTTTTTCTGACAGGGTCATTGTACGTAACCCCCGTGTTGACTGGTTTTGTTGAACTGAAAGTAATCATAACGTTGTTGACTGTGATTGAGATGATGATTGTACTTATTTTTCTGATTAATTATTACGATACGAACGTCGCGGCAACCCTCATTCCGGGATTAGAATATTTTCAAGCGTCCTATTATATCAAAAGATACAATTTATGTTTTAATTTATGAAAATCTATAGAACCTTACTATAGCTATGGCTGTAACCCTATATTCATAGAGTTGTGGTACACCCCCGAAAATACGGCAATCCAAACCGATACGTAAATATTGGCCTTGGTAAGAGTACACCTAATACAAAATCACCCAATTGATGATTGAACAAGGCTTGTTGAATGCAGTTCTACACAAAATGTTAAAATCAATGGAAACATGCGTTTCTTTTGTTGATTCCTCTGATTTCCAAGTAATGCAATTAACTAACCTAAATTTAACCCCGGCTTTAGAGAACTACCAACCTACACACGCTGACAAATGATGATACCTCCCCGTTTTATTTTGAAATAATTAAGAACTCTTTAGTTCACCCAAAATTCTGTTGATTTACCAAAAATGAAATGATTTTGTGGCAGAGAACAGCATTACTCCACAAAATTCACAAACAATATGCGTGCGACTAGCAGAGTTTAATTTAACAATACTATGTAGGCATATTCGTTAGAATTTCAGGACATAGACAGAGCCATTGAAATCGCTATTTGAAAATCCTGATTTGTTTTTTTCTTTTTTTGTTCATTTTCAATGGAGTTCGATTCTGGGTTATAAAATAGAATTTCATCATTTGTGTTTGTCACGTATATGCAACTAGGTTTGGTGTTTATTCGATCGACTAGCGCATCGCAATCAATCAGTTAAATAAACTGAATAATATTCGAAAACAGGCACCTGTTGGTGGAACGCTTGTTGCTTCATAGTTCATAGTCCAATAGTGAGCTGTCGAAAGTTGTGCTATGCCTACCTATACCTACATGTTCAAAGTAAGGTGTGATTTTTTCTCCTATCGAAGCAATGATTTGTTTTTCTGTGTTTTTTTGGGCATTTATTTTCATCGGGAAATATTGAATAAGCTTTTATTTACACATAGGTAGTGTAAGCATTTACACTTCATGATTTAATTAAAAAGAAATTAAATACGCCATAAAGCAGTGTTCGTTATCACGAAAATATGGCAATTTTGCGTGTATAGGGTTAAGTGTATACACAGAGGGTAAATTAATTACATTGGTTGTGGGACGGCAGACACGCATATCTCCATAAATGAATTGTAATGGAATGCATTGCAATAGGATAATAAACAGTCTGATATTTAATCTATGGTATTTTCAAACAAAGAACTGTAACTTTGCAGATCTAGGTTAAGAAAAAATGGTGGTATTTATTGATGTGATCATACCATTGGATTCATCCTTTGGATTAGAGCTCTCGATTACATGCGTTAACTGCAGGTAGTTCTTTTACGTGTGTTAATAAAAGTAAGCGTGTAATAAGAAAGAGGGTGGGTTTTATGAACAACTGATCGGGTTATGCTTCAAAACACTCCGAACTTCCAACTAGGAATTGGGAACTTGATACACCAGAGGTAGTAAAAAGGGAAGAGATAAAACCGTTACATATATTAGATTCAGAGAGTAAAGCGAAGCGAGAGAGAAAATCTTAGATACAACCAATGGGATATTAGGTCTGTTCGTTTTCTTGACAACCCTATGAGTTGTCAAAAAAACCTGGGCTTTCCAGTCCTCAAAAAACGCTAAGCCACAAATCACAACACATCCCTGTCATTAAAAAAAATACATGCCATTTGACAGCCCTCAACTCGCCACAGCAAAAAGCTATGGCGAGTTGATGGACAACCTAGGTCAATCCTAGGGCTCAAAAAACACTCAATTTGACATTCAGGGCGACTTTGGGTTTCTCAAAAAACGCGCGACCCTGAGGCTTCAACGAATAAACCTAGTTTCAAAAAGAATAATGAAATCAAGAACAAGGTATAAACAAAGAAAAGAAGCCAGGAAAAACATTAGCTTTGTTTCCTTTCTGAAAATTATGACGAAATTAAGCAATTTTTCGTAGTTGTGCTCAAGAAGGGAGTGCTCACGAGTCATAAGAGTGTAAAAAATCTACAAACCCTGCGATTTTTTTCAAAGAAAATTTCTGTGGACAGAAATCGTGTACAAGCATTGTGTCAACAGCAGGAACCTTTGGCCCTATGATGCCAAGATTATTGTTGGGGAAAAGGAAGTTGGACCCAAATACTCCGGCTAGACGGGTTTTCGAAAGCACATTGCCGGAAACCGTGGAAGAGGAAGACCTAGTCTTAGGTGGCGCAATCAAGTGGAAGAAGACCTAAACCGACTTAGAGTGCAAAGCTGGACAGAGATCGCCTGAAATCGAAATTGTTGTCGTGAGGTGTTGGTTGAGGCTCAGATTCACCCCGAACTGTAATGCCTACCTAAGTATAAGAAGGAATTTTTGGGACTGCACACATTTAAATGCTTGGCAAAAGAGAAGTGCCTACTGGCAACGCCAATAAGCTTTGTACAGTCTTTTCTCCTACAATATAGCAAAAATGTTGCAGTCTTCTTATTTACGTTGAGGAGCATAAATTTGGTCTGTCTGTATCCTATGGAGGCATCCACGGTTGTGCTCTTCACAGATTCAATCGTTTATTGAAGCCCTCACTGAGGACGCTGGCAGACCTAGCGACGATTCAGGTCCTGAGAAAGCTGTCTTAGATCCCTGCCCAGCAAGTTCATCGGCGATCTCATTTCCAGTTATGCCCTGATAGCCGGGAACCCAAATGAGACTCAAGAAATTTAATCTTCCGATCGCATTCAGAGAGCTCTTGCATTCCTGGAACACTTTCGAAGTGGTTAGAGGGTTGAGAAGGGCCTTAAGCACAGCTTGGCTGTCGCTTAACAAAGATACTTCTCTCCGTCCATCTATTGTTCGTAACATGGCTCAAGTCCATTAGAATAGCATATGCCTTCGCTTGGAAAACGGATGCGTATGATCCCAAAGATGTGTGCTGTCGTATGTCCTCGTTCTCCAGAAAAACACCAGCACCAGAACCCTCGTCGGTTTTGGAGCCATCTGTGAAGATACGATAACAGTTCTTTCAGATTCTGGAGTGAACCAGTCCTGAACCGAAGGAAAGTTGACTGAGTAATTTTGCCGCAGTTTGAGACTTGGGATCATCGTGTCAGACGGCATATCCATTAAACGTGAGTCAAAAGATATGCTGCTTGCGAGCTCTTCAAAGCTACAGTGCGAACTGTGCCAGAGACCACATCTCTTTAAACGAGAAATGGTCTTGAGTACAGAGTACACCCCATGATGTAGGTATCAAGGTTTTTCAAAAAAGGCTATGTGGGGACCACAGGGCGACCCCAGGGCTTAAACGAACTAACCTTTTATTCTCCCGAAGTTTCGTAGGTATGGCATATACTTTCATGTTTTATTTACAGGAAAATACTTAAGAATCCAAACACAAAAGCTTCCAATTTGGAAATACCAGCATCACATAATATTTGTGAGTACCCATTCAGATCTATGTAAGGACTAAGGAGTATTTAAACAAGGAAAACATCATAACTACTAGTTGGATTGTATCTTGCATGGTTTAAGTTGGCAAATGAATCAAATGCTCAAGGTCCACCGCAACGTTAAAAAACCTGGGTGAAAAATATAAACAAAGTTGTATACCAGAGTCTTTTCTTTTGCTAATTTGTTTCCTTAGATTTAGTCTGTTTTTAAAGTTCACACTAGGGCCAAATTGAGTTAAAATAAAAGATATTTAACCGGTACATGTGGTGGCCTTTCAAGATACCTTGCTTTTTTCTGGAAAAGAAACAAAAAAGGCAGAGAGTTATTGCCATTGATGGGGAGCAGGGCTCATTAATTTTTGGTGAACATAATAGCACCTGCAAAAGCCAACTGGATACAGACGAAGAAGACATTGGTATGGATGATGTCGCTTTCACTCCTAGTCGGCCGAATTAGTTGCATGTGAGTTCTATCGCAACTACACCAGGAATGTGCGGTTTTCCATAAAAATATCGTTTTGATTTCCGTTTTTCTTCCTCAGTCATTCTAAAGTTAATAATTTGGCGGTAAATTACTTTTTCTATGGCAGTTACAACCTCAGTTATGTGTTGCGCATACCTTGCATGCCTGTTTCCATCGATTTCATTCCCACCTGTTGCTAGAAACTTTAAGGAAGCGAATACTAGATTCGTTTGAAATACATACTATATAAATGTTACATAAAAGCGTCCTTCAGAAGGCGCAAGTTTTAAACAAAGCTGGAATAAAGTTATTTTATTGGATTTCAAATGTTCTTAATAAATATTCTATGTTAAGACCTTTTTCCACTGGTGTCTATTAATGGTGCCCGACCAAAGGTCGATTTCTAGCCGACAATTATTTTGAGTCACAGACAAACTTTTTTTATTGGCCATCCAATTTTCTGTTCAAGAACTGGTGCCACGACCCTACCAATTATTGCAAATTTTTTCAAAAAACTCCCTCTGTGAAGAATAGCGGAAAGAAGGCTAATTATTAAAGAAAAACAAGTATTCTCGTCTAAATTCTTCAGTACTGCGTTCCTAAATAGCTTCGATGTTACGCGATGCTGTAGTGTCAAAATCATCGTTGTTGTTGTGTATGTTTGACTTTGTTACAAAATCATGATTGCATTTAGGAACGACTCGATGTTACACTTTGTTGGTCTGTCAAAAATAAGAATAAAGTATGTCTTAAAATATAAAACCAGATTAAAGAAACATGTTTTTGATGAAGAAAAAAGAATTCTGAAATGAACAAGATTGAAAATTAATAACTGTGGTCTGTTCTTTTATTCTTGGATGTTACGCGATGTAACATCCGGTAACATTATGTCGTTCCTAAATGCAAAAAAGTTACGCGATGTAACATCGATGTCGTTCCTAAATGCAATGTTGAAGTGTCAGAATGTTACGTTTCGTAACTTTTTCCAACTCATCTCTGGGACTTGAGTTTCGATGTTGATCTGTCAAACCCCTCTAAAATTGTTGTTGCTCAGATTTGTGTTTGGTTTTTTTTTCATTAATCTTTAAAAATTCTGTAAGCAGTTATTAATTTTCAATCTTGTTCATTTCAGAATTCTTTTTTCTTCATCAAAAACATGTTTCTTTTATCTGGTTTTATATTTTAAGACATACTTTATTCTTATTTTTGACAGACCAACAAAGTGTAACATCGAGTCGTTCCTAAATGCAATCATGATTTTGTAACAAAGTCAAACATACACAACAACAACGATGATTTTGACACTACAGCATCGCGTAACATCGAAGCTATTTAGGAACGCAGTACTGCTTACAGAATTTTTAAAGATTAATGAAAAAAAAAACCAAACACAAATCTGAACAACAACAATTTTAGAGGGGTTTGACAGATCAACATCGAAACTCAAGTCCCAGAGATGAGTGGGAAAAAGTTACGAAACGTAACATTCTGACACTTCAACATTGCATTTAGGAACGACATCGATGTTACATCGCGTAACTTTTTTGCATTTAGGAACGACATAATGTTACCGGATGTTACATCGCGTAACATCCAAGAATAAAAGAACAGACCACAGGTGTTGCTCAATCCTTTGGTTGACGCTTGACTACAAACTGCTTAAGGACGAAATACTTAAGCCCGGTTTTTGTTGTGTACAAGGGATATTCCAGTGGACACCTTTGCTGTTGATGCTGCACTTTTGGTGTCAGATAAGAGTGCGACGAAAGCTTCACAAAAATTTCAAAATGCAGTCGAGTAATTGGTTGAGTGGTTTTTGATTCCTGAGTTTGTTATCAACTAGCCCAATAATAGGTCCGTTCGCTGAAATTTCCCCAGGGTTGACCCAGAATTTCTTGACAACCTCATGAGTTGTCAAAAAAACCTGGGTTTTCCAGTCCTCAAAATACGCTAAACCACAAATCACCACACATCCCTTTCGTAAAAAAAAATACATGCCATTTGACAGCCCTTAAATCGCCACATCAAAAACTAGGGCGAGTTGAGGGAAAACCTAGGGCTAAAAAAAACACTCAATTTGAGTGAGAATTTGAGGGCGACCCTACGGCTTCAACGAAAAACCTACTGCTAGGTTTGTTCATTGAAGCCCTAGGGTCGCCCCTAATTAATGACATAGATATGGGGTAATTTTGTGCCTTTGCGTCTTTTGAGAACAGAAACCCCAGGTTTTTTTTACAGCTTTTTAGGTTTGTTAAGGAAATTTAACGAACGAACCTAATAAATTATGTACATTCCTTTTGGTATACATACAAAAGGAATAGCGAACTACATCGATACCTTTAAATTGAAAATAATGGCACTTTCCATTGGTTTCACTCAGGGAAGCACTCATTTTAAAAACCAATGGAACACCCAAAATTGTTTCTACTCAGTTTAACGTAATTTCCTTTGTGTGAGTAAAACACCTATGGCTCTTAAAAAAATTTTCCTTGAAGAAACTTTTCTTTTTGACATTTGAGTAACATGTGTTAGTGCTTCTGAGTCGATTCTCATTTCAAATCGAGAAGCGGCTGTCACTCCTCAGAATCGTGAGAAGCGATCTTTTTGCACCAATGGAACGGTTTGAGAATGCTTCTGGACGCTCCTGGACGGTTCTTTTCGTCCAATGGAAAGTGCCATAAGACAATGTAGGTATCACGCAATCAGCAACTGTTAACTTCGAAATAAAGTTCGTAATTTGCGTAGTGGCATTTCTCGACATAGAAGGAGCCTTCAACAACACTTCCTTTGTGTCCACAAACCGTGCTCTAACGCACCACAACATTCCATAAGTAGTTCGCAAATAAATAGTGCCCATGCTTAAGCACGGGTCACACACGGCTGCTTGTCAGTCGCTTATTGCCAGCGGCTGGACCTGGCAGTAGCAAAAGCAGGCAGCGGCTGGCAGCCCGGTCACACACAGCTGCAGAAAACCATACAAAAATTTGTTTTTGAACATTATTTCAAATTTTAAAGCCTATCTATTATATTTGACACAAATTTCGAATCAACAATTACTAAATAAAATGTGTATCAGTGCTTTTCTATTTTGCCAGCCACTGCTAGCAGCCAAAAGTTGAACAACTTTGCCAGCCGCTGCTAATTACTTGCCAGCTGCCAGCGACTGTGGTGAATTTCGTGGTCACACAAAGCTGATCAGCGGCTGGCAGTAGCAGATACTTGACTCGCCGCTGGCAACAAGCCGTGTGTGACCCGTGCTTAAGCAGCATAATTATCGACAACAAAATCGAAGAAATGAAAATCTCAGCACTAACAACAAGAGACTGCCCACAAGGTGGAGTCCTCTCACCACTCATCTGGTCAATAGTCGTAGACAGCCTATTAAGACTATTTCTAACCCAATGCATTTATGCAGTGGGCTTTGCATACGATCTAGCAATTGTCATACAAGGCTCATCAAATACATTAATATCAAGAAGATTTCAGTCAGCTCTGAACTCAGTGTAAGGCTGGTGCTCAGATGAAGGTCTCTCCGTCAACCTACATAACAGTAATTGTCCCTTTTACAAAAAGAAGAATCCTAAGTCTTCTAATACCCCCTAGAAAAGACTGGGAGAACACAAAGCAAGGCAAGGTTCAAGGTATAGGTTCCGGCATTTTCAGTGGCTCTCTCAGAACGAATTTCTCAGTAAGCCTGTGTAGTCACTTGTCCATTTTTCAAGCTAAAGCCTTTGCCAACAAATGTTCATCGAACAATTTTCATTATCTCAAACAGCCAAGCTGCACTAAAAGCGTTAAGCTCGCCTGCTATAAGATCCAAACTAGTTTGAGAGACAAGAGCAAGGAAAAACTCTGTCATGATAACGAGAAGGCAGACATCCTAGCTGAACCCTTCTGCGGTGTAAATAAAAACACCTTCAAAAACACTGCCAAGAACATCTTACTGGAAGTGTTGAACTGGTCAAACCTGTTCAACACAAAATTTGTATAGGACTACTAACCGGCCACTGTTCTTTAAAGAAAAATCTTCACCAAAAATGGAGAAACATCTCTCCACATTATTACGGAATGTCCAGCACTTTTCCGCCTTAGAAAGCAAATCATCACCGTATATAAACTCAAACTCATTCACCCACAGAAGATTGCTAACTTCTGGTTCAACTAAGGAGTAGGAGAACTGCCATGAAACCTCACATGGGTTGGCACAATAGGTTTCATTCAGACACCGCAGTACAGAGAGCTGCGCAAGCTCAACCCGCTCTTAATACTTAATCTAGTATAATCTAATCTCATCTAAATGTGCGAGACAATGTTGGGACATTAAGAAGAACTAAGCCTCATAATCTTCTTGGGCTTCTCCTAGCCAACTCGAAGTGATCCACTTAACTTCACATTAGTGATCCGTCCGTGGGATACGCCGATTACAAGGGCCAAAATACGTAATTCTGTTCAAGTTTCGAATTATTCGAAAGTTATTTCTGATACAACTTTTGAATTCTTCCAACGGCTTTCGACAAAAATTTCGAAATTTCGTTCAAGTTTCCCATTTACTCCTAGGTCCTTAAGAATTGTGATAAAAGAATTTTGGGTATTCAAACACTTTTATTGCGGAATCGAGTTACATATTAGACCCCAAGCCTCATGAGCTGATGTTTTAAAAGCTGGGTATGTGAATATGTTTTAACTGTAAACTCCACACTACTCGATACTGATTATTGCTCAATGTCTTTTTCCATTTACATCCCCAAACTCCCGCACTCAATTTCGTTCTAAGAGAAAAATAAAGAAGATTTCTGTCTTACACTAATCTGCATATTTAAACTAATTTTATTAAATTTTAGTCTCGACAAACTGTTTGATTTTAATATTGCTTAACTGTAATTTTATTTTTACGACAAATACAACAAATTTTAAATATCCTGCATAATGCGACGAAAAAAAAAATTAGAAATTCTTGCCTTAAATTTAAAGTCTTTGAAAATATGACTCCAACTTGAAGTTAACAGTTTTGGTCTTTTTTTTAATTTGTTACACATTTTGTGTTAAATAAACCAACAATTTGTCCAGACGGAATGCATATTGGTTGTCCCAAGGACTTCCAGTTCTTTGTGTCAGGATCATACTGCTCCACAACGTAGGTTCCATTTTCAACAGGATTGAACACAACCAGCTTACCATTGAGTGCTACACACTTTGAATTGGTTCGAATCTCTGGTGATATATTTAATTTTATCCAGATATCATGCAAAGGACAATACTGCTGGAATACAAGCGGTTCATCAGGTCCCATGGCACCAATAGCAAATATATGCCCATCAACAGCAGCAAAGCTTGCATCCTTGTATTTGATATTTCTAGCCCAAAAATTTCTTTTCAGCCACTCATTTGACCCACAATCATAACGTAGTAATAGCCGATCTGTCAAACTTATCGCATACACATCGCCCTGGAGGACAACTGCTTTGGGTTTTCGAAGCCGAGTTGGAAGAGACTTGACAGGTATGCTGAGTCCAAGATATAAATCAAGAAAAATCACAGAGTCAATCCAAGTTCTTCCTCTTTTGCCTCCAATCATATACAGTCGGTTTCCATTTACGGCCAACGCAGGTAAAGCTCTACCGTCGCCGTCGATATCTTCAAAATTCCGAGTCCAACGACTCCATTCATTTGTATTGAGATTCAAGCAGTCGATTTCAGATCGATTGCTAATTAAAAAAAGTTTGCTTTCTGCCAAAATTGTTTGGTATTCATAACTACTTCTCTTGTGTAAGGCCGGCAGAAGAATTTCTTCTGACCAAGTTGCTTGATCTGGTAGGAAAACTCTCTGTCGTAGACAAGTGTTCAAGGCACCAGTAAACAGGATAATTTTGTCTGTAAGCTTTCTTTGGTTTCCAAAATTCATCTTAAGTTCCAGTTCATCACGTTTCTCTGGAGACCAATGCCACTGCAACCACTTGCTAATTAGTTCATAGCCTTCTATGGACTCAGTCGCAAAGTGTCTGTTCTGAAAGATAAAAGCAGGCTTCAGCAACGTAAAATTAACAAACGACAGCAATTCGAGAGTTAATTCCTTCCGATTTGGCTTATCGTATTCAATCCAATTCATCAAGCTTTCAAAAACGGCTTCTTCTGATACCACACGAAGGTTGTTGTTAGAAATAAGTTCAGTCAAAAATTCTTTGTCCAGTTGAAGGAACTCTTCTCGTTCGCATAATTCGGCAAAGTGATACAGACAATAACCAAACGATGCCATTGACAGGTCTTCTAAGCCAAGTTTTCGAGCGAACAAACAAATTCCCAGAGAGTTGCTGATGGAGAGATTCTCAACTATGAAATCCATACATTTTCTTACCAGGAAAACAATTTTTAACAAATCGGCCGCTATTAAAATGTTCTTTACTGTGTCGTTCTGCAGATCAATGTCGCCCGTGTACATAAAATCTAGGATTACTTTTAGAGTGGCTCCATCGATGTCAAGTTTGATTTCAGTGCCTTCAACTGGTTCCGGTAAGTCTGCAATGTATCCACTTGAACGGACAAGAACGTATCGATGAGCTGAAAGTCGAATATTGTCTTCAGAAATAAATTCAATATCAAACTCGCCATGTACTTGGTCGAGACGGTTTTCCAATGATGGGATAGTCTCCATTTTCGACTCCTCGGGATGTTCATCAGTTTTTCGTTTTTGGGGTGTTGACGGCGCACTTTTATTTTTTCTATTGTTTTCGGAACGTTTCCTACTTCGAGAAGACGTTGGCTTTGGCGAATCGATGTCAGGATCATTGGAAACTTTTCTTTTGCGGGATGGTTTCTTGTTTGATATCATCGTGAACACACACTTACTAAGCTGTAAGGGTCAATGAAGAAACAGAATTATTACCAAATTAAATTAAATTAAATTAAATGATAAAAATCACCTTTGGTTGCAGAAAATTTATTGTAAACAAATAATCAATTTATCTTATGGCAACTGTTTTGAATATTTACAGTTTATTTTTTTTTTTAGTACTAAAGCAAGGTGTGTTTGTTCTCGGAAACAATTCAAACTCGCAACCGGAAATTCGAAAAAGAAATTCAAACAGGTGCATTTAAATTTGGTTTGTAGTACTTTTGGAATTGTGGGTCAGAAAAGTGTGAGAGCATTTAAAGCTTCTACAAGACTTCATTAAGCTGGCCTTATCTTTCCTGTTTTCTAAAAATAGTTATTTTGAGCAATCTTAAGAATCTGCTACCTAATCAGTTGGAAATCAACCACTTTTGCAAATCTTGAGTGGAAAGTTGCGATTGAACTTGAGCGTAGTGATATCAGAATTAACAGCCCGGTTTTGTCCAAAGTCACTGACGACTCACAAATCACAACTTTCCAGAAGAGTCACAGTTTTCCACTCAATAATCAAATTGTGATGTGGTTCTCAGCTGCACCACAACGTTGTGACTTATGACTTTTAGCCAGAATCAGGGTGTAATGGTGGATTTACATGCATCTGCAAGTGCAAATGAAAATCGGAATAAGACACAAGATGTAAAATTCGTACTTGTCTGATAGGGAGGGAACGCACCATCTGCACTTCTTTAGTTATGACTGCAGATGAAAAATTATGGGTGCAGATGAACATGTTCATAATCTTTCATCCGCAGCCATAATCCTATTCGTCTCTCTTTTTAACTTTTGTGCTTTGTAATCTTCATCCGTCTCGCTTTACTTTTCTGCACTTCTGCAGTTGCAGATGCATGTAAACCCAGCATAAATCTTTTTTCCAGGCCCTGAATTCCGTTACGCTGTGTCTCCACTTGCTTTAAATTCATAGCAGAAAGCAGGAAAATGACAGACACAAAAAAGCAGAGCAACTGACGAATTTTGTGTTGTGGGCATTTTGTATAGCATACTTTTCATACCAAACATAACAGCGAAGTAACAAAATGGTGGAAAAACCTATGCAGATGACAGTTCCCTCTGCTTTAATAGCTGCGATAGATACCCTGCGATAAAAGTATGCTATCTATCGCAGGCTATGAAAATAAAGCTGCTATAATAGTCTCCACTTGCGATATTCAAAGGCTGCTGTAAAAGCTGCGATAGATTTAAAGCATGTGGAGACCAGGCGTTACGTTCCTAAATTTTAGATTCTATAAAATCGTTTTCAAAAATTCTGAAAAAGTTGCTTAAACTTATAAGAGGATTGTGAAACATCTAGGGTGGTATTCACCAAACAATCTTAAGAGCGCTCTTAAAGCTAGGAGGCTCTTAGTTTTAAATTTGGATGTGCTATTCACCAAGCAATTATAGGGTCTAGTCTAAACTAATTCGAATATTCGAAAAATGAGGTTTTTGAGTCTCTGAACGCACACTTTTCGAACTACTTCGAAAATTTCAGTGTCAATTGTCAAAATCAGTCAAAAACAGAAAAAATTATCGGAAATTTAAGAAATGGTAGAGCGTAAAATTAATTCATTCTCTGTATGGCAAACCATAATTCGAATTTCTTATTTTTTTTTACAGTTATTTATGATTTTTGAATAACAACCAGAAATGACGCTGTCAGTAAATTTCGAATTTTCGAAGTTATTTAAAACAACAACCGCTCATAACTTAAGAGTGGTAGCGACCACTCTTAAGTGTTATGAGAGCTCATAAATCTGCACTAATAGTGGTCGGTGAATAGGTTTATGAGGCACTTAGTTTAAGATTTCTTGGTGAATACCACCCCTAAAATCGGAGAGACCTACAATCTTCTCCCGATTCCAAAAATCTAGTCAGGAAAGCGCTTTTCATGGCAATGGAATTGCTTTTAAAGGACTTTCTATACGGTATATTCATATCGGAAGGTGATAACGTGGAAAAACGATTTTTTTTTTTGATAAGTATTGCCTGAATCATAACAAGGAACTTCTAAGCCAATGTGATTTCGCAATCGTGGCAGCATGAACTTCAGTTGTCAAAATTAAGTTGTGGTGATAAATGAGAATAGGCCCACACTGAAAGCAACAAAAAATCGCAGCGTTTCCATACATTTGTAGTTGTAGTGACGGCATAAACGCTGTCAAAGCGATTGTTTACTGGCGGCAATGGAAAATTCAGCTTGCAGTTGTGGCGACAGCAGAAATTCAGTCAAAGCGTTTCTGCCGTCGCCGCAACTTTAAAATCGCTTTCGTCTGGCAGAACCTTCTGGCAGAAACTGCCTCTTATAATTATATCGAGCTATTACTGCTGTCCCCTGCTGTACATAGTTGAAAACAATGTTGTTCAAAACAACGGAAAAACAATATAAAACACTTAAATGGTGGAAAGTTATTTAGGGTGGTATTCACCAAACAATCTTATGAGCGCTCTTAAAGCTAAGAGGCTCTTAGTTTTAAATTTGGATGTGCTATTCACCAAGCAATAATAGGGTCTAGTCTAAGCTAATTCGAATATTCGAAAAATAAGGTTTTTGAGTTTCTGAACGCACACTTTTCGAACTACTTCGAAAATTTCAGTGTCAATTGTCAAAATCAGTCAAAAACAGAAAAAATTATCGGAAATTTAGGTAATGGTAGAGCGTAAAATTAATTCATTCTCTGTATTGCAAACCATAATTCGAATTTCTTATTTTTTTCAACAGTTATTTATGATTTTTGAATAACAACCACAAATGACGCTGTCAGTAAATTTCGAATTTTCGAAGTTATTTAAAACAACAACCGCTCATAACTTAAGAGTGGTAGCGACCACTCTTAAGTGTTATGAGAGCTCATAAATCTGCACTAATAGTGGTCGGTGAATAGGTTTATGAGGCACTTAGTTTAAGATTTCTTGGTGAATACCACCCCTAAAATCGGAGAGACCTACAATCTTCTCCCGATTCCAAAAATCTAGTCAGGAAAGCGCTTTTCATGGCAATGGAATTGCTTTTAAAGGACTTTCTATACGGTATATTCATATCGGAAGGTGATAACGTGGAAAAACGATTTTTTTTTTTGATAAGTATTGCCTGAATCATAACAAGGAACTTCTAAGCCAATGTGATTTCGCAATCGTGGCAGCATGAACTTCAGTTGTCAAAATTAAGTTGTGGTGATAAATGAGAATAGGCCCACACTGAAAGCAACAAAAAATCGCAGCGTTTCCATACATTTGTAGTTGTAGTGACGGCATAAACGCTGTCAAAGCGATTGTTTACTGGCGGCAATGGAAAATTCAGCTTGCAGTTGTGGCGACAGCAGAAATTCAGTCAAAGCGTTTCTGC
Source organism: Melanostoma mellinum (assembly GCA_914767635.1). Taxonomy (NCBI): domain Eukaryota; kingdom Metazoa; phylum Arthropoda; class Insecta; order Diptera; family Syrphidae; genus Melanostoma; species Melanostoma mellinum. The sequence continues at coordinate 169,984,727 of OU612060.1, read as the reverse complement.
CGTCGCCGCAACTTTAAAATCGCTTTCGTCTGGCAGAACCTTCTGGCAGAAACTGCCTCTTATAATTATATCGAGCTATTACTGCTGTCCCCTGCTGTACATAGTTGAAAACAATGTTGTTCAAAACAACGGAAAAACAATATAAAACACTTAAATGGTGGAAAGTTATTTAGGGTGGTATTCACCAAACAATCTTATGAGCGCTCTTAAAGCTAAGAGGCTCTTAGTTTTAAATTTGGATGTGCTATTCACCAAGCAATAATAGGGTCTAGTCTAAGCTAATTCGAATATTCGAAAAATAAGGTTTTTGAGTTTCTGAACGCACACTTTTCGAACTACTTCGAAAATTTCAGTGTCAATTGTCAAAATCAGTCAAAAACAGAAAAAATTATCGGAAATTTAGGTAATGGTAGAGCGTAAAATTAATTCATTCTCTGTATTGCAAACCATAATTCGAATTTCTTATTTTTTTCAACAGTTATTTATGATTTTTGAATAACAACCACAAATGACGCTGTCAGTAAATTTCGAATTTTCGAAGTTATTTAAAACAACAACCGCTCATAACTTAAGAGTGGTAGCGACCACTCTTAAGAGTTATGAGCGCTCATAAATCTGCACTAATAGTGGTTGGTGAATAGGTTTATGAGGCACTTAGTTTAAGATTTCTTGGTGAATACCACCCTTAGTGCTTGGCTGTGAATAAAATTTCTAAAATTATTTCCTCTCCTACTTAAATATTTGGTTTGTGTTTAAGGCTTAAACTGGGAGGGTTCTTGTGAGAAGAATTCGAACGCATCCAATGACCAAGCAATTAGACCATCAAAAAATGAGACGGTACAACTCCACGAAACGGAACACTTTTAAGGCCAGCTAATTTTCAAATACTGGGTGCGTTCGAGAAAAAATGGGTAGCATAACTAGGATACCTTTGTATCCGGGTAAGTTTTCGAACGACTAAGATTAGGTATCTGTCAAATCAGAAACAGCTGATAAATCGAAGTGAAAACAAACCAAACCAAATATGTTTTGAAAATTGCAAACAACACGAACCACTTATTATTCGATTGCAAACTTCTTCACAATCGTTTACTTCGTAAACAATGTCGTTTAGATTAATTAGGAGCACCATATTTTAAATTTTATGTTTACAAAAAACAATTTTGCAATAAAGCACTATGACAGAAAGCAAAACAAAAATGAATCCAAGTCAGCTGTTCTCAAATTTCAAATTGGGTAGCTTGCTATACCATGATTTTTAAGGTACCTTTGGATCGCTTTCCCCTCAAAAGATGTTTTGCAGTCAGCTGCTTTTTAACATGGGATTACACTAACAACAAATGTCACGAAAGGAATCTAGTTCGTCTTAGGTAAAAATCCGAACGCAACCACTCCCTTAATAAACATGGGAACTAGAACGCAATTCAAACAGAACACAATCAAAATAAAAATTGAATCCATTTTATTTATTTATGCACCAAAATCTGAATTCATTAAAACCAGGAATACGATTTTAAGGGTGGTATTCACCAAACAATCTTAAGAGCGCTCTTAAGCTAAGAGGCTCTTAGTTTTAAATTTGGATGTGCTATTCACCAAGCAATAATAGGGTCTAGTCTAAGCTAATTCGAATATTCGAAAAATAAGGGTGTTGAGCCTCTGAACGCACACTTTTCGAACTACTTCGAAAATTTCAGAGTCATATTAGGGCTGTTTTTTTGGGAGGCTGTCCGGTACCTTGTATGGTAAGTCCAAAAAAACGGTTCGCGTTTTTATGTTTGATGGTTGGTATTCGTGACGAGTTGTCAAACAAATGAAAGCAAATTTTTGTTTACTTCACACAGGAAAACAAAAGATATTAGAGATTATTATTATTAAAGATATTAAAGAAGTTCACCTAAATATGGAAGATATTCCAAATGAATATTCTTTCTTGAGCCATGTTTGTTTACAAATATACTTTTTTTCAATCAATTGGGAAATGTCAAAAATAGCCGTGTTCACAAAAGTATGCAAGTATTTTCTTGTGGTTTTTTTTCTCTGTTTACACGCTTGGGTTCAGTTCACTTGAGAGTGAATGAGAACAAGTGCGAAAAACTTTTAAATGTCGGTAATCCGCTAAAATACATTACTTAAAAGTTTAAGAGTTCAATACTTATATTTTAAAAGTGTCTTAAGAAATAATACACAAGCGGATACTTATCTGTATAAGAATCAACTTCCGCTTCATGGTATATATGTAACGAATAACGAAATCGAGTTTACTATTCCTTAATGGTTATTAATTGTAGATTAAATAAGTCTGGAACAGATGGCGCTTTTGTTGTTATTAATCATAGATTGCATAAATCTAGAACAGATGGCGCCTTAAGCGAATTTCTTTACAGAGAACTGTAAAACATTGTCCCTTGCACCTCACAGATGACGACCTACAGCAACGCGTGGCCGCGTCTGCTAGTAATCAATAAATAAATCTATTTTAAGATAAGACGTAGTAAATACTATTGGAAAAAATGTCAACATTCACCGAAAAATGTGTTAAGGAACTATGCAAAAAAGAACAAAAAAATAGTTTAACAGAGTTTTTTTCGTTTCTTTTACGATATATTATTATATACCTATGAACCTGCAAATTAAATAATCAAAATCAATAAATTTCTACAATTCAAAAATCGTTACCAAAATTCTTTTCTATTCTATTCTATTCTTGTACAAAATTCATTTCCATTCACTTGTGAACACGTCTTTTTTCTGTTGTTCGAGCCTCTAGTCGCACCAACATTTAAAAATGAAAAACTCATTCGAACTCGAATTCTATCCCTTGTAAGTTTTACTCATCCTTTTATCCCTGGTATCTTTTGTTGTTGTTGCTTTACATGTATTTACCATACAAGGTACCGGACAGCCTCCCAAAAAAACAGGCCTATTGTCAAAATCAGCCAAAAGCAGAAAAATTTTTCGGAAATTTAAGAAAAGGTAGAACGTAAAATTAATTCATTTTAATTAATAAATAATTAATAATTAATAAATTCATAGTTTTCTTCCTAGTGCCTCGCTCAATTTTGATTTTTGAATAACAACCACAAATGACGCTATCAGTAAATTTCGAATTTTCGAAGTTATTTGAAACAACAACCGCTCATAACTTAAGAGTGGTAGCGACCGCTCTTAAGTGTTATGAGCGCTCATAAATCTGCACTAATAGTGGTCGGTGAATAGGTTTACGAGGCACTTAGTTTAAGATTTCTTGGTGAATACCACCCTTAAATGAATCTGCTTTGAGAAACAGTACTAGATTACTATACCATTTCTAGATATCTCAATGCGTTCCGCTTTCCGAACATTTACGACAGCCAACTCTGCACAACTGTCAAACATCGTCGAATTTTAATCGGATTTTGTTCATTTGAGAACTTCCAACTTGCATTTCAATAAGAAAATTACCCAAAAATAAGTGGCATTTGAACAAAGAAAAGTACATATTTTATTTAAAAATACACCCAAAAGTGATTAACACAAAAATCATCGACCCAATTTGTGAACTTTTCGTGCTTTGGACCGAAAAAAAAATATTCCATCAGAAACAAAAAGAAAGAAGTAGAAAAGAAGATATTAAAAAAAAGAAAGAAAAATGATTATCACGGTGAAAAATTTACAGCAACAAACATTCACAATTGATTTCGACCCCGAGAAATCGGTCAAAGAATTAAAAGAAAAAATATTCACAGAACGCGGCAGCGAATATATTGTTGAGAAGCAAAAACTCATTTATGCTGGCGTCATTCTGGACGATGAACGTACTGTCGAATCGTATAATGTTGATGAGAAAAAATTTATTGTTGTGATCTTGAGGCGTGACTATGGTGTGAAGAAGACAGAAGAACCGGCTACAAGTTCTAAGGAAGAAACTAAAACTGCTACGTCGAGCAGCAATGAGCCGCCATCTCCACAGAAAAAACCCGAGGCAGCCGCTGCTCCCAGCAAGCCATCACCTCAAGCTGAACCGAAAACTACATCAAGTCCCCAGAAAGCCCCAGCTGCCGCTGCTGCTGCCCCAACACCAACTTCGGTACAAGCTGCTGCCGAATCAACTTTGCTAATGGGAGACGAAATCAATCGGATGATTGACTCAATCATGCAGATGGGTTACACTAGGGAAATGACGGAAGCTGCATTGGCCGCAAGTTTTAACAATCCAGATCGTGCTGTTGAGTACTTGCTTAGTGGTATACCACCCGATGCATTGGTCGACAGCGAGCTCAACACAACTCCAAGTGCAGAACTAAGAGCTGCAGCTGCAGCTGGCCAACAACGCTCATCAGCGAATGAGAGCAGTGTTGCCGAGGATTCATTGGAATTCCTTCGAAATCAACCACAATTCCTACAGATGAGGGAACTTGTGCATCAAAATCCTGAACTACTTAACGCCGTACTCCAACAAATTGGACAATCGAACCCGGCATTGTTGCAGCTGATCTCAGATAATCAAGAGGAATTTTTAAATATGTTGAATGAACCACACGAAACAGACAACACTAGCTCAGCAACCAGTCAGTCAACCGCAACAGGCGAGGGAGTACGAGCAGCTGTAGCCGAATCAGTTGCCTCGGCAGAGCCAACCGAACGTACCAGAGCTGGAGCATCGGCAGGTGACGGCGAATCCGTATCGGTTGCCATCCAAATGACTGCCCAAGACCGCGAGGCCATATCGCGACTCAAGGCGATGGGCTTCCCTGAGCATTTGGTCCTCCAGGCGTATTTTGCGTGCGAAAAAAATGAGAATCTAGCAGCTAACCTACTTATATCGTCCAACGATGATTAGGACAAGAATCGCGCGACCAGACAACACCAACCATCTCTACTCAACGATTATAAGATTATTTTTTTCTAGTTTTTCATTTATGTTTCTGCACTTTGTTGATGAGTTCGCCACCTATTCCTATTTTTGAACGTAGGTCTGGCCTATGCTAATCTTATGCTAACAATCTGATACTGTTCGATTCATTTACAGATAAACTGATATATATCAAAATATAATGATCTTTCTGCCTTTAAAAGGGTTAAATCTGTGGTGGTTTCATTATTCTATTCGGAGGTTGTTTCCGATCTTTTTTTGTGGTTCACGTATTAACCAACGGTTTGTATCTGGAGCCTACTTTGTAATCGGTGTTTCCAGAACATTCTCAAATCTCCAATGAAAAGAACATTTAATTCGTTGCGCCTTGAAAAGAAGGGTTATGATCTTTTCAGTTTTTTTTACTCAGTCAAAGGTGTTTCGATCTTCCTTCTAAGAATAGAGAAATCTATAGGTCAAGTGTGTCCAGCTTTATTTTTATACTGTCCTTGTATAGCGTATGAAAATGAGTCATAGGTCGATGTCTGATTTAAATTATTTGCGTCAATGTTATTCAAAAACAAACGAATTTTTTCATGAGTCATGATCATGAGAATTCATTTAGTTTGTGATTGGTTCAATGTGGTGCCCGTGGCGTAATGGTTAGCATGTCTGCCTGTTACGTAGAAGTTCGATGTTCAAATCCCAGAAACTTAAAATTGTGTTTCCACGGACATCGCCTTTCGCGAGGGATTGGTTTTCACACTTTCAAACAGCATAAAAGTGTAGATCCTTTGAATTCGTAAGGCATCGAAATTACCCGACTTGAAACCAGAATATTTGCGATATACGGCGTAGAATCATGGCCCTTATTTAAAGTAGACGAGGAAACCTTTGTACGTTTTGAAAGAACAATACTCATAGTGATCTTTGGTCAAAACAAAAGAAGATCTAAAAAACTTATAGGCTGTACCACAACTTGAGCATACCTAGAATTACGCATCGCAAGATCATGGCTGGAAACATGTAGAACGAAACGGACATCAACGCCCCGGCTCGACGGGTCTTAAAAGCAAAGATGTTGGTTGAGGCCAAACTCCAAACTTTAATGCTCGTGTAATGGACTAGGTAATGAACTGTAGGCTACGGGCTACGATGCCGAACATGCAAATCAACAGTAGATTTACAAATCTTTCTTTTCCTTGTTATAGGGGGGTAATAAGGGAGAGGAAAGGAGAGGAATAGGAATTTGTATGGGACATGGGAAAGGAAACGGAAAATAGGAACAGGATATGAAAGGTAGGATGAGGGTAGAGTTAGGAAACAGAACCAACACAGGAAACAGGAAGGTATGTATTTAAGAAGAGAAAGGAAAATGAAGAAAGGGAAGAATGAGAAGGGAAGGAATGCATCTACTTGGAGGCCTGGCACGCTTGCGAGGCACGGCTTAGTTCGCCGGATATGGGGGGTATTGCCTCCTCGTAGAGCCACTCCTTTAGTTCGCGAGCGAGTGACTCGTGCGCCGACTCTACTGCGGAGCTAATGGCTGAGATCATTTCGGCCGAAATTGTTCCCCTGCTTCCGCACTCGTTACCTTCATCTAATCTACCCTCCTCAGTCCTAAATTCACTTCTCATACCTTTATTTTTTTCTTACAGCTCCCTTAGATGCTGCACACATTCGACCATATACATCCTCAAACCAACATCGCTCTGCAGACTATGCTGAGACGACATCAATACAATATCAAAACAACACCGATCAGTGGACAAAATAACAAGAACATCAACTCAAAGGAAACTAAAACCAAACCATATACAAAATAAACACGGTAAGCATAAGGTTAAGTTTTTGTTTTCTAGTTTAATCAAAATCCAAATTCTTTTTTTGCAGGTGCCCGCAACATCCTTTATATCGAGCCCTTCCCTCTATTTTATCGTAAGCGTCAAAAAGAAAATTTCACAGGAAGACGTTTTTAAGCATTCAAACGAAAAGGACCGAAAGTCAGTCGCTTACGATAAAATTTATTTTCGCTGTAACTTGTCGTAGAACAGTTAATAATGTAAAACTAAAAATAAACTTTTGGAATTGTATAAGAAAACTATTTTGTTTAAAATGTCGCTTCCGATGATTTGCGGGAAGGGCTCGATATGTTCGAAAGCTTGCTCTTGTGAATGTTATAAAAAAAAATTCAGATACCCTTGAATTCAAGCCCAAGCGACAAAACAAGGAACTTGACCACAGGGGCCGAATCATTTAACGCTTTCTATTTTCGAATCATTTTGAATTTATTTTTGATTCTACTTTTAAATGCCAATAAGAATAAAAGTAGAATCGAATTTGACTTCTCAGAACAAAAACTTCCAACTTTTGGAAGTCTCCTATTTACTCCTATGTTCTTCAGACTTACAGAAGATGAATTTCAATAATTCGGACATTTTTATTGTAGAATTGAGTTACAGAAAACTTGTAACAGGCAGAGCTGTTAAGCATTACGTCACAAACACCACAAAGGATAAATAAAAAATAAATAAATAGGGTGGCGCAACAGAGCGAGGAGCCCCTGGGCCTAGCGCATTTCTCACAACCAAACCTTGTGAGGGAATGGAGGGGACCTACAATTTTGGGCCGGTTCCGAACGGCTAATTGAGAAAGCGCTTTTCATGGCAGTGAATTTACTAACGGAGGACTTGCCAATTCCTCGCGAAAGGCGATACCCGTGGAAAAACATTTTTGCCTCTGCTGGGATTCGAACCTCGAACCTCTGGATTAGCAGGTGGACATGCTAACCATCGCACCACGGGTACCACACCACAAAGGATACAAACATAAATATATTTCAAAATGTATGGATAACAACTCAACAAATCGGGTTTTTCATTTCATCGTCAAGAGCTCACAACCTTATAACTTTGCTTTCGAAATTGGAGTAAACTGACTCCAATGACTGGCATCGAATGATTGCAAAGAAAAGAAATGTGTAAAGTAAAAAAATGCAAAAGTTGCTATGGAGAAACTGGTCAATGATTTTGAGATTTCAGCTTTTCGCTACTTTTTTGTTCTAAACCCGGATTTTGGCCCGGCTGTAGAGCCGGCATAAAACAGTAGAATTCAAATTGATTTACTTTAATTGCTCATTCCCTTAACACCAATAAAACTGATAAATTGATGGTCACGAAACTTTACCAGATAGTCGGACAAAATAAGAGCTAAAACAGTTTTATCGTCAAAAAAAAAAAAAAACTACTACATGATTGTGATGCGAAGCAAAAGGAGAGGAAATTGAGTTAGGTAGGAACTAGGAAATAGGAATCAGAAAGCGGAAGTACTGAAAAAAAGACCGGAAAAGATAACACAATTGGAACTGACTACAAAAAAAAAATGAGAGCATAAAAGAGTGCATGATACGAAACAAAAGGAAACGAATTTGGTTTAGGTAGGAATTAGGAAATAGGGAACAGAAAGCGGAAGTACCGAAAGAAAAAGACCGGAAAAGATTACACTATTTGCAACTGGTAGGTAGCAAACTAAAAAAAAAAGAAAAAAGAGAACTTTAAAGAGTAAGTACAAAAAAAGAAACGAAAAAAAATAGATTTAGAAAGAAACACGAAGGAAAAGTAGGGACAAAACCGCGGAAGGAAGGGTAAGAAGGGAATGCACAGTGAAAAGACCCGGCACGCTGGCGTAGCTTGGCTATGCTCGCCGGATGTGGATAAACCTTGTCTTTCCAACTGCACATCTTCTCGTAACAATTTGAATAGCTACGACTAGTCTGTGCAGATAAGGAAGCCTTCAAAAATACCATCTTGAAAAAAAAAAAAAACAGAGCACGACCGACCCAGTTGATATTGCTATTTTCATATAAGAGATCCAGAGAACCCTTTGAAAAAAGCAATATCGCAAAAAGTTAAGACACAATCAGAAAGAAGAAAAAAAAAAGAAAGTTAGACCAAAACACACCTAATAGAGACAAATGCAACAGCATCGACCTCAGGCAAGGAACAGTCCAAAAGCGAGGGGTTTTCAGAAGCAATCTGAAGTCAACGCGGAGTATTCAGCGGCCAATTACTGGTATAAAGAAGATAAGTGGGAGAGCTGTGATCCATGCGAGATCACTATGCTCTAAGAGCCGAAAAAAGGAACAAAAGAAAACATTACAAGTGCCACTCGTAATAATTATCCTCAGCTTTACTCACATCTTTCACATATAATATTGCTTCCTCCAAGAATCTTGAAATTTCTTTGATGTTTTTTTTTACGGATATGAGCACAGAGAAGATCAGTATGCAATTATAGTTCATTTCCTCTTCTTTTTTATTTGAATAGCAAATTAAGTTAAATACTGCAACTCAAATTAGTTTTTGTACATTGTACACTGTGAGGAATTTAAGACTTTTCTCAAGGCTATTGATCTTGAGCCTGAGAGAAAAGTCTTAAATTAAACAAATTAAAAGGACGCTTAACTATTCCGGAACACTGTGAGAAAGTTAAAAAATAAATCGACTTTATGACAACGAAATGAAAAAACGTTGTCTTTTTGGAATTAGATCCTCCTTCCCAACCGTCTTTTTCGCTGTGCTCACGACACAATTCACTTAGAAGGCAAAAAAAAAAAAAACATCACCCAAAAAATTCGAGTCTCTGTATTCTCTATTGTATGCACATGAGTAATCTGCTAAGAAATTTCATAGAGCTCCATTCACAAGCCATGATTGCGAGAAATGCGCTAGGCCCTGGGGCGCCTCGCTCTGTTGCTCTGTTGTTATATGTAATTTCATAGTTTGCAACTAACTTTCCTAACTAAGAAATTAAGCTCATTTGGTTCTTGGTTCTATCATTTTTAACAATTACCAAAAAATAACTAAATCGCTTTGAAAAATGTATGTTTAAAATAATCCCCCGTAGACTACGCATATTATTTTGTTTTAGAGATTATTATCAAAAGCATATTGGCCTTAATACCGGCCCATTGTACTCCCAGAAAAAAGATTTTCACTTTTGTGGAATTTTAGTTGTTTGCTATGATAGAAATTCACAAGCAGCCCGATCCTGTACAAAAGTTACAAGCCACAAAGTTGTGACCTACTGAGAGCCACATAACCATTTGAGTGTTGAGTGGAAAGTAACTTGACTCCAACGTTGTGGCTTCTGAGGTATCAGTGATCTCGAGCAGAATCAGTCTGTAGGTTACCAGCTTCACAATATTTCATCACCAAGTGTCTACAACCTGATGAGAGAAAATGTAGGTCAACAGCGAAGTTTATGAAAGTAAGGTGTGCTTTAAACACTACAACAAGTGCTCTCTAATCGTTTCTGATAAGAGATAGAAAGAATATCGACAGAGAGGAGTCCTTTAGTTCAACTACACCGTATGAAAGTAAATCATTTACGGTAGAACTCTTGATAGAGGCAACAGAAAATCTCACAAAGGAGTCAAGCAGGGCAAGAATTCTGTAACTCAGGTTCTAAGAAAGGTTTCTTATAAACTTTGTAAGGTTGAGGTGGCTGTCAGGGCAACGAACTACGCACTTAGACCAATAATAGGTCTACTTTGATTGCCACATAGTCTAACAGCCAGCTACAAATATTTGGTGTGAGTGATAGCTGACAAAATTTGGTGTTTTTGTATAGCCCTTCCAATTGTGTTTATGAAATGTGAATGACTTACATATTCCCCTTTTTGCATTTGTTAGTTGTACTGCAATACAAAACTCTTTAATGAATAATTATGATACCAAAAAATTTATTTGCCAATGTCATGGTTTCTGCATGTTTCCAAAAATTTGGTTCATAAAACTTTTAATGAAGCCTTTTGTCCGGAAGATGCACAGAAAGTATGAGTTTTCGAATTCATCTTGGGGACAACAGCAACAAACAAATTGTTGTAGTCAAATTTGGTTTCATGGTTTTAGCATGTCTACCATACGTGGAAGTTCGAAGGTCAAATACCAGAAACATAAAACTGTTTTCCAAGGGTATCGCCTCCGCGTAGAATCGGTATGTCCTCCGAGAGTATTTTTAAAATAAAAATAAATTGGGTGGCGCAGCAGAGCTGTGGAAACCTCGGAGTCTAAAGCATTTCTAGGATCTACCATTTTATTCCGAACGCCTATGTTAGAAAGCGTAGAAGTGTGCAATTGCTCGCAGAGAAGTAGGCTACACTTCGCTAGAGGCAATACTCTTGAGAATCATTTTTTCTTTGATGTTTCTGGGATTCGAATCTTTAACGTCCCACGTAGCAGGTAGACATACTAACCATGACGCCACGGGGACCATTATTTCACTTTGCTGCTCAGAATTGACAAAAAGTCTCTAGGCGCTGAAGATAGCTTTCTTGCACCCAATCCCCACCCTGCGCCCTTTTTGTATCAAATAAACTTTTCATAAGTGAAGCAGAAAATGTGGTGAGCACCGTTCAGTCAGTGGTCTCCTTACTGACAGGCTGTGCCGTTAAACTTGCCAATTTTGTAAAAGAAAGCATTAAAATTTTAAAATGCAAGAAAAATAAGGAGACCTCTTGATAAGCAAATGAATTTATTTCATTCATAATCTGTTAAGACCAAATCAGCCGAAGAAGCAAGCTTTGGTTATACACAATAAACTATAATCAATAATCTTAACTCCTTAAATAAATGTTAGTTCTTAAATAAAATCTTTTTTTTAAAGCTCTTTGTCAGCAGAGAACAAAAACAATCTTGACACATTGCATTGAATCTGTTTCCTTCTACTTTAAAACTAGTTTTTAACTTGATATTTAATTTAAACAACAATTCCTTATAGTTCAGGGTAATACATAGAATCAATAATGAAAGTTTTTTTTTTTTTGCAAAAACTTGGCTCTTGGAATGGTTAATACGTAAAATACACAATAACTAACTATGGCAATTTTAACACACAACTTCAATGATTTCTTATCACACCGACTCCAACGCCGCCACTATGGGCACGCATTGGTGGTACAAACAACCATTCATCTGTTTCAGGATCATAGACCTCGACGGTCGATAGATTTGTTTCTCCATCATAACCTAGATAGATGAGACACAAAGTTTTTGTGTTTTTTGTTTTAAAAAAATCAAATTTCAAACACAAAACATACCACCGATGGCCCAAAGTTTTCCCATATTGGCAACGAGAGCAACACGACTTCGTTTGCAATGCATCGGAGTCACCAGTTTCCAGGTGTCTGTATTTGGATCATAAACCTCGACTGATCGAAGAAACGAATTTCCATCATATCCGCCACAGGCGTAGAGCTTTCCATTGAGTGTAGCAACACCGAGACGACAACGTCTACTCAACATTGACTTCATCTTTACCCAAATATCCTTAACTGGATCGTAACGTTCGACAGAGTCGAAAATCGACAAACCATCATGGCCGCCTAGAGCATAAATAAAGCCTCCTAATGATGCAACACCTCCTGCTGAACGATATTTCATCATTGGGGCAACCTTAAAGAGAGTAAATGAAAAATAAAAGGAAAACACAGGCGTAAGGTTTGCTCACTGTTTTCCAAATATCTGTCTTGGGACTGTAGCACTCGACAGTATTCAAAGATGTAACACCATCATAACCACCGCAGACATAAACACTATCATCTAAAGCAGCTACACCAACAGCACTAGTAGAGATTGAGCGAAGAGTTGACAGAAAAAAGGCTATTGGGTTTTTGGGGCTGAAAATTACACATTCTAAGCATACCTGCGTTTACATAGCATCGCCCTTCCTTGTGACCATTTGTTCTGCTTCGGGTCGTAGACTTCTACCGTTGACAGACGTTCAGTGCCATTGAATCCACCAAATGCATACAATTTTCCACAAATTACCGCCACACCAACTCTGGACCTGAAAAGATAAAAATAAAAGAACATTTTTATCATTGCAAGAAAAATTAGTTTTCTGAGCTCATTGCGAGCGTCTCCTGTTAGAGACTATTGAAATTCTTATTTATCTTATAAAGTTCAAACAAGCTTCGACTCACCAAAATAGGTCAAACATAAATAACAGTTAATGCTTTTAAAGGCTGTCCCCAAGGGGATGTTTTATCCCCACTTCTAAGTTTAAGTTTATTTATTTAGTTTGATTAAACTATTTACATTTACAATAGGTTATGTTTTAACATATATAACTGATTTTTGTATTTAAAACTTCGATTTGACAAAATCTATCACATTTCTTTTAAAAATATTAAAGTTTGTTTGATTTTTCGTTTGATTATCCAAAGTATTGTATAATTTAAAGCCCTTATAAATTAGTGAATTTTGAGTGTTTCTAGTTACAAAGCTAGGAAGTCTTAGGTCGTTTCTATTTCTTAAAGCGTATGGTTGTAAATCTCTAATAAATCTTATATAATCAAATAAGTAATTTGGCATTAAATTGTTTTTTATTTTATGTATAAACACTAAAACATTCATAATTATTCTTTGTTTAACTGATAACCATTTCAACGAATTTAACATATAACGAATTGACGTATATCTATTGCACTTTAGTAAACATCGCATTGCTTTATTCTGTAATCTTTGCAGTCTTATAAAATCACTCTCTTTACATAAAAACAAAATAGTTGAACAGTACTCAAAATGTGGTTTTACAATTACGTTATAAATATTTATTGCACTAATAGTTGAAATTTGATTTCTAATTCTTTTCATAAATCCTATTTTTTTAGCAATTTTTTTACATATATAGTTTATATGATTTCCAAACAATAACTTTTGGTCTAACACTACACCTAGATACTTTATTTCTGTTATTCTTTCTATTGCTATGCCCCCTATTTTTATATCGATGTCGTCACTGCTCCTCTCGTTCAGCACCATAAGTTTCGTTTTTCCGACGTTCAGTTTAAGTTTATTTTCCACAAGCCACTGGTTTATCGCGTTCAAGTCTTCTTGTAGTTTTGCCTTACTGTCTACATTATTGTTTCCTGAGATATGGACAACAGCATCATCCGCAAACAGAGCTAATTTGCTGTGTTTCAAAACACACTGGAGATCATTGATATAAATCGTAAACAAAAGAGTCCCTAAGACAGATCCTTGAGGCACACCATACTCCACATCAATCGATTCTGACACCACTCCATTGACTTTAACTCTTTGCTTTCGATTTCTCAGATAACACGCGAACCACAGTAATTCTTTGTCTTTAACACCGTATTTTTTCATTTTCATTAATAAAATATCTCTATTGACTGTCTCGAACGCCCGTTTCAAATCCAAAAATACACAATAAACACTTCTTTTCTTGGCAAGTTCTTCCTTCCATGACGTAACAACTACATTAATGGCAGTTTCGCACGAGTGCCCTTTTCTAAAACCTGACTGCAAGTCAATAATTAAATGGTTACTTTCAAAATATTCATACAACTGTTTGAATACAACTTTTTCAAAAATCTTTTCACACAACGGCATAGCATTCACAGGTCTAAACTCTTCACATTTTACGGTATTAACTATTTTTTCGATTGGTGTCACCAAAGATTCTTTCCAGGTATCAGGGAATTTACTTGTATACAAAGAACCGTTTATTATTTTACAGAGAACTGGTCCAAGGATTTCGAAATGGTCTAAGTAGATACTTGGGCTCATGAACTGAAAATCCCGTTTGTTTTTCATATTTTTCATTGTTTGTTTTAAATCGGCTAATGTTATATTCTTAAATTTGAAAACGCTTTCGACTTCCTCAACGTGATTTACGAAAGGGGCTGACGGGATGGTGTTTATTATGTCCACTACACTCTTAACAAAAAACTTATTGAAATTGTTTGCAATAATTATACTTTTGGTACAAGTATCCGTTCCAAATATAACGGTTTTAATTTCACTTTTATCTTTTTTTAAAATAAAATTTTTTATGTTTTGCCACATTGTTTTTTGGTCATGGGAAAAGGATATTTTAGACATAACATATTCACGCTTACGCTTACAAATTTCTTGTTTATATTTATTTCGAATGATTGTATAATTTTTCCAGTCTATTTCCGAACCGCTTAGTAACGCTTTTGAATGCTTTAAAATTTTTTGATTTTTAAGATTGTACAAAAAACTGTTGAACCACGCATTTTCACTAGATTTAACCGATTTCTCGGTCAGAAACACCGAAACGCTTTCGTTAATTTTATTCAAAAAATCATATGCTAAGTAATTGGATTCTTGTAAACTGAGTGTACTCCAGAAATTTGTTTCTAACACTTGCCCGAACAAATCTTTTCGATATTTAAAATATGGAAAAACTTTCAACTGTCTATTACTCGCATCACATTTTATTTCCATTACAATTGTTTCGTGATCACTTATTTTAAGTTCTTTTACAGTTTTTGCTCTTATTGATTGATTGCTGTTTGTAACTACGTAATCGATCAGTGTTCTTGAATTTCTCGTAATTCTGGTCGGTTCATTTACAATTTGCAGGCATGCATTATCTTTTATAATTTTTTCAACATCTCTTTTATAAATATTATCAGTCGAAAGCCAATCAATGTTAAAATCTCCCACGATTATAATTTCTTTATTTAAATCATACAGATCATCCATCAATCTCACGAATTCTTCACAAAAAACTCTACAACTTGTACTTGGGGATCTATACATACCAACAATAACACAAGAATAGTTAGCAAAATAAAAAGTGTTTACTGACCACCATAACTCCATCTGTTTCACAAATTTATTTGTATTTGACGCTCTTAGATCGCTTCTTACATACACTAAAACACCACCTGTATGTGTTGATTTTGTGTCACACCTGTCGACTAACGTATATCCATTTAAATAAAGTTCACAATTTTGCACTGCTTCTGTCACATGCGTTTCAGACTCCGATCAATTGTAATATATCAGCTCCTGGACGACATCAATAAGTCGGGCTTTGACACAAAAGGCTACGCTGATGACCTGGTCATCTCAAGGCAATCAAGGAGCACAGATCACAAAATACCCTGAACAAAGTAAATGACTGGTGCAGTAGCGAAGGGCTAGAGGTTAACCCTACCAAAGCAGGTATCAGTCCCTTCACCAGAAGACGTAAAATCGATCTTCAAACAATCGCCTTAAATAGTGTTCAAATTAATTTCTACAAAGAGGTCAAATATCTGGGAGTAACCATGAATACCGAACTCAATTGGAAACCACATCTAGACAAAATTTAAGCAAAAGCAACTTATAATCAAACCCATCATAATTTAGACGGTGGCTAAAAAACAGAACAAGTTTATGCCCGTAAAGCTTTACAAAAGCTACAAAGATTAGCCTGTGTAGGTATCACACATCACAGGTGCAATGCCCACCTGCCCAACTTTAGCTCTAGAAAGTTTATTAAATTTTCCTCCGCTACACCAAAGAGTAAAAAAGACTGCCGCACTAAGCGAAAGCTTCATCTCACAAACAACTTAAGTGAACATAACTTGCAGGGACGTATGAGCATTCTGCAGGTGCTGCCAATACTGGTATCGCCTGCAGCTCACTCTTCGGACTTTATACCTAGACGCATAATATAATGACCAGAGAAGTCCAGAATAGACCAAATTTTCACATTACGGCAGATCTTGGAAAAAACCCGAGAACATAATATCGATATTCACCATCTCTTTATCGATTTCAAGGCCGCGTAGGACAGTATTTACAGAGACGAGCTGTACAGAGCCATGTCTAGTTTCGGCATCCCTGCAAAACTCGTACGACTACGCAGGATGTCTTTGGAGAATTCATGCTACTCCTTCAAGGTCGGTAAAGAACTCACCGAGACCTTTGATGTCGAAAAAGGTTTTAGGCAAAGCGACAAACTGTCATGCGATTTCTTCAACATCATACTTGAACAGATTGTAAGAAACTCAAACGTCAACACCAGAGGAACAATCTTTCAAAAGTCTGTACAATTACTCGCCTATGCAGACGATATTGACGTAATGGGAAGAAAAAAGCGTTATGTCATAGGTGCTTTTGCGAGTATTGAAACAGAAGCGACAAAAATGGGTTTGATGGTTAATGAGGGCAAAACGAAGTATATACTGTCATCAAACAGGGACACAGAACATCGACGAATTGGACAATACGTCACAATAGACAGACATAACTTCGACGTAGTACAGGACTTCGTCTACCTAGGATCCGCTATAAACACGGAAAGCAACATCAATGCGGAGATCAAACGGAGAATAACTCTTGCCAACCGTTGCTTCTTTGGGTTAAGAAGACAATTGAGAAACAAAACCCTCTCCAGAAAAACCAAGGTAACCTTGTATAAGACCCTGATCATCCCAGTCCTGCTTTACGGCGCCGAAGCATGGACCTTATCAAAAGCGGATGAGGAAACTTTGGTCGTTTCGAAAGAAAAATTCTCCGAATGATCTTTGGTTCCGTATGCGAAGACAATGTGTGGAGA
This sequence comes from Melanostoma mellinum, assembly GCA_914767635.1. Lineage (NCBI taxonomy): Eukaryota > Metazoa > Arthropoda > Insecta > Diptera > Syrphidae > Melanostoma > Melanostoma mellinum. The sequence continues at coordinate 169,967,506 of OU612060.1, read as the reverse complement.
AGAAGATACAACTACGAGCTGTATGAATTGTACCGCGACATGGGCATAGCCAGAAGAGTGCACATCGCGAGGCTACGATGGTTGGGCCATGTAGAGCGGATGGACCCAAACGCTACGGCTTGACAGCTTTTCGAAAGCACATTGCATTGAAATCGCGAAAGGTTAAGACCTCGTCTTAGGTGGCGCAATCAAGTGGATGGAGACCTCAACCGACTTGGAATGCGAAACTGGAGAGAGCTCGCCCGAAATCGAAGTCGTTATAGAAGGATGTTGGTTGAGGCCCAGGTTCACCCCGAACTGTAATGCCCACCTAAGTAAGAAAGTAAGTATAATGTTACACCACCCCTTTGAAGTAATCTTTCCTAACCGCTCAGGGCTCAGCATGGAAGAGTCCTGTAATTCTTACAAGTAACTTCCAATACATTTGGTACAATGACGGTTCAAAAACTATAACAACGGTTCTTCACTTCACATCCTCTACATTCCTTGGTAGCACAGCAACTATCTTTTAAGCAGAGGTAAAAGCTATAGAGTTCAGCGTTAGGGAATGCATTAGAAAAAACCTCCGAAGATCACGCATTCTAATTTGCTCTGTTAGTCAGGCGGCCTTGAAGGCATTGTCCTCAACCAAAATTGAATCCAAACTAGTTTGAAACTGGCTGACATGTCCATCTCAATTAGCCACCCACAATAATATAACTTCTTCCTGGGTGCTAGACATGAAGGTTTACAGGGTAACGAGGAAGCTGACCGCATACCTACACTTGGCTCTCCGTCCTTATTCAAAGGCCCGGAACCCTACTGCGGTCTCGCAATCAGTAGCGTTAAATGTGAACTGGTTACTTGGGAACGGCAGAACAAACAAATTCTTGACATGAACAAACGTGACCTACTTGCGGAGTTCTTCACTGGACACTACTCTCTCAGTTATCATCTTAAAAGCATGGGCATCAGCCAGGATGAAACTTGACGTCTCTGTCTCGAAGACACAGAAACTGTTGAACACAATTTATGTGAATGCCCTGGCATAGCCAAATCCAGGCTAAGGATTTTCAATAAAGGATTCACTCTTGATATAAGAAACACTCCTTCTTTGAATATTATTAGGTTCTTACATGACCTCAACTTCGAATGAACAACTCCAGACTTTACGTGTTTAAACCTAAGGGAATAGCACAAAAGATTTTTCAGGTCGACGTTCTAGTAAAGGTGTTTTGCCTTCGCCTTATTCAATTAAAAAAAAACTTGACCCAGTAAATGGCTCATTCGATTCAATAAGTCATTCTGTTGAATAACTCCTTCGATTGAATGACTCATTCGACTGAACGATTCATTCGATAAGATCACTCATTCGATGAAATGATTCATTCGATTGAATGACTCATTAGATTGAATTCTTATTAAAGGAATGACAATGGCAAGGCGTTCCACATTCGGTGGTGCGACTGAAATACGACTCTCTATACTTGACTGTACGTCCGAATTTGGGCTCAAGGTAAAACTGATGAGCATTCCTAGCGAGACGGGTGTTGCGGCTAATTTGTTTCAGGGGAGGAATGCAACTGGCTACTTCACTAGAGCACTGTTTGTGAAAAAAGCGATAAAAAAGAGAGAGACAGGTAACGTTTCGACGATGTTCAAGAGAATCAATCGATTCTACGATTGAACTATCACCTATCAATTTACCGCTTTATTTTTTCCCCTATCAAGTAGGCGCAAAGACATTTGAGAAGCATCTGACCAGATATGGGAGTTATACTATAGTTTTGGGCGGATGAAGGCCTTATAAATTGTAGCCAGATCAGAAGGCTTGAAGAACTTCCTGCATCGTCTCAAGAAGCCTAAGCATTTAGCAGCGTTTTTGGCGACTTCAAATATGTGGTCATTCCAACCAACATCATCGTTTACACACATACCAAGTACTGACAGCTTTTCGGTTTCTTGGATGCAGGTACCATTCATGGATAATGGCAATGGGGGAGTGTTAAGTTTGAACGACAAGAGACAGCATTGAGTTTTCGAAGCATTGAATTCTACTCGGTTCATAAGATCCCATGAAACAATGCTGTCAAGGTCAGAATTCAATGAGCTTATCATACGCAACCGTTCCAGTTCCACATCCGAAGAGCAGGGACGTGAATTTGGAAACGAATATGAAAAGCTGATGGTCGAGTCGTCAGCAAAACAGTTGAGAGGATTAGAAGTTTCAGACAAGAGAAATGAAAATGAGGAAGAGAGTCGGAGACAAAACGGAGCCCTGGGGCACACCAGCATTTATGAAGTGGGTGTCAGACTTGAAAGCTATCCAATACAACTTGTATTGAACGATCGGAAAAGTAGTTTCTAATCCAACGAAGAAGAGACTCATCGATACCAAAAGCACGCATTTTCGATAAAAGAGCCTTATGCCAGACTATCAAATGCTTTAGAAATATCAAGCGCAATAATCTTACTTTCTCCAAAACAATGTTAAGATTGGTTCCACTTTTCGGTGAGATAAGCCATCAAATCACCAATTTTGCTACGAAAGCCGTACTGTCGGTCATTAAGAAGCTTTCGTTCTTCAAAACGTTTCATAAGTTGCGGGATTATCAACGATTCCATGACCTTGGAAAGAAAGACGTTAACGATTAAACGATTCATTCGATTAGATCACTCATTCGATGGAATGGTTCATTTACTCATTTGATCGATACCTCATTCGTTTGAAAATTCATTCGATTGAATGACTCATTAGATTGAATTCTTTATTAAGGGAATGACCATTTGATTGGATGACTCATTCGAATGAATGAAGGCTTCTCCTTCTCAAGATTTGGTAGTCTTTATTCGTAGATGCCAATGGCTTTAGTTTCTAACTTGGCTCCTTGGCATTGTGTTTGAAGGATCAAGAGAATAATATTCTACCATTTCTTTGGTGTGCAGCACTAAAATACAATCAGCTTCAATATAATAAAGTGCAACAGCGACAGCGAAACCCCCCATCCTCAAGTACAGCAAACAGCTATGTTAAATAGAAACTAAAGCCACTCCGTGCGCCTGATCCCGTAAAAAGATGTAAAAGCCTATGCACTTTCTATTTTTCAATTTGTGGAATATGCCGCTTCTCAATGGACGAAAATAAACGTGCGGAGGCGTCCAGGTTCCTCTTGGGAAAACTTCCATTGGTGCACAAGGATTGCGTGATACTGAGGTGAATCGATTTGAAATCAGAATCCAGTTTAGAAGTACTAACACATGTATGTATGAGTCAATTTTTCCAAATGGCTATAAGCTACACTCTACGAACAATGGCTGGATTGGGAAAAGTATATGTGTTTGCAGCGACAACCAAGCTGTGCTTAAGGCATTTCTCGACCCCAAACTACTTCGAAAGTGACCGAGTAATGCAATAGCTCTCTTAATGCGGTCGGAAGACTAAATTCTCTGAGTCTCGTTTGGGTTCCAGGCCAACATGGCATAACTGGGAATGAAATCGGCGAGGAACTTGCGAGGCAAGGATCCCAGGCAGCTTTTTCAGGACCTGGACCGTCGCTTGGTGCATGGGTCCTCAGTGAGGACTTCAATCAACGATTGGATCTGTCGAGAGCACAACCGTAGATGGTATGCCTCCATTGGATGCAGACAAACCAAGCGTATGCTCCCCAACGTTAGTAAGAAGACTGCGACATTTTTGATAGCTTGTAGCGGAAAAGACTGTAGAAAGCTTATTGGCGTTGCAACGGGCACTTCTCTTTTGCCAAACACTTAAAAGTGTTAGGCTTAAGTGATACTACACTCTGTGAATCTTGTGGAGAAAATGAGGATACCGCAGAGCACTTTCTCTGTGAACACCTGCTTTTTCTCGCATGAGGTTACGGATACTCAGCCCAGACATGGTGAGAGCTGGTAACTTAGGCTCCTTATCATGGCGGCGTCTTTTGGCTTTTCTCCGAATGTCTGGATAGCTGTAAAAAATAGGAGGTTGCTATCTGGTAGTACAATGGACCGGTACTTAGGTCTGAGTGCTCCATCTGGTATTTCAAAAACCTCCAACAGAAAAAAATGAGTCAAGAGGTGTTGCAATAATACACAGAAAATAACAAAAATAAAACACTCATACCTCATCATGGACATTTGTTCGCCCATCTTCCATTTTTTTGTAACTGGGTCATAAATTTCCACTGTGCTTACAGATTCTCCATTGTTAGTTAGTCCACCTACGGCATATATCTGCCCAATCAAATAATCTGAGCACCTATGACGTGTTCTGAAGAAAATAAAAAATAATAATAAAAAATATCCTTTGCATACAAAACCAACTTGCCTGAAACTTTGAAGCAGCCCCCTGCGCTCCGGCATCAGATGAAAGTCTTTAGCTTCATCTAACAAATCTCTGCATTGGTGTGATGTCCTTATCAGCTCTTCTCGAGCAACACGGTCGGCAAGAAATTGTGGCGATAACAACGGCAACCTTACTCGAGACAAAACTTGAGGGAAAACAACTGATCGTTTGTCCTCGCTGAATTTAACCCATTTCATACAAGCTTCGAAAATGTTCTCTTCTGTCGGCACATTCAATTCATCACGTTTAATAAGATCGATTAAATCATCGTAGTTGAGAGTAAGGAATTCCTCCGAGTCCGATACCTTGGAGAAGTAATGATTTATGTATTTGTCTGCCGATTGGACTAGTTGTGTACAGGCTAATGAATCGGCAAACTGCCGGATGCCCAATACATTATGTGGATTGAATCTGCAGACAAGTAAAATTTCTATTTTAGACCATCAAATTCATTGATAGTTTTAAACCTTGAAATAAGAAAATCCGCACAAGCATCCCTCACTTTGTTTAGTTGAAGAAAAGAAGCACCTACCATCAGACTTTGTACGTTTTGATTATCAATACGTACTGTGCCGCTGTAGGCAAAATTTATAAGACTCTCCAGTGCACTGTCAATGGAGAATCAGAAAATACATGCAATAGACTTATCAGGATAATCGTGACCATACGTACCATGGCTCAATTTCCTTCATAGTGATTTCTTTAATCCTGCTCTCTGCCATGTTATTAGTGAACATTGCATAGAAATATGGAATCGCTCCAGCTAGAACAATTCTATGGGCCGAAAAAGACTGATCTTCAACCTATAAGTTGGTTTTAGGAAAAATAGGGGATTGGTTTCTCTTGTTCATAAGTTTTGAACATATTTGGTTGGACTCACCTTCAAAGTAACATCACAAAGCTTTCCCTGTCGTCTTATTTCTCTCATCAGCGGGAGGCTTTCATTAAGAAGTCCACTATGTTTAAAAATTGCAAATTTTTCATCGTCTTTTCCGTTTTCTGTGAGATCCATGATTTTGATTTATCTAAAAAAATTTTCAATTTTCCTCATCAAAATAAAAATAAAACAAATTTTCACTGTTGTCACTTTTTTTTTGAGATATCAAACGAAACACAGAGAACAGGGCTGGCAATGAGGTGATTTTTGTTAAAATCTCGATGGTAAAACAATAGGTTTGTTCAATGTGCAGTGCAATAATGGACACTAGGGAATTGTTAAAGCCCTGAAATTATCTGTCAGTACACTACACTGAATTAAATAAAACATTAGACATCGGCATATAGCACGAAATGAAACAGAATCTTATTGAATTCGTAGAATCCAGATCCAGTTTCCAAAAGCTTTTCGAGTTGTCCTCCGGATTTTATCGAAACAATAGTTGCACAGCAAAGGTACCTATGGACAAATCACTCGATGTGATGTAGTAAAAAAGAAAATTACGCCATATATGTTCTCCAAAAATGTTTACTTTAAATTACACAATTTCAGTCGAATTTTCATCGAATCAAATTCCGTTTGATTCCTGATCAGGGAATATCAAATTATAGGTTTGTTCGTTGAAGCCCTTGGCGGTCGCCCTGAGATCGCCCTGGGGGTCAGCACAAAGTTGCCCTGAATGTCGAACTTAGTGTTTTTTAAGCCCTATGGTTGGACTGGGTTTTCTCTCAACTCGCCCTAGGTATTTGCTGTGGCGAGTCGAGGGCTGTCAAATGGCATGTATTTTTTTAATGATAGGGATGTGTGGTGATTTGTGGTTTAGCGTTTTTTGAGGACTGGAAAACCCAGTTTTTTTGACAGCTCATAGGCTTGCAGTTCGGACTCTGCACCAAAATCTAATTCGATTCAATAACCCAATCCGCTAAACTATTCTGGGCAAGTGACCATAGGGTAGAACTTCTATTACCTCATTTCGGTATGTACAACTGCTCCATTTCCACCGATTACCAAATCAAATTGAGACCGTTATCTCGTGACCTCAGCGATCGTGTAATCGAATTCAAATGAAATAAAAGTTTGTAAAGTGTTGGAACCAAAAGCTTTGTATGAATTGGACTGTGAACTTTGCTTTTTAAAAACACACATTCCAACCTCCTAATTGATTAATTGCTACATCTAGTTATACACATTCATGTGTTGCTGAGCTGACCATAGGATTGCTGAGTTGCAACAAAAACGCACCTATGACCCAAATGTCATAGCTGGCAAAAATTTTGGTCACTGGATATGTCCTCCATGTCATTTTGGACTTTACATTTACATTTACATGAAACCTACTCCACACATAAATCCGCGGAGTAGGGGGTTTGCAGCCGGGCGACAAAGACCATTTGGCTGATACACCACAAGACTAACTACACAAATACTACATAGAACAAATAACACATGACAACAGCACGCAGAAGTACAAGACGGTTCCCCATCTTGTCACTAACAGCGCTCATTCCGATTTAATTACGGTGTTCTAATGGGAACCGACTCTTTTCGGGTGACAAGGCCGTTGTCCATTTTGGACTTTATTTTACAAATGCATCATCAAAAACCTCGAACACGAACTTATTCCCTAGCTCATTCCCAGAACTTACCCACAAAGTAAAGTAACGCTATCTACAGTTTTTTAATCAAAAAAGAGAAAACAAATTAAAGTTTTCTTAAGAACTTTCATTTTCATAGCTACATTTATTAGAGAAGAAAATATCTGCAGGATAAGGTATTTTATAATACATAATATTGCTACTTGAAGGTATCATCCTTTCATACAAAATCACAGTGCTCATCTCCAGCCATGATGTGCTTTCATATATTAACCTTACGTCAAAATGCCCATTTGTTGAAGGCAAAATTTAGCTGTCAGCATTTTAGCTTCCTTTTTCGTGTTACCTCCTGTTCCTGGATTGAAGATTTGACCATTCACACTCACACTAAAAACGAATATCTTACTGTGTGACGGTCCTTCGTCCGTGACTAACTCGTACATGGGAGGAGTCCACTTTCTCTTTGATGACAATTCATTGAGAAGACACACTGGATGCTTACTATCCATAGACTGCTTGGCTCCAGCCTGTCCGACATTTTGATTCTTCTTCTTTTTTGGTCCATTTCCTCCATGCTGTGGGAATGGTGTTCCATTGGCTTCTTCATTTGTGACTAGACCACGTTTGTCTAGTTTGACGTCTAATAAGAGCGGCTGAAGGGACCCAGTTTTCTCACGACCAAGACCTTCACCTGGTTTCCAACCCATTTTCTTAAGTAAGTGCATTCCCATGCCACCACTGACTGGGACAGTTGCCGTCAACTGATCTTTCCGTGCCCACGCTTGACTGCCACTTGTCAATTCTCTGGCACTGAGAATATGAGCTCCAGTGCTGCCTGTAAACTGACCTGGCATGTGCTTGGATGATGCCCAGGATGTCATTTCTTTTTGGGACGTATACATCATTTTGATTGCTTCGCAATCCATTGGGTTTTCTTGCAAACGCCTCATGGCACTCAGCCGTTGACTAATTATTGTTGAGACGTCGATGTTTGTCGGAGCTGGTGGAAAAATTGTCGACGATGGGGCCGTTTCTACTACGGCTGTTAAAGGATTTACTGGGGGAGGAACTATCGGAGGAAGAATGGGCAAAGTGGGAGCATCGGTTTCTCCGTCTTTGGCTATTGATTCGTTCTCTGGTGGAATTGGAGCGCCGTCATTTATTGCAGCTGGCTTAAAAGCCGGCTGTTGCTCTTCAACAGGCAATTGTTTTTGAAATACGTTTTTAGGTACTCCTAATGGCTTTGCTACGACTTGCTTTGACACAACTAGGGCAGTGGAAGTTGGCTCAGGCTCCTTAGTAGGCACGGGCACCCATCCTTCGGTGAGACGATGTTGTTGCCCAGAGGAAACTGGAAATTGCATGGTAATTGCTTTTTTCTGGTCAGCTGTCTTGGGAGAAATGGGAATTGCGTTTTTGATATGCATAACGATCGGCTCGCGATCTTTAAGCACAAACGGATGATGGAAGGCTTTAGCGTTGCCTTGCTTGTCAACATCTGATTCTTCATCTGAGGAGAACTCGGACAGATCATCATAGTTCTCCCCTTTGGTTAGTTTTCGGCAGAAATTGGTAAGATCCTGTACCGTTTTGCCACCATATCGCATTTTCATAAGAACCTTGTCTTTAACTTCTTCGCTCATACCGGCACAGCCGGGCAGAGAGCCGCTCTTGAACATGGTGATGGCGTTCTTTCGTGCTATTTCCAGCAAGCGCTTCTTATCGATACCCAAACTATGCCTATCCTTCGAACGGGATCTAGATCGCGTTCTGTTGTGAGACTTCGACCGTGACCGATGATGACTTCGATCGTAATTTCTTTCCATGCGCTCCCCGTAGTAGCTGTTGCTGTTTCTATAGAAAACGTTTCGTCGTCTTTCATATCTAGAAGACCGTTTTGCTTCATCAGGATCATCTTTATATCGATTACGTTCTCGCAAATACGTTTCTTCATCAGAGAGTGATACATCCGAGCATTCTTCTACTCGTGTGCAGTTTCTCAAACGCTTCTCAACTCTGCTGCGGCTCTCCTTCTTGTTATTTGACTTGATGTCTTTGACATCACTTTCATCTAAAGGTTCCTCCTTTATAGAATGCTTTAGTTTACTAGACGATGACGAATCTGCAGCCATAATGACTGTCCCATCAGCGCTAGATACAACTTTTTTGCCATCGTTCTTTTCTTTTGAAGACTTTTTATGCTTACGCTTGTGTTTCTTGCGCTTGTGCTTACTTTCTTCGGATGCAAGTGAATCATCAGATATGTCTGTAACATCATCAGTTTTTCGCTTTCGTTTCTTACTCTTCTTGTGCTTTGACTTTTTGCGATCCTTTTTAGACTTTTTAGTAGGTTTACTAGTGCTTAGCAGTTCTGCTGGTGGTGTGGCATTAAAAACCATAAAAAGCTCCGCAAGAATTTCATTTGAGGATTTTACTGGACCAATGTTTTTCTTTTCATCTATGGGAGGTTTTATATCTGACTCTGCTGTATTTGTAGAATCAGGCAGCAAGGTATTTGGATTGAGTTTGCGTTCGATTTCGGGATCAAGTTTTTCTTCTTTTACTTTGATGTCGGCCAAAAGAGGCTCGTTCTCAGCCATTTTTAAGAAGCTGTGAAGTAAAATTACTTTGATTAATTAATATATTTTAATAATTGGTTGTTATTTGGGAAAAATATAAATAAATTAAATCGATGTTATTTTTCGCTTTTGTGCCAACCAACAGTGTTTTGACACTTCTTTCATTAGAAGTGTCAAAACACTTTGACGCGTTCAGGGAAGCACCGGAACATAATGGTATAAAGTGTGTTCAGTGGGCTCTTTAAGCCCTATCCAGGGCTACAGACCTCGTTTCCACTTAGAATTGAATCACACTTCAATTCGAATTAGTGCCAGTGTATACCTAGAAAGAATTGAAATAGGATTACCCGATCCGATACACCTCTTGTAGCTGGATCGATTCAAAATAGTGTGTTGTATACCTATATTACTCGATTCAGTGGGTAAGTAGATACCTGCATCGAAATCTGAATCATAATCCGATCCGATTACCCGATTCTAAGTGGAAACGAGGTAACAGAGAAAAATATGGATAGCCATTAGACTGCTATGCAATATGAACATTAATGGCAAGCCATTTTCAATACAACTAAACTTTTTTACATACATAATCAATTTTTTGATATTGAGGGTCAACTGGTGTGACAGCTATTATACGGTGCAATTTTTTGCATGCAACTGGTTGAACACAAAAAATGCAAAAGAGAACGAAAGTTGGAAAGCCTGAGGTGAAAAGCTGAGGCGGATAATGAACTGCCCTGTGTCACAGGGGTAATATTTTTGCTGCAATAATCCGACGTTTCTCTTAATTTTTATTCGTATGTAATCTTATCGACGTTTGACTTAATGCATAGTCCCCTATTACATGATGTCTCACGAGCCCAGTCTCACATGAGTGCGAAAAAGAAAGGAGATGTGAGGAAATGAGATGCAAAAAAAAAATTCCCGATGAGTACTGATTTTTAGCAGGCTCATATTGACGTTTCTCTTTTCCCATATTCGTTTTTGCTATGTTGCTTTAATGTATTTTTTGTGTTGGTCAAATGACCCAGTAGGAAATTTCCAAAAATTCACTACTGAAAATGCTGCCTTTTCCTCAGGGAAAAGTAGCTGCACTAGTGCATTTCCTACTGAATCCTATGCTGAATTTAACATGGGCTTGTCATTGGTAAGAAGCACCTGCACACTTTCTCGATGAATGAGATGTACAACTGCACAACTGTCTTGCTTGATCACAAAATTGAAACTAAATCCAAGACCCATTGAAGCAACATGTGACACAAAAATAAAGATATTTTAAAGCCAATAAACGAAAGAAAGAGAAAAGAAATGGTTGTTTTCTCATACTTTATTTTGTCGCTACCTGACCAGCGTTTATGATGTCAAAGAGGATGTGGCTATGAAACATGTTTTCTTTTCTTTTCTTTTGAAAACAACGCACAAGATTCAACTTGAACTGCAGACTGCCTACCAATTGCATGACTTTTCATTAGTGATTTCATTGATGACCTTTTCCCTTATGAAAGCACCAGATGAATTCCTCGAGGAAAGGAATTCATCCTTTTTTTTTCACTGGTGAGCAAATTTCCTACTGGGGAACGTTTTGATTATCGTTGTGGTCTTGTGATATCAAGTAATAAATAAATAAATAAATTTAGACTTTTTGTTATTTTTGTAATTTTATGAAGCAACTTAGGCGATGTTCATACCGGTCGATTTGTTGAAGCAACAAATCGACCAAAATGTTCACATTGTTCAACGAATCGACCGCAACACCGTCTTGTTTCATTTCCTTCTTGTCAACTATAATTGTCAATAATGGTACAAATGGAATGTGAACCTATTTTGACAATTCGGCTCGAAAAATATAAATAAAATAAATCATCAACCTCAAAAGCGGAAGCAAAAAAAAATAATAATTTTATTTATAAAACTTGGCTGTTTTAGTTTAGCCTTTTTTAGTACGCTCACAGGTAAATATACGCAATACTCATTCAAATATTTAACGTACATATTGCAAAGCTTTACAGACTTAATCCAAAATCGGTTTTTTGAAAAAAAAAAAAACGACATGTCAACAGACAAAAATAAAGATTTAGCTGCAGTAATGCACCTAAACAATCTTCATACAGCTTGGCTGTATCTAGAATTAGAAGAAGAAGAAACCCAATTATGCAGAAAAAACAGATTGTGGATAAAGAGGTGGAAGAGGGAGCGATCTACGAAAGGAGCATTTTCACTGCTGTCTAAGGAACTACTTTTGCAGGACAAGGATAATAATAAATAAATAAATGACAACAGCTTTCTGTTTGGTAGGAAAAAAAACTGTTTTGACTTTCTTGAAACAATGTGGAAATGATGTCAATACCGACCAATGCGTGCAACAGAGACGGAAAACAGTCGCTTTATTCGCACGAAGTTTCAACAGCTCGTGTTGATTTAATTTTTGGAAACACCCCTTCAACTGCCCCCACTTACTTCTTCACCTTCAAACTGTTCAACAAATCGACCGGTATGAACATGGACTTACTTTATTTAGAGAAAAATACAACTTTCAAATTTATAAAGTGACAACAAGAAAAGGATTGAAAGAGAAATGAAGAATTGTCAAATTTGAGACGTGAGCCTTCAAAATTGAACATGTAATAGCGATTGTCTCACGGGATGGAAATTTAGAAGGAACGTCAAAAATGAGACATGTCTCGTGAGACATCGTATATTAGGGGATAGAGATCTGACTTAACGCAATCGCATCGCACGCACTCACCGCATTGGTTTGCGCAAGGCCTAATGAACTGCCCTGTGTTGCACGGGTACTATTTCTGCTGCAATAATCCGACGTTTCTCTTCAATCTTATTCGTGTTTCTGTTCATTCTGCTTTACTGTGTCTTCGTCGTTGACAGAAGTACGGAAATTCAAATAGGTACTCCAAATAGAAAATATTCAAATGCCACTGGAGACGGTTATTTTTTGTTTTCCAAATTCGATTTTGGTGCTGCAAGTCACTAAAAGACAATTTTTTCCCTGAAAACAAAAATATGAAACGAAATAAAGAAAAATGTCGAAATTGTAGTTTCTGAAACTATGGTCTGAATGCGCTTGAGACATGATGACGGAACAAAGAAGAATTGATGAAGAATGTGATCGCAAAAAATTATGCCGCATAATAGCAGTCTATGGAATATTCAAAGCCAATTGAGAATCAACGTAAGTATGTAGCAAAATTGACAGCTTCATCAAAACACCATAAAAAACGACCATGTATGAAAAAAAAAACAAAAGCTGCTCTAAAAGCAAACAGTATTATAAAAAATTACGTCTAAGGTTTTTTTACGCTATTCTGAAATAAAATAATAATAAAAAAAAAAAATTGATTGAAAGCCAATTGCCTATTAAATTGCAGGTCGCCTACATCACATCCGTCGCCTGTGAGGATACACGTAGGGATTGCAATCCCGGAAGGTTTTTTCAATCCCGGGATCCCGTGACTAGTCCCGGGATTGGCGCAATATTTAAGACAGTTAAAAAAATTACTTGGTTGATGGCTAATTCATATTTAAATCTATTTTTTTTGTTGTAGTTCGATGACAAATAGGTGTGAAAACCTTTCGCTTCTACTTTCTAATGATTTTAACTCTTTTGTGCAGAGCTTGCATTGGGTTTTTGTAGTTATTTAACTAGCTTCAAACTTCTTTTTATCTCCGTCATTTTATGAGGACTTCTTATAATTAAGAAACGTAAAATATGAATGAAATGCAATTAAGCTAAGTGGTTTTTTGTTTTGAAATTAAGTTTAAATTAAGACCTTCCTTGCACACAGCGATATTAGCACTTAAAAATACAAGAAAAAAAAAACAATGTACAAAGGAGTTTAGAAAACGATAAAGCATACCCCAAAAACTAGTTTAATATTTTTTCCTTCTTAGAATAGTCAAATAGATCAAAAACAATGAAAAGAATGGGTATCGAAAAACATACGACGAAACATACAAACTAGTTTGAAAGTTCTCAAAACACAATCTTGTTTTCAACCATTTTTAAGCCAATGATGTCTAGTAGATACTCAAAATATGTTGGTATTAAAAACACTTATAAAAATATTCATATAGATTTCAAAAGCTTTGAAAACAATATAACTATCATAGAGATCAGTTATCAGGGTAAACATTTTCAAATACTTCCGATATACTTTAATTATAATGATTGGAATGCCAAGTATAATGAGCTTTATAATTTTTTAAATAACATCAATTTCGAAAATTTGATGATAATCGGAGATTTAAATGGTCGTATAAGTGACTACCAAAATCCAATTGGCTTAAACAGCGGTCGATTTTCAATCGAAAGAAAATCTTTAGATACTTGCCTAAACCAGAATGGTAAATATCTATTGGAAATGATAGAAGACTTTGGGTTTCTTTTATTAAATGGAATAACTTCTAACGACTTAAATGGTAACTTTACATTTATTTCTTCTCAGGGTTGCTCAGTGATAGATTTATGTCTTATCAGAGGTGATTGGTCTAGTATTACAGAAAACTTTGAAGTACTTCCAGCTAATTTCTCGTCGCATCTCCCCATTGTCGTTTCCTGTTGTTTTGAAAACAACATTATAAACCCAGTATCGACAGAAAATACTCTCAGATTGAAATGGAGAGATAAAAATGTAAACAATTATGTCAGAAAACTTAATCAGCATGTATTGAATTTGCCATACATTGAAGCTACCAGCATAGAAGAAATATCAACTTCGATTCTTTCTGCGATTAGGCAATCATCAAATTTCACTAATGAAAATAGCAACAGGCACACATTTCATTCTAAATGGTACGACAATGACTGCAGAAAAGCTAGACAGAAATCTTTTGCATTTTTGAAACTTTTCAGAAAAACAAATAACCCTAGCGCCAAAGCTTTATATTTACGGGCTAACCAAGAATATAAACGAATTTGTACTCTAAAAGAGAATATGCACCTACGAAATGTAGCTTCCAAACTCAGTTTATGTAAGGATTCGAAATCTTTTTGGAGTACTGTCCGCCTTTTAAATGGTCAGAATAATGCGAATACTCTTTCAATTGACGTAAACTTTCTTGCGACCTACTTTGAAAAACTTTTGTTACCTGACCCAAATTTAAATATAATCAGTTTCGCCATCCCAAATATAACGGTACCAGAGTTAGATTCATCTTTTTCAATAATGGAATTAAAATCATCTCTGTTAAAAATGAAAAATGACAAAGCACCTGGCCCCGATGGTATTCCAGTTGAATTCTACAAGAATGCCACTCCTGAGTTTTTAGAATACATTTTAAGTTTCTTCAATAAACTTTATAGTGAGGAAACTGTTCCTGAAAGTTTTAGGTACTCCAAAATAACAGCCGTTTATAAAAACGGTGATCGTGAACAACCTGAGAACTATAGAGGTATTGCAGTCTTAAATTCACTGAGAAAACTGTTTTTACAACTACTATACTTTAGGCTTTCAAATTGGGTTGAACAAAACAATATAATCAGTTGCTACCAAGCTGGCTTTCGTGCAAATCTTTCGACTATAGATCAAATTTTTGTTCTATGTACTGTAGCTAAACGATTCATTGATAAAAAAAAATGTCTGTATGCCTTTTTTGTCGATCTGAAGGCTGCATTTGACACGGTCAATAGAAAGTCATTAATTTATAAACTTTCCGTAATGGGTTTATCAACCAAGTTCATAAAATTCTATGAGAAAATGCTTGAAAAAAATCATGCTTTTGTCCAGAATGGTCAAAAGAAATCTAGAGATTTTAAATGCCAATCTGGTGTTCCTCAAGGCTGTGTCTTAAGCCCTTTATTATTCTCACTTTTTATTAACGATGTTGAAAATCACATCCCAGGAGGTATCACTATAGGTGATGTTAATATTAAAATCCTTCTTTACGCTGACGATCTTGTTATCCTATCTGATAGCCCGCTTACTCTACAGCTACAAATCAATAGGCTACAGCAATATTGTGATAGTTGGGATTTGAAAATCAACAGCTCGAAATCTAAAATTATGGTCTTTAGATCACGCAACAGATCTATAGGTTATAGTCGCAACTGGACTCTTGGGGATGATATTATCGAAATAGTGGACAAATTTAAGTATCTTGGATATATTCTCACATATAGCTTGAATCCACATGCACATGTTGAAGAAAAAACGAAAGCCGCTAAAGTAGCTTTGAATAGCATGTGGAAAAAATTTTTTTGTAACCATTCTGTTGATCCAGCATCAAAATTTAAAGTTTTCAACGCTACAGTAAATAGTTGCCTTTGCTATGGAAATGAAGTATATGGATATGAACAGTTAGAAGAGCTAGAAAACGTTCAAAGATACTTTTTCAAACGAATTTTCAAACTGCCTAAGAACACCCCAAACTATGCCATACATGTGGAATCTGGGTTACCACAAATATTTTTAAAAAACTTGAAGGCTAGTGCGGACTACATTGTCAAGGTAATGAGTCGATCAGACCAAAACATCCAGAAACGGATCCTTATGATTTGTTTTCACAATGGTTATAGCCCAATCAAAAACTGGTACGATCTGGCTGTTACGCATAATTTTGCTATTTCATTACCAACTGACAATGTCGTTGCGTTAAGAGATTCTTTATACGACTGCATAGCTCGCATAGATGAGACGCTATTTCAGCAATGCATAGTCCGAGGTACTTCTTCGACATCAAGAAGCGTTTATCGACAACTAACTTTCTCTTTAGGTGAAAAAAACTATTTCAGAGATGAGTTTTCAGTTTCTCAAATGAGTTTAATTTTCAAAGTCAGAACTGAAATGCTGGAACTGAATTGTAGACCTCATAGATCTGACTTAAATCCTATCTGCTCGCTTTGCAATCTCGGTCAGAACGAAAATGTCTTACATTTTATAGCATTTTGTCCAATTCTACAGGAAATACGTAGACTCTACTTTTCCACAAGTTTTCTTTCGTTAGAAGAATGTATAAATATCCTGAATGGTTGCCGTGGTTGGAAGTCTCTTATAGGATACGTTTCTCACGCAAAAAAATATCGAGATGATTATTTGAACATGTTTTGAAACAATAAATCTAAACCACTTTTTGAACTATACATATATAGGGAAGAAGCGAGTTATTTTCGTTTTAGCTAAACTAAAAGCCATTTGATATATTTTGTTTTGACTAAACTAAAAGTCCAGAAATCAAATTTTTATGTACATTAGAAACTTAATATTTATATACGTTAAGAGTGTTCTAAACGTGTATCTTATACAGCAATAGATTTAAACCTAAATCAATTTATTTATTTTTGTTTTGACTAAACTAAAAGTCATTGTATGTTTGTTACTAGTTTCTTTCTTTTTAAACAAATTAACTTATAAACTTAGCACAAGTTTGTTAAAACTTTCTCATTGTATTTTAAAATTGTAATTTCTTTACGGCAGACGGCACATTACCATGCTTTCTAATAAATAATTTCTTTACTATAATATTGTAATTTAAAAAAAAAAAAAAAAAAAAAAAATTTTAATACTCAAAATATGTTTTTGCAATTAGGATGCTCCTTTTATAAATCGAAAATCTGCTCTCACAAATGAAAACATAATATTTATTCACAAAGCTATTTTTATGCAATATGGATGTCCAATTAGAGCTAAAGTAGCTTATTGCAATAAAATAAATTACAATTATCACAAAATAAAGTTTTGAAAAAAATGCTAAATCTCCCTTGGTACACTTTAACCCCAGATCTCCACAGAAACGTGAATGTTGAGTCGATTTTTGAAAGAATTGCAAACTTTCACTTATTTTTTAATTAATCTTTTCATTTTGAAAATTTGAATACTGTCTTCGTGTGCTATTCATAATGTATTGCCATCATTATTAGTACTTCTCTTATTATTATTTACCTGAGAATATTATTACGATATAAAGAGCTATACACACAGGAACGACAAACTTTTTAACTTTGTTTTAGAATACACCCAAAGAATGTATTGACAGTGAAAAAAATTGTTATTAATTATAATTATTAATTCAAAACCATTTTTTTAACGGAAAAGTTTCAAGTAGACAAAAATAATAAACCAAAATAATCACCAAATCAATCCCGAAAATCCCGGGATTCTACGATTCCAATCCCGGGATTTTCGTGACCGAAAAAAGACTCGGGTTCCCGGGATTCGAAATCCCGGGATCCTGGGATTGCAATCCCTAGATACACGCCTTGTAGAAAGCAAATAGCTTCCCAATAGTTTATCAAATAGGTTTCCATTAGAATTTTTAGAGTTGTTATGGAAACAAGATAATAGAGCTTCTATAAATCCTTTATGATGCTCGTGCCGTAATGGTTAGCATCATGCCTGCCTGTTACGCGGAAGGTTCGTGGTTGAAATTCCAACATAAACTAAAAATGTTTTTCCACGGGTATCATGCTTTTCACGAGGTAGTTGAAAGTTTTCCGATATTAAATTCATTGCAATGAAAAGCGGTTTCTCGATTAGCCGTTTGGAATCGGCAAATACTGCAGGTCCACCCCATTCCCTTACAAGACATGGTTCAATGGTTGTGATAAATGCGCTAGGTCCCCGCTCTGTTGCGTTAACCTATGTACATGTACGTAGACCCTTTATTATGAAAGTTAAATTGTTGCTTGGTTAGTATTGCGTGCATGGTAATATTTACCATACAAAATCTAACAGTCAAGCCAGCCGAGAAGCGATTGAGTAACAATTGATAGCTTCGTCAAAATCGGTCGCAAAATACGAAAGTGAAGTGCCAAAAGAAAGTAAGAACTGGTCTTACAGCAAAAACACTGCTTAAAAATCTACTTCAAGTTACGAAACCATATTAGCCCAGTAGTGTCTCTAGAAGAAGCAAATGGGAGCACACCCCAGCGATTTCTATTTTTTTTTAGCCAATAACTGGCTCGTAAAAAAAGAAGATCTATATTCTCTATACAAAATCACTTGAATTTGAAATAAAGCAAGCGCTCAAACAGATTACCTGAGTGACAAAACTCAAAATGATCCCGAATTTAAGAAGAAGAAGACATAGTGAGCAAAATTGTTTAGTAGTGAAGGCACTTTTTAAATTCAGGTTCTAATTTATTATCGCATTAAGAAATTACAAGAAAGTACGAAGCAAATTT
Source organism: Melanostoma mellinum (assembly GCA_914767635.1). Classification (NCBI taxonomy): domain Eukaryota; kingdom Metazoa; phylum Arthropoda; class Insecta; order Diptera; family Syrphidae; genus Melanostoma; species Melanostoma mellinum. The sequence continues at coordinate 169,948,938 of OU612060.1, read as the reverse complement.
CAATAATTTAAAAATATTAATACCACTTCCGGATTGCAATCATTTCCTCTTCCAATAATTTGTTCGAAATTACAAAAAAAAAACCAAAAATGGCCACTTTCGAATAAATAAGATTCACAAAACCACAACCAACTTCACGCCCAAAGGGAAATAAACGATAAATCAGTGGTGGCTGCCTATACGTGTGTGTATTTGTGTGTAGCCAGAAAGAAGTTGAAAAGAAAAATTGCAATTCCGCATCAATCGTGAAATATTTTATTTAAAATTAACTCGAATTTCCATAGTGAATTTAATTTTATATCAATCTACAAATTTGACTTATAACAAGTAAATAATAAAAATACGTCATTTATAAAATTAGATTTCGCCAAAGAATTGAATGATTCACGCAATTTTCAATATTTTCCTCTTTCTTTTTTTTCTTTTCATACCTCGTAGAAAATTCTACAAATCAAAATGACGTCCCTCGAACCACATGTAAATCGTCTTCAGAACTTCAAAAACAAAGGAAAAGATCAAGATGTAATTATATTCGATGAATTTTATTTGAATTTTATTGGAATTTGTGTTAAAAGTTGTGTTTGGTAATTGGATTCGATTAAGATGGGGCTTTTGCCTGTGAGAATTGGAATTTTCTCTCTTGTGCAAGGGCAAATCCATTTTTGAGACTTGAACTTTTTTTCTTCTTTTTTATCTCTCATCAAAAAAGTGTCGTCAATCTATTTGATTAATTTTTCAAAAAAATATATATTTATACGTATAAGGCGTAGATTAAGAAAAGATTAATTATGAAATTCGGTAAATAATTTTCTGTGTTCGAATTTTTTAAAACAATTTTTTTTTTTTTGCGTGTAGGAGATGCGAAGACGGCGCAACGAAGTCACTGTCGAGCTGCGAAAAAACAAGAGAGAAGAAACGATTTTTAAGCGACGTAATGTACCCGCTGGTGATTCGGTCACAGACGAAGACGACCCACTGTCAACAGTGGTCAACTTGAAGAAATTGGCCGAAGCTGCAGCCGACTCATCCAACCCCGAGAAGCAATTGTCTGCTGTTCAGGCTGCACGCAAACTACTGTCATCCGATAAGAATCCGCCAATTAATGATTTGATTAACAGTGACATTCTTCCAATTTTGGTTGATTGCTTAAAACGAAATGACCAGACAATGTTACAGTTTGAAGCTGCTTGGGCACTCACTAACATAGCTTCGGGTACTTCTGAACAGACAAATCAGGTAAGTTTACCATTGAAAGATTTATCCAAAACAATAGCCCTGTACACACTATACAATTAGTTGGACAGACCTCGTTTGATGGAAGTTGGATGGTCTGATGAACTTTGCGTTCACACTTATCCAATTTGTCGTCCAACTTTATGTCACATACCTATCAACTCCCTCCAACTTCTAGGTTTTCAAAAATTTTTGAAAACCATCCAACAAATTGGACAAGCGGTCGTATGAAGAGTTCACACTGTCAAACATTGGTTTGTCAAACCCAGGTTTGTCCAACTAATTGTACAGTGTGAACAGGGCTAATAGCACCACAATTTTTTATTTGATCAACTGGAAATTTTTCTTTTGATCTGTTCTCATGACAAACAAACAACGAGGTGCACTCTAATCAGGGCTAATTGCATTTGTTTGTTGGTAGTTGGTAGTCCTTGAATGATTTGATGCCAAACACATTATGTAATCCTTTGGAGTTTTGGGGCGTGTAGAGTAAAAGCGAACGATATTTCTGATTTAAAGTTTAGTTTTTATTTTTTTGGCTTGCTGAGTAAATGACATATTTATGCTCCCACGCACTTGAATCATGTGCCTAAAAGAAGGTTCAAATAATATCTTGAAAGAAAAAGCTTATTTGTGAATGTACAGCAACTTTCAAATTCAAACTTCTTTTGCCCATCAGAAAGTCTAAGGGTGGTATTCACCAAACAATCTTATGAGCGCTCTTAAAGCTAAGAGGCTCTTAGTTTTAAATTTGGATGTGCTATTCACCAAGCAATAATAGGGTCTAGTCTAAGCTAATTCGAATATTCGAAAAATAAGGTTTTTAAGTCTCTGAACGCACACTTTTCGAACTACTTCGAAAATTTCAGTGTCAATTGTCAAAATCAGTCAAAAACCATAAAAAATTATCGGAAATTTAAGAAATGGTAGAGCGTAAAATTAATTAATTCTCTGTATTGCAAACCATAATTCGAATTTCTTATTTTTTTCAACAGTTATTTATGATTTTTCAATAACAACCACAAGTGACGCTGTCAGTAAATTTCGAATTTTCGAAGTTATTAAAAACAACAACCGCTCATAACTTAAGAGTGGTAGCGACCACTCTTAAGTGTTATGAGCGCTCATAAATCTGCACTAATAGTGGTCGGTGAATAGGTTTATGAGGCACTTAGTTTAAGATTTCTTGGTGAATACCACCCTAAGAAATGGGCGGATGGAAGATGTATTTTGAAAAATAATGTTTGCAGAGACGATTTTAAATTTATATTAACTTGTACACCTTTCTGAAATAGATACATACCTACATGTTTTAGGAAAAATTTCAAAATGTGTGAAAACAAAAGGCTAATTAGCTCGCACGCTTTTTGTAAAAACATGTGACAGGCAACTAGTTAGGTAGGTAAACAGATGTGGTATGTACATTGTACGTCGAACTTCCTTATAACGAAATTCTCATTAGGCGTTTTTCTTTTTTAGTTCCGAACAGAGAAGTGAAACGTCAAAAACGTAAGAGTATTTCTTTTTCAGTTCAGCGACATCTGAACGCTCAAAATGCTTTTCTTTTTTCTTCAGAACACAACGCGAGCGCGCTCTACGTGCTCGAAATAATATGACGGGGCATCTAGAGCAAGAGTCTGAGCGCAGCCAACTTCACATAGCTCAGTTCAGAACACGTTCACGCTGTTCGTTCTCCGTTCAGTGCACGGTTCGGAACTAAAAAAGAAAAACGCCTATTATAAAATGAGAGCGTTCACTTTTTTAGTCACTACGTAGTCAAATCTTCTGATTGGTTATGTCGTTTTCCAAAATTCTCTCCCAAACGAAATCGGGAGTGATTTGGAGAGTTGGAGTGATTTTTTTGACAGATAAGCTATACTAGAAATGTCAAATCTGTCACTTAAACTCTCCAATTAACTCTGGATTTTGTTTTTGGGAAACGACATTAGAAGCAACATAACGAAACGAGTTGAGATTTCCCCTCCGACGATGTGTAATGTCGTTTTCCAAAAACAAATTCACTCTTTTCACTCCTTTTCCGTTTATTTTGGAATTCGTTTTAAGCGAAGTGACAGATTTGGAGTGATTGCATTGGTAGTGGTTAACTTGCTAGATTTTTTCTTTCATGTTAAAACAGAAAACAAGACTAAAAATGCTTCACTTGAATTTTAAAAACTATTTAGGGTGGTATTCACCAAACAATCTTAAGAGCGCTCTTAAAGCTAAGAGGCTCTTAGTTTTAAATTTGGATGTGCTATTCACCAAGCAATAATAGGGTCCAGTCTAAGCTAATTCGAATATTCGAAAAATAAGGGTTTTTGAGTCTCTGAACGCACACTTTTCGAACTACTTCGAAAATTTCAGTGTCAATTGTCAAAATCAGTCAAAAACAGAAAAAATTATCGGAAATTTAAGAAATGGTAGAGCGTAAAATTAATTCATTCTGTATATTGCAAACCATAATTCGAATTTTTTATTTTTTTCAACAGTTATTTATGATTTTTGAATAACAACCACAAATGACGCTGTCAGTAAATTTCGAATTTTCGAAGTTATTTAAAACAACAACCGCTCATAACTTAAGAGTGGTAGCGACCACTCTTAAGTGTTGCGAGCGCTCATAAATCTGCACTAATAGTGGTCGGTGAATAGGTTTATGAGGCACTTAGTTTAAGATTTCTTGGTGAATACCACCCTTAATGGTCTTCTGAAGAAAATTTATTAATGTCGTTTTCCAAAATATCACTCCCAAATGAAATCGGGAGTGATTTGGAGAGTTGGAGTGATTTTTTGACAGATAAGCTATACAAGAAATGTCAAAGCTGACACTTCAACTCTCCAATTCACTCCCGATTTGGTTTTTGGAAAACGACATAGGTCTGTTTGTTTACTTTGTGCACAGAAATTCACAATCTGTCTTATTTAAAGGGTAAAATTCTCTCAGAAGCTCTCTGAAAGAGCGTAATTGTCTAAAAAATAAAGAAATGCCTTTGACAAAACATTCACAGCAACGCTTGAAAAAACGTCTGTTTGAGAGTTGTTGTATTTGTTTCGGCTGTGCACGACTTCTGCCAACATAAATTTTGGTGGCAAAAAATCGTAGAGTGGGGACACTTTTTACTTTTTTTTTTACAATCTGTCACATTTTAAGGAGTGGGGGTAAAACTCTCTCACAAACTCTCTGAAAGGGCGTAATTGTCTCAAAAGTAAAGAAACGGTCTTGAACAAACATTCGCAGCAACTCTTGGAAAAACGTCTGACAGTTGTTGGTTTGTTTTGGCTGTGCACGATTTCTGCCCACAGAAATAGGTGGCTCTCTCGTGAGCACTCTCTTTTGTGCACAGCTATCAAAAATTGCTGTGCTGGAATAGGATTGCACTGGCTTTCCCCGAATTTCGGTGCACATCGTGATGATTTTCAGTAAAGAAACACCTTATTTTAGCTATAAAGTTAATTTGACGTTTGACCATTAGATGTTGGGTAAACATACGAAAGGTTACAAACTACAAAATGAAAATAGTCATTCAGAATTTAATGTTGTAATTAGAGTTATTTAATTTAAAAGGCAAGAATATTTAAAGTCCCCAATGCAGTGATTTTTCGTAGATGTGCACAAAAGAGAGTGCTCACGAGAGAGTAAAAAATGTCCCTACCCTGCCAAAACAAAAACAACAACTGTCAAATAGAAATTTTTTCAAGCGTTTTGTTCAAAACACGTGTCTTTACTCTTCAGACAGAGAGTTTTAACCCCACTCCTTAAAATTTGACAGATTGTGAAATTCTGTGCACAAAGTAAAGGAACACAGACCTTTTGTTGGCTAAAATTCACAGGGTGGGGAAATTTTTTACTCTCTTCTGTGCACAACTAAGAAAAATCGCTGTGCCAGAATAGGATTTGACTGATTTTTCGCCGCATTTAGTTAAAAGCAAACGAACACATCTACCATTCCATTCAAAAAAGAATCCTTATAACAAATTTTTCTATAGCGAAATTCTCTTTTCAAAGAAATAACTAATTTCAGCCTTTTCTTATTGTAACGCAATTCAAACTTCAAGTTTCAAATTCATTTGGACGGCAATTAGCGACACAAAATAAATTTGCGCAAATTAGGTTTTGCAGCTAACGATACAAGTGAACTGTGCAGTTCTCGTTTTTTTTTTTCTATCATTGAATTTATTTAAAAAAATAAATCAGTATACTGCTTGCTATTGCATTGAAAAGAAAAAAGGAAAAAATGTAAAAACAATAAATTAAACGTATGTGGTCTAGGAATATGTACGTTTGGAAAAAGGCAAAAATTGGGCCAAACAGAATTGTGAAAAGAATTAGAATTTATATCTCAAGTTAATTTTAAAAAATTCTGTGCGCTTGAAGAAGAATGTTTTTGAACAACTTCTGTGTAAAATTGCACCTTTAATTGAAAAAGAAGACCACTTTACGGAGATAAGCAATACGCGCCTCTCATCGCTTATCATTTACATGAAGGTTTTTGGCCAGCGGAGGAAGCTACGGAATCTTAAAGTTCTTAACAACTAGTTCTCCGCAAAGAATCCGACACATCGCATGCTTAATGGAATACTGACCTACCTCGAAAATAAGATGATTTTGGAGAAACTGCAAAATAATATCTTGGTATGAGGATTAATCCTACTTGTTGACGGATAAAATTAAAACTCATCATTCATGAATTAATCATGAATACTGGTATTGTCAAAGTTATTTATGAGATCTGATTTAAAAAAAACCTGTATCTGTACGTAATTCAATTTTGACATACATATGTATTGCTTAACGGGTCAGTAGGTATTCCACTAAGCATGCGACATGGTTAAGGACTTTTTAAATACCAAAAAGCCGGATATTCCCCATATAGCTCCGAAAACTTTCTCCAAAATTTCTGTTTTTCTACCATTTATTCGAAAAAAAAAAAAAAATCATCCTCAATGCGTAGTTTACTCAAGCACAAACAATCTAAAATTAGCGGTTGTGAATATTTTAAAAGTCAAGGCACAAGCCCGATTTAATTGACAGTGCGTTGACAGGAAGTCAACTTTGAAACTTTCATTCGGAAGATACCAACCGAAATGAAAGAAAATGTATCAGCCATATTATGGTTGACAACTATCAATCAATTGATACACGATAAGTGCTATCAATTAATTGATAAATCGGTATTATGCATGGCAATTGATAAATTTACTTCCATTGTGAACAGTGTGCTCGTACTAAGCGTTGACACACCCCAAATCTAGGTACAAAGCGACCATTTTAATTTCCTACGTTCAATGAACACTAAACACATTTAACTTCAAAATTCAATTTGGAATGAATTTTTGCTATCCGGCACAGAAAAAATACTTCACGATATAGCCCTTATACTAGTCAACCACGTTCCTGTGTTTTGGCTACACATTTCCAGTAAAATAAACCAAAAAAATGTTCATCAACGACGAATTTACGATTGACTGAAAAATTGACAGATATCAAAAATATTGACAACCATAATACCGAACAAGCAACCAGAGACGTTCACAATGGATCGCAAAAAAGCACTTCATTCACAACTGATCAAAAGTTCCCATGGTTGTTATCCGTAATACCACTTAACCAATTTCATTGATAGACGAGCAAATTTATCAAATATCGTATTGATATTTGACAACCATAATAGGGCTGTATGTCAAAATTGGACTAAGCGGATTTGAGACTTATTTGCGGCCAATATTTGCATGAAATAATATTCAGTGGCTGGCAACTCTGTGCGAATAAGAAGTGGCACGGTATTATTAATAGCTCCAGAAAAAACATATTTTCAGTGAAAAATAACAAAATATTATACTGTGAGTAAAAATATAAAAATTATTAACTGTGCTTTGTAAAGAAAAAACAAAAAATTTCTCACCAAAAACAAGTGATTAAAGTGTTAAATGTTTAACAAAAGATCTCTCGCGGATACGTCACCCGAACAAATTCTTTCTTTGCCAAAAAAACAACAAAAAACAATAACAACCATGGCAGTCGGTCAAATGTCAATTGAGGACCTGAAAACAATAATGGGAAATCTGGATGACAAAATCTCTAAACTAGCAACAAAAGAAGATATATCAGGAGTCTGTGAAGAGATCCAGCAACTCAAATCTAGAAACTCACAGCTTACAAAAAACCTTGAAAAAGTGCAAGAGGAATGTATTTCACTCAGGAAAGAAGTTGAGTTTCTATCCAAGAACCTAGGTTTGAACCCTGCCTGTCGCTGATAGGATTTTATTCTTCCTTTTATCGGCTATGTTGTTTTTGCGATTGTTATGGTGTATACCATAGCTTTGTAAAAAATCACGCCTAGCTTTCCACTTTGGCATTCTCTTAATCGTAAAATGCACTTCAAAAACTGAAATTGAAACTGTCACATATTGCGCAACGTCTCCACTTCGTTTTTATAAAAACACTCACATTTTGTTTAAAACTTGTAGAATTTCATTTTATTATTTTAAAAAGTAAATTAGTAGTTACCTTTTATCCTAATGTATCCTCATTCTAAAATGCACCAAAAATTCTTGATCCCTTCTGTTTAACTAAATGGGCATTACCTCGCAAATAAACCAAAAACACTTAAGCTAAGTGTACACGATTGGTAGATCTGACAATCATTGTCAGATCTGCAAACGTCTGACAATGTGTGCAAATGAGCTGACAATGAGGGTGAAAATTGAATTTGTGTGTACACGGTTTGCAGAAATCTACAAATATCTGCAAGTTTATTGCCAGCTATTTAGCTGACAATGTCGACAAACTAATTTAGGCAAATAGCTGGCAATAGAATTGCAGATATTTGTAGATTTCTGCAAACCGTGTACACACAAATTCATTTGTGGATCTGCAAATTCATTTTCAGTTCATTATCACATCGCATCTGTCAAAAAAAAATTTAAGCTAAAAGTGAAATATCAAAAAAATGTTCAAGTAATTAACACATTTTTAATAAAAAACCAAAATTATCTTTAAATTTTCGATGAGTTTTTTAGTTGACAATCCACGTGTTAATTTTTTTCCTTGTAATCCTTGCCAAATTTGTCTGCCAATGAATGAATTTGCAAATGTTCTTCAAACTGGGTCTGCAAATTTATTTATTGCTAGACATTTGCAGAAACGTCAGAAAATGAACAAAATTTGTGTACACACGATTGCCACATCTGTAAATTAATTTGTCTTGAAAATGATTGATGAACAAATTTTTCTGCAAATTAATTTGGTGTGTACATGGTTGTCAGCTTGCGTGTACACGATTGCCAGATATCTGCAAATTAATTAGCAGATATTTGTCTACAAATTAGCAGCCAAATAGTTTTTCTGCAAATTACTTTGGTGTGTACACGGTTGTCAGCCATTCGAGACAGATTTTTCACTGACAGATCTGGCAATATTTGCAGATCGGGCAATCGTGTACACTTAGCTTTACCGAGATAAAACAAACTTAATTAAGTTTCTTTCATTTCGCTTTCCATTCAAATTATCAGGATTTTGCCGTCTTTACACGTTAAAAGGTCACCAAGAAGTGTCTGTTCTCTTGCTTGTCTAACTCTCTCTTTTTCTCTCTCGTTACCAGTTATTCCATTGATTGTTGACATAGCGGTGGCAGAACAGTGTCAAAGCAGCTTTTCGCTCATTTGCTAACTTCCACAAAAGTTGCCACATTTTTCTTCCGTCAATTTCAACACAGAAAGTCGAGGAAATGAAATATTCCTGTGCCACATTTGGTCTGTCTTTTCACGCGCAAAGGCTAGCTACATCCCGTAGTTGTGACTTTGGGAAAGGGAAATTTTATAAGAGTGTAAATAATATACGCGCTATGAAAATCATTAAAACGATGATTCCTGGCCTTACAGTATATCCCCATAATGACATCGAAGTTAAAGAGAAAGGTGCTAAGTGCTCTTTTGCTTAGATTTGGGCAGGAAAAAAATAGCTAAAAGAAGTCATTCTTACTTTTCGTTCTGGTTATTTACGATTTGTTGGGTTCTCGGCCAAAAGTTAGGATGGACATCAAATTATCTTTACCCGAATAAATGTAATAAATGTGTTGTAGTTTGTATACTCAATTGTTTTGTACTACTTTTTATGCGAGTCTCGACATAAAGATGCTCTCCGTTCAGCCAATTTAACTATTAACATTGCTAAGAAAGAAAAAAAAAAACGGGACAAAACGTTTTGGGCAAGGAAAGGAACAGAGACCAGACCCCTTTTTGAATAATTTAATGGGGGTGTTCAAGAACCTCCTGGCTATCGTTGTTTTAGGGTCTCGTTTTTTTTTCTCGCGTTTCGTGATACGTAATGCGGACCCATTGCTAAAATCTATATACATATTTACTTAGAATATGGCTCAAAGCAATTGCAAGGTTTTCGCGTAGGTAACTAAATTTATAAGTTATTCAACTCGTTATCTCTACCAAAACCAACGAATAAAAAAAAGAGGTTTCACGTAATAGTCGAAACTTAGACTACTAACCTACGCTAAAAGTAAACCTCAAAATTAATATTTGCTCTTCATTTGTTTGTCAAGCGCGCATTAAGCTCTAGAATAGTGCTGCAAATTAGTCCCTTGCTCAGATTTTCACAAACTAATATTTTTCAAGCTAAATTAATACAAAATAAACTTAACTATCTGTCTACTTTCAGGTTGTACACGCAGGTGCAGTGCCCTTATTCTTGCAATTACTTTCATCGCCAGCATCAACTGTTTGCGAACAGGCAGTTTGGGCTCTTGGTAACATTATCGGAGACGGTCCAGTCCTGCGAGATTTGGTTATCAAACATGGCGTTGTTCAGCCTTTGCTTTCATTCATTAATCCAGACATCCCAATTTCCTTTCTGCGTAACGTAACATGGGTGATTGTGAATTTGTGCCGCAACAAAGATCCACCACCACCCCCAACAACAATTCTAGAGATTTTGCCCGCACTAAACATGCTAATACATCACACAGACACAAATATTCTTGTTGATACAGTCTGGGCCATTAGTTATCTGACCGATGGTGGCAACGATCAAATTCAAATGGTAATTGACAGTGGTGTGGTGCCCAAATTGATTCCACTGCTCGGACACGCCGAGGTGAAAGTGCAAACAGCAGCCTTACGTGCAGTCGGCAATATTGTGACTGGTTCCGATGAGCAAACACAAGTTGTTCTCAACTATGATGCCTTGTCCTATTTCCCAGCGCTGTTGTCGCATCTTAAAGAGAAAATTCGCAAAGAAGCTGTATGGTTCCTGTCGAATATTACGGCCGGTAATCAGCAGCAAGTACAGGCAGTTATCAATGTTGGCCTACTGCCTAAAATCATCGAAAATCTTAGCAAAGGTGAATTCCAAACGCAAAAAGAAGCCGCTTGGGCCATTAGCAATTTAACCATCAGTGGCAATCGAGAACAGGTGTTTGAGTTGATCCGTGAAGGTGTTATTCCGCCATTCTGTGATTTGCTCTCTTGCCAGGATTCTCAAGTTATCAATGTGAGTTTTAGAGACTTTTTTTATTTTTCCACTTTGTTTTTCTAATCGAATGTTTTTTTTTTGTGTTTTTTAGGTTGTTCTCGATGGACTCAATAATATGCTCAAAAATGCCGAAGACCATGTACCCCAAATCGCCAATATCATCGAAGAATGTGATGGTCTAGAAAAAATCGAAAGACTGCAAAATCATGAAAATGTTGAAATTTATAAATTGGCATATGAAATAATTGAGCAATACTTCTCCGAAGAGGTAAGTCATCACTCGTCATTCTTCAGTATTGAACAGAGAATTCTAACCCAAAATTGTTTGTTTTTAAATGTTTTTCATTAACAGCAAGAGCAAAGCAATCTGGCTCCGACGGCTGATGATGGCACTTTTCAATTCAAACCAAATTCAGCACATATTCCCGACGGCACATACAATTTTTAACCTCTTAACAAAAATTCAATCACAATTCTCTCAACACAACTACGAGGAAATTCAGAAAAAACAACAAAACAGAGTCCATATATGTTATATATATACAAATATATATTAAAATGAATTTTCAACATCAAAAATAACAGAAAAACAGAAACTGCGAAACAAGTAAAGAAAAGAAAATTATTATTATTAATGAAGGAATTATTATCATATAAAAAAAAGCAAAAACAAAATTTATTTTTTCCATTGGATTAATACCTATTTATAAAATTAGGTATACATAATTTACTAACAATTACAAACAAATAAAGGATTACTATGAATATGTCTATTTATCTTCTCTCCCCTCTCTCTCTCTTTCTATCTTTTTTCTCTTTGTCTGTCTCACTCTGTTCTCAACTCAAGACTCAACTAGGGCTCTTCCTCGTGCGCGTGCGCTGTCTTAAGTAAGTTATTCTCCTGCTCTGTATTTTGGCTAATCATCACTTTCAATTGAGCGAAGCTAAGAAAGCATAAATAAAAAAAATAAAAAATTAAACACATTTGCATATTCTGAATGTTTTAGTTTTACAAAATTGTTACACAAGATTGAACAGATTTTTAGCTTAATTTTATCAAACTGTAAATAAGAAGAAATGTTACAAGCAAAAGCCATTGCAAGATAAATAAACTGCTGTATCAACAAAATCAAAGAAAAATTTTGAAAACATAATAAAATTAAGAAAATAATATTTTTATTTATGAATGGGATGACACATGCCACGCATCTGCAGTGCAGTTTATTTGGTTTTTTTTTTCAAATATCTTTGTTTATTCCCAATGATTTTTTTCATTAATTTTATGTTGAAAACTGGAAGTTTAATTTTTACGTCTTCATATTACATATTTATTTACAAATATATAAACACTTTCACAGACATAGAATATTGTTTTATTTTGGAAATAAAAATTTCATCTAAGGGAAGATTTAGGAACTTTCTTGCTAATCTTGTGGAGCCCGTAGTGTAATAGTTAGCATATCAGCCTTTTGAGTGGGAGTTCGTAATTCGATAGCGACAATTATGAATTAGGAGAATGATCCCACGAAAATGTTTAGAACGATAACAAAACGATCGCCAAAAGCAGTCGTAAATGAAAGCGAGTATCGTGAAACGTAATCGGAATGTAAAGATAACGATGCAGTTTGGTGCTAGTATCGTTATTTGTTATGTATCGTTTATCGGCCCCATCGAGGTAACCGTAGGGGCAGAGTTTTCTGCGCAACGCATCCTTTTCGGAGATTCAACTTAGCTTCGAAGTAGTTGTTATCGTAAGAAATTTTTCACAAAAGCGACACGACAGCGCATTGCACTCCCAAAACAAAAAACTTTCCGCAGCAAAAACGTATCGGAAGACGTCGAAAAAATGTTTGTTTTTATCTGTTAAAAACAAAGGCCCCGATTGCGGTTGTCGATTGACTAATCGATACTCGACTTTTGTCGATTTCGATCGACATTCTTCGATTTGACGGTCGACATCTTTCGTTCATAATTTTCTGGTCGACTGTTCCGTTAGGAACTCATTCACCCCTATTATGAAAGGCGTTACACTTGAGTGACAATAGTCACTTTATTTGTCGATTCACTTTTTAGGCGTTTAAGTATCGGTATTACGTTCCTTGAACGCCACTTAATTACAATCCAAACGCCTTCCACATGATCAGCTATTGGGATTTGAATAGAAATTCCTGGTTTTGTCTTGAAATTTTAATTGTTTTTGAATAACAAATGAAAATGAATAGTTTTCCTCTGTTAATTGCAATGAGAAATGACAACGAAAGGCAGAGGTAATTGAAAAAAAAATAAATAAATAAAATAACTTGAAAAGAGAAAGAAGAATCCTTTACAACTACAACTACAGTGACTTCCATTTGCATTTTTATTGAACAGAATCTGTTTAATTCTGTTTAACTTAAAATTTTGCATCGAACCAAACCTTTAAAATATACACACATGAAAAATACGGCATGAAAAGATTTCGTTTCTCAATTATTTTAAGTTTTGCCATTCTTTTTCAGTTCTAACCGCTAACTGCTATTCATTCTTTTTTTTTTTTGTCCTCCGTTTGGGAGATACCCTGTCGAAAATTTGTTGCAAGTTGAGGATTTGCTCCATCGATATGCTCCTGATCTGGCTTTTTTCACCCTAAATTCAGTCAAATAAAAGTTATTTAAGAAAAAAGAAGAAACCAACTACAACTTACATTTTTATTCAAGTAAAACAATCTTGGCGTTTGCAAATTTAAAGTCGCCAAAAAGTAGCGTTTTACTAGTCGTTTAACTGAAATAAAACGACAGCTGCAATACCGTAGAATGACAGAGTGTCGTTCGAAAAAATTACATTCCACTGAACGCTAAATGTCAAATGGCGTAACGCTAGGTTAAACGACTACATAGTGACTTTCATAATACCGATTTCCATAAATGAAAGTTGTCGTTCAAGCAAAACGCCTACCATAATAAGGGTGATTTTGTGGGAAAATGTAAGTATTTATTGAACAAACTCATATTTTGCTTTAATACGAGGAATTCGAATTCAGCTGCATGTCGATTAGCTCAATTTTGCGCATTTTTAATTTGCAATTGAGTGCGTGGAGTTCCGAAGCTTCCATTGCTTTCTTCTTTTTCAGTTCATAAAACTTTTCATGAAGTTTAAATTATTTCTTGCTAATTTCGTAGCTTTTGTAAATAACTTTTTCGATTCTGTTCAAAACTTTCAGAATTTCGGTTTTTTTGGTTCTCCGTTTGTGTTTGGATGCAGCCAAGGCGTACATCTTCTGCAGTGTTTTTCTTTTTATTAGTACCACTTCTAATGAAAGGTAAAGATGAAGATGCTGGTATAGGGTCGATATCACCCAGCGGTATATTTTCCTCGTCACCATCGCTTTCAATTGGTGGCGGTGTTGGTGTCCTTGGTCGACCAAAATCGAACGGAGAACCCGTTGGGTTGATGGAGTCTTGAAGCTCAATCAGTTCCACTACACTCTCCTCCAACATGGTAAGACTTATATGTTGTGACGGCCCTCCTCCTGAGGTAGTTAAGTTTTTTTGTTGTTTGCCATTTTTCTTTTTAAATTTGCTTTGTAGTGTATCCAAACTCCAAACCTGCAAATATGTTTATGTAAAAACCATTTTCCATAATAAGGGTATTAGACGATATTCGTCTGAGAATTTGCAGCAAATTGGCTCTGCGCCATTTAAAATTTGAAGTTAGTCAAGCGAAGTTTTGAAGATGGCAAAAAGTTCAAAAAACTTTGAAAAATAGCCACAGATATAAAAATATCAAATTTTGTAATTGGCCTAAGCACGTGTGGTACACGTGGAGCGGTGGTTAGCATGCATGAGGTTCGTGGTTCGAATCCCAACAGGTATCGCCTTTCGGGTGGAATTAACAAGTCCTTCGTTAGTAAATTCATTGCCATGAAAATCGCTTTCTCGAAACCGCAGAAAATTGTAGGTCCCCTCCATTCCCTCACAAGGCTTGGTTGTGACAAATGCGCTAGGCCCGGGTGTTCCTCGGTCTGTTGCTGCACCCTATTTATATTTTTATATTATAAGCGTGTCCGCTGACCATCTCTGGCCCTAATTCAAAAATCTGCTCTCCACTTTACCAACCCAATGAGTTGTCAAAAAAAACCTGGGTTTTCCAGTCCTCAAAAAACGCCAAACCACAAATCACCACACATCTCTGTCATTAAAAAAAATACATGTCATTTGACAGCCCTCAACTCGTTACAGCAAAAACCTAGGGAGGGAAAACCTAGGTGAACCCTAGGGCTCAAAAAAACACTCCATTTGACATTCAGGGCGACTTTAGGTTTCTCAAAAAACGCTTTGTGGCGATCCCAGGGCGATCATAGGGCTTCAAAAAACAAACCTTTTATACAAACAACTAATTTCCACTTAAAGAGCAGATCAGCAATATAATTAAAAAACACAAAGATTTTGTTCCAGTAACAGAAGCCCAACAGTCTGAGAGCAGAATCATCAACTCACAACTCAATTTAAACCTTCTAACAATAATCACTTTCATGCCTCTTTCAATTATAAGGAAATATCACTGCCCTTAAGTGGCTGTCTTTACAATAGAAACTATGCAACATCAGAGCAAGGGAAGATTACTTCTACTTTATGAGCATTTTTTTGATGTTAAAACATCAAAAAGTACAATTTTTCGGAAAAGCATACAATGCTAAAAACAATAGAATTATTAAATTAAATTAAATTAAATTTGAAATAAGTTTAGGTAGGTACTGTTTGATAGATTCAATTTATAAGTATAGAAGTTCATTAATGACTAAATTAATTTAAACCGGTGTATGTAAGTTGTTTTGAATCGTTTTAAGTTTTTGATAACCACTTTGTAAATGCTGGTGTAGCCTAGAGATTTCTTTAGTCTCCGACTTTCTTCTTTAAACGATCCTAAAACGATCTCTTGTCTGAAACTTCTAATTTTCTTAAGGAAGTTATAACAACCAAGTAGAATTCAATGCTTAAAAAACTCAATGCTCAATGCTTTTGTCGCTTAAACAAAACACGCAGCAAAGGCCAAATTGGTACAAAATTCTTAGGGTTCTTAAGACGGTACAGGAAATTTTATACCTCTTCTGATGTGCAGATTTTTTAAAACTTACATTTTTCCAAAGCTGCAATATAACCCTCATGCTTGAACAGGTGCTTCTCAAACATCCAAGCGCCTATTGAAATCAGAGCTTTAAAAAATTATCAACGTCAGCATCTTTTATCGATTCTTTAATAAAAGTGCTCTTGTGAAATAGTCAGTTGCATTCCTTCCCTTAAACGATATAGTCACAACACCCACCGCGCAAGAAATTCTTATCAGTTTTACCTTGAGCCCAACTTTCGACGTATAGTTTAGTATATATATTATTGGTTTAGACGCACAATCCGAATTTGGAGTGCTTTGTCTATCTCTGTCAATTTCCTGCACTACGCTGTGTCTCAACAAGCTTTAAAAGCAGAGCAACTGTCAAATTTGGATTTGTGGGTATTTTGTAGCATACTTTTTTATACCAAACATAACATCAACGAAGTAGCAGAATCGTGGAAAACATATGCAGATGACAGTTCCCTCTGCTTTAATAGCTGCAATAGATACCCTACGATAAAAGTATGCTATCTATCGTAGGCTATGAAGATGAAGCTGCTATATGCAATATTCAAAGGCTGCTGTAATAAATGCGATAGATTTAAAGCATTGTGGAAACCAGGGGTTACGATCTACAGATATTTAAAATCAACGTTGAACTGTGTCTCTTACCAGATCCTTTCCTATTTTCCTAAATGCGTTTCATAACATTATAAAGGTAGGTCATATCCTATTGTAGCTTCCTTATCCTTACAAATTATAAAACAAAGTCTCTTTCTTCTATTTGTCTGTATGCTTACATCTTTGAAACTACTCAACGGATTAAGATGCTCCTTGACCGATTTCAAAACTCTTGCACCGTTAGAATTCTAGTCATTACAAAACTCCCACGTGAATGAGAACGGGAACGCTAACATACACGAAAACTTAATAACTACTGAACCGATTTCAAAAAATCTTTCGCCATAAAAATGCCAAACATTTTTAAAAGTAACATAGACTTTATGACATTTTGTTTGAATATGTCTTTGCCGAAGCAAATCGCACAAAGCTGTCCCCAACTACTTTTAAAAATGTACAACAGCTGTCTAGCTGAAGGAATTTTGCCTAAGCGTTGGAAAAAGCAACGGCTTGTACTTATCAGCAAAAATAAGGGAAACCCGGAGTCTCCATCCTCATGCAGACCTCTGTGCATGCTGGACACAGCAGGCAAGCTCCTAGAAAAGCTATTGCAACCACGACTCATAGCCGTAATTCAAAGAATGGGAGACTTGTCTGAAAGACAATATGGCTTTAGGAAAGGACGCTCAACAATAGGGGCAATAGAAGAAGTAGTAAGAGCTGTCGAAAATGCTCAACAAGGCAGCCAAAACACCAAGAAAATTGTGCTGCTGGTAACACTTGATGTACGAAACGCTTTCAATTCAGCCCGATGATGGTCAAACATGATTGATGCACTTGAAGGAAGATTCCAAACTCCAGAGTATCTCTTACGGATGATAAAAGATTATCTCAAGGAACGAGAACTTATCTACCAAACCACTGAAGGAATGATACGAAAAGATATCACAGCTGGAGCAGCACAGGGATCTATCATTGGACCAGACCTCTGGAACATCTCCTACGATGGCATTCTCTGTATGGAAATGCCCGAAGACTGCTTTTTGGTTGGATATGCTGACGACGTTGCTGCGGTGATAACTGCAAGGGACACCGAAAGTGCACAGAGAAAGTTGAACCAAGTGATGCGAAGGACAAATTCCTGGATGGAGGAACATGGGCTGCCGCTGGCCGAAACTGAACTGAAAAGACCGAAGTATTATTTCTAACGAAAAAACGAATTCCCATGGTCATCGATTTCCACATCAAAACCGAACTTATAAAAAGCAAAAACGTGATAAAGTATTTGGGAATAAGGCTCGACACAAAACTGAGCTTTTGGGACCAGATACGAACTGCAGCTGAACGCGCATCAAAGGTTACAAGCCACCTATCTAGGCTGATGGCAAATATAGGTGGACCATCCGAGAGCAAACGGAGACTTCTCCTGGCAACAACCCATTCAATTCTGCTGTACGGAAGCGAGATTTGGGCTGAAGCACTTAAAATGGAAAAGTACCGGAAACAACTAGCATCGGTACAGAAGCGCGGTGCCCTGCGAATAGCGAGCGCGTACCGCACAGTGTCTGAGCCAGCAATTCTTGTAGTTGCAGGTGTCGTACCAATTGACCTCCTCGCAACACAAAGACAATACATACATGAAAAAAAAAGCAGAAATGGGCGTAGAAGCGGCGAGCGTGGAAGCGAAAGCGATCACACAGCAGAAGTGGCAATCACGCTGGGAGTCCGAAAGCAAAGGACGCTGGACTGCTAGCCTGATCGGAGACATAAGCGAATGGAGTAACCGGAAACACGGTGAAGTGAACTACTACGTCACACAGTTCCTCACCGGACGGGGCTTTCCTGCACAAAATTGAAAAAAAAAAGAAGTCCTTCGTGCCAGTACGGAGATTCGCTGTCAGACGACGCTTATCATACAGTGTTTGAGTGTAGCAGATGGGAATCTCCCCGTCAGGAAATAAATAGAGCTGTCGGAGAGCTCAGCCCAAATAATATCATCCAGGGGATGCTGAGAGACGAGGAGAGTTGGAGGCGAATCAGCCTGTATCTGACGCAGATCCTGAAAACAAAGAAACAAGAAGAGGTAGCTGAGGAACAAGAACCTGCCACCTAGACACGGATCCCCCCTCGAAGAAATGCGCAAGTGGTCCCGAGGGGAAGATCAGCGAGAAACTTTTGGAGTTTTAGTCGGTATGCCAAGTTAACACCTTGGAGAGTCCGACACACGGGTAAGTATGGATACTTCCTTACGGTGCGGTGCGTAAAGCATTTCTCCAAAAGTAAATAAAAAAAAAAAAAAATGTACATTGTACATATATAGCGGAGTTTACACTGTACGATTAGTTGGAAGGACTTCGTTTGATGGATGTTGGATGGTAGGATGTATTTTGCATTCAAATATTTAAGAGTTGCCATACAAAATTGTGACATTTATATTCTTCCGATCCGTCCAACTTCAAAATCTTCAAAAATATTTGAAACCCATCCAACAAGTGGGCGGCCGTCTGAGGGTTGCCATTATCCAACATTGGTCATTTAATCCAAAGTCTGTCCAACTAATTGTACGGTGTAAACTCCGCTTATAACATCCCCGGTTGACGAAGGTTCGTTCCAATTCCTTTTGGACTCTAAACTCAATATAGGACGGAAACGTCCATTTAAAAACTGACCATTGAGCTTTGATTATCTTGCATTTGACTTGCAGAAAGACAATAAATTGAATAAATTTATTTTCTATGAGTAGATAGTAGATTGAGAAATTGAAGTTTTAATAAAAAAAAAGTTTTGATTGAAGTTGGTCCTCACACCTATGTAAAAACACATACTAAATATAAAATACGTAAGAAGTCTTTATACTAACTGTTAAGATAAGAAACCTTTTTGAATAGGCGGTTATATCAACACACACAATTCAAACATTGAACTAAAGATTGAATAGACTCAAGAGGCGTGCCGAAGCTTTTCCCATAAAAAGCTAAAACTTACTCCTACGTCATCAAAAAGCCCAGACATTATTGATGTTTATTCAAAGCTTTTGTTTCCTCTCTTTTTTCATAATCATTTTGACAGAAGAAAAAAAACTTTTTTTTGTCATACTACTACTTCACAACAACGCGTGGATCTATATTTAGTTGTACAGTGAACTGACTACATAAAAGAAGGGCTATTCCGAGACCGGCCACTGACTGCTCGCTCGCTCATCGCCCACATTTTCTCAATATATTTTGCTTGCTTTGTATATTACCTGGCACACTGTTTGTTGGCTTTGTTTAGCGGAAAACGTTCACATTCTCAAGGCCAAGGTAGAATGTTCCGTTCGTTTGAATTTCCTGCCATTCCAATTTAGTTGTGCGATTTTCGTTCTAATATAGTTTGCCTAAAGCATCAGCACTGTTTCGTCGACTTGTTTACCTGCACAATATATTCATAAGTTATGGCATCAGCGGGCCCCACAGCACCTCCTCCACCTCCACCACCAGCATCAGCAGCAGCATCGGCTGGAAAAGGACTTCCATCAAAAATTTACAATGCCCTTATTGGAGCAGCAGATAAACATGTTCCCAATAAATTGCGTCCTCTGTGGCAACATCCCGCAGGTAGGTCAACATAAATATTGTTTTGTTCGATTAACCTGTTCTGTATCTTGACAGAGCCTCATTTGAGTTATGAGAGGATGTGACAGATAGTAAAGTGATTTTTTTTGTGTGTTCATCTTGCAGGTCCTAAGACTGTGTTCTTCTGGGCGCCTGTCTTTAAGTGGGTAAGTGCGGATTTTAAGTTGACTTACATAATTTTTATTTTGCTCAAGGTCGAATACCTACAACATTTTGAAAGTTTGCATAAGATGTCTTTTATTATAGTAGTGCCTCGTGTAGAAATATTTTCATAGGTAAATATTTATTTGCGCAGTGAATTGTGATGAAGAGCACCCGTTCGGTACTATTTTTTTTTATTCCTTATCTCTGCTAAATGGAAACTTTATCGGAAAATCAAATTGATTTGGTTGGGATAAGCGGGGCTTCGTTCGATGGGAGATAATTTGAACGGCAGTCTGTTTGCTTTGCAAAACAATCACCGACTAATGATAAGAAACCACACAAGTTCAAAACTTTAATAACCTTTTTCGAGATAAAAACAAAGTACGTAACGTATCAAGTCTGAAGTCTTTCTCTCAATCAGTTTGATTGTATAAGTTTTATGACACACATGCTTGAGTCGCGAATAGATAATTATGTACCACGTGAACATTACGTTGCTTAGTCTGGCATTAATCTTATACTTTGTGATCCAATAGAGGTTAAGATCAACAACCTGTTGGAAGACGGACTTATTTTATGGGCATTTTAGTATCCTTAACCAATTTTGTTGACATTATAAATAAGTGAGCATTGTGCATACGTACAGAACGTCAACATACACGATGCACATTCAAGAGGTCGATATAATTGTGCAAATTGTAACTTCCTACGCATTTCAAGTAGACATTTCAAGTGCAAATAAAACAATGAATTAAATAGAATTTATGATGTATTCAGTTTGTTGCGTTTGTATTACGAGTAATGCTGCAATCGGTTGAATTGTGTGTCATATACAGAAGCTGATGGTGAGCTTTTTCAAATGGGCTTCTATTTGCGTCAAAAAGTTTATCCAGCACTCGCATTGCAATTTGGCTGGGCATTCAAACTGAGTATTGACTGCGTGATTGTGGACTTCAAACATATTTGATATTTTCTTTTCTTTTTTTACATACGTGTGCCAATGGCTTATTAGCATTAGCGATTGTGTGCTTACCTGTAATTCATATCTTTTATCAGTGTTAAGCATTAATCAATTAATTTTTCAATCAAATTATTGATTCAATCAAATCATTGATTGATTACAAAAATAATTGCTATTAAATTAATCGTAGTTTAATCAATTGCAATTTAACTTTTAGTTGCACTTTGCAATTAAATTATTTCAATTCATGCAATTTAATCGCTACATGCAATGAAAATAATTGCAAACAATTTTTTTTTTTAGTTGTTGCATGAAACAGATAAAGTTAACAATCAACCTAACGCAGCAACACGGAGTCAATTAAAAAATTTGGAAACATTTTAGAGCACAATATTTTAAGCCTTAGTTTAGATACCTGAAGACACCCCACAACAGGGGTCGAATTACCGCACGTTGTGTAATATAGAGCCAATTTTGAAATAAGTAGTACTGAATCACTGATGCTGTAATTCAGCCCCGTCTATACACCAGATTCATTTTTATTAGGTCCGTTCGCTGAACTTTCCCCAGGGTTGACCCAGGTTTTCTTGACAACCCCATGAGTTGTCAAAAAACCTGTGTTTCCAGTCCTCAAAAAACGCTATACCACAAATCACCATACATCCCTGTCATTAAAATAAAAAAATACATGTCATTTGACAGCCCTCAAATCGCCACAGCAAAAAGCTAGGGCGAGTCGGGGGAAAACCTATGGCAATGGCAACTCTATGGCTCAAAAAACACTCAATTTGACATTCAGGGCGAATTTAGGTTTCTCAAAAAACTCTTTGTGGTGACCCTAGGGCAACCCCAGGGCTTCAACGAACAAACCTATTGTTAGGGAACAAACGCAAACTGCGTGAAATATTTTTCATAATTTTTTTGACGCTCCCACATCGATCGTTGTCAGAGATTGAAGCAAATTTTTGAAGTGGAGTGATAACCAAATTTCAAGCACATGTACAGTGGCGTGCAAATAATTAGAAACGATTTCTCATAATCATTTTGTCTTGTCTGTTTAGCTTTTTTCTTTAATATTTTCGTAATTTGTTTATTTTGCTTGAAATTTTTGTTCGTGTCTATTTCATTTTATCAATATTTTTTTTTCTTTTTTGATTTATAAAAAAGATAAAAACAAATAAAACTAAAATCTGAAAAAATAACCGAAACTGGTAGGGCACATAATTAGAAACACTCGTTTAATATTTGCTTAATTTATTGATATTTAGTATTATATAATATTAGTTTTTCAATAATTTGTCGAATAATCAAGGTTATCAACTACACACTGTAATCTTCTGGGCATAGAGCTAACCAAATCCTCACAAACTTTCTTTGGAATCAATTTCCAAACATCCTGAATTTCTTGGAATAAATTAGGCATGTTTTCAAGTTTTTTGTAGCTCATTTTTACTTTTAGATGCTGCCACAGATTTTCTATTGGGTTTAGGTCCAGGCTGCACGACGGCCAGTCCAAAAGAGTGATGGAGTGTGCAGTGTGCTTTGGATCGTTGTCCTGTTGAAATTTCCATATTACGGGTAGGTTTTCTTCCGCGTACGGCAGCATAACATTCTCAAGGATGCTGCAATATTGAATCCTGTCCATAAATAAATGAAATAAATAGGGTGGCGCAACAGAGCGAGGAGCCCCTGGGCCTAGCGCATTTCTCACAACCATGTTTTGTGAGGGAATGGAAGGGACCTACAATTTTCTGCCGGTTCCGAACGGCTAATCGAGAAAGCGCTTTTCATGGCAATGAATACTAACGGAGGACTTGCCAATTCCGCGCGAAAGGCGATACCCGTGGAAAAAACATTTTTGCCCCTTTTGGGATTCGAACTCGAACCTCAGGATTAACAGGTGGACATGCTATCCATCACACCACGAGTACCACTGAATCCTGTCCATATGACCCTCAATTCTTTTGATCGGGCCAACGCCACACCAAGACATTGCTCCTTAGACCATAATACTGCCACCACCATGCTTGACAACGGGGCGAGTGTACTTTGGATTGTATTCTTGGGATTTCGGACGGCGAACACAAGCTTTTCCATCAGAATTAATCCTATTAATTTTTGTTTCATCTGAAAAAAGCACAGGTTTCCAATGATTGACTGTCCAGTGCTTGTACTTTTAAGCAAAGGCCAAGCGGGCCTTTCTGTGACGTTCAGTCAGTAATGGCTTCTTCCTTGCTATGCGTCCAAAGAGTCCAGCTTCACGAAACCTTCTTTTGACGGTGTCTACAGACGGCCCACTATCAGTTTCACCAAACACTGCCCTTCTAATTTCCCTCGCAGTTGCAAAGGGGTTTTTGTTTTTGCTTTCCCGAACAATGAGCGCATCTTCTCTATGAGAGGTTCACTTTGGTCTCGGCTTTCGTGGTATTTTTTCTATGTTCTTATTTTTCTTAAAATATTGAATAGCATTAAATACCATCTTTTTTGAACACTCGCTATAAGATTTTCCTTCCTCATGATGGCTCAAAATTTTACGTCGAGTCTTTACATCACATTATTTGTAAAAGAGTAGATATAAAAATATAACTTACAATGCCCAAAACTAACTTTTTACTCTTGGCACGTATGTGTAGATATACGATTCATTATATAAAATTCGACTGTTTGGTAGGTTTTTTTCCACATAGGTAATTTGTTAAGATTTTGAGGTCGAAGTGATAAGTGATAAAGTGATAACATGGTCGATACGTCAAAATTATCAGAAAAATTACCTCGATTACAAAAAAATATGTCCCAGACAATTTGGTGACAGAGCCTTCTTTTTGCCAGACGCATTTTAACTTTTGAAAAAAGTTCGCTTCCCACACTGATGTTATTTTCCGTGTCTATAACGGATCTTTGGTAAACGAAGTCCTTTCAACCTCGAAGTTATGTCTGTCTATTGTGACGTTTTGTCCCATTCGTCGATGTTCTATGTTCTGCATGATGATAATATTATACTTAGTTTTGCCCTAATTGAAAACCCATTTTCACTGCTCGCAAAAGTACCTATGATATTACGCTTAAAGTGAAAACACAATTACAGGTTTTCTTATTAAGTTAATGTCGAGTATACTTATATACTAAGATGGCTCTGCAATTTAAACGAAAGAGAAGATACTTTTCATTTTATGGGAAAATGTCCTGTCCTGAAAGAGATCAGACGTAACACTTTTGGAAGCGATTTCATAACGGAAAACGAAGTTATACGAATGCTTAATGAAGTTGAAGTACCAAAATTATACCTCTACTGCAAACTTGCTTTAAATTATAGACACAAAATTATGACTGAAACTTTCTGAACTTATAGTTACTGCTTTTATAGTACACATATCTATTCAATAGTAAAATCAATCAATTTAAATTAATGAAGATTTTCTTTTTTTTCTTCTAATTCATAGAAATAATTATGTTTTGTCAACCAGGCAGACGGCATAAAGCCAAGCTTTTAAACTGATATTGTTAATTATGTACCCAAATTTACGAAATAATAAATCTAAATCTAATCTAATCTACTAAGATGGGCACTACAGTTCGGGGAGAACCTGAGCCTCAACCAACATCTTACGCCACCAATTTCGATTTCGGGCGAGCCCTCTCCGTTTTTGCACTCGAAGTCGGTTGAGGTCTTCTTCCACTTGATTGCGCCACCTAAGAGACGAGGTCTTCCTCTTCCACGATTTCCCTGCAACGTGCTTTCTAAAACTCGCCGAGCCGGAGCCGTTGGGTCAATCCGCTCTTTATGGCCCAACCATCGTAGCCTCTACTCTAGTAGATACTCTTCTGGCTATGCCCATAACGTGATACAGCTTATACAGCTCGTGGTTGTATCTTCTTCTCCCCAAATTGTCTTCGCATACGGGACCAAAGATCATTCGGAGTATGTAGAGAGTAATTGTATAGACGTTTGAAAAACTATGCCTGTGGTGTGGGCGTTTGAGTGTTTACGATCTTTTTACATTGACAGAGCAGCATGACTTATCTAAAATCATCCTCCATCGTAGTACGAGTTTTCCAGAGATACCAAATCCAGACACGGCTCTGTACAGCTTGTCTCTGTGAATACTGTCATACGCGGCCTTGAAGCACTTAAAAATATGTAGTATATCGATATTATTATTATTGTCACTTTCCATTGAACGAAAAAAACCGTCCAGGAGCGTCCAGAAGCATTCTCAAACCGTTCCATTGGTGCAAAAAGATCGCTTCTCATGATTCTGAGGAGTGACAGCCTCTTCTCGATTTGAAGTGAGAATCGACTGAAGAATTCGAAAAATTTTCTTCAAGGAATATTTTTTAAGAGCACACAAAGGAAACTACGTTAAACTGAATAAAAACAATTTTGGGTGTTCCATTGGTTTTTAAAATGAGTGCTTCCACGAGTGAAACCAATGGAAAGCGACATAAATGTTTCCGGTTTTTTAGGATCAACCGTGACGAAAAAATTTGGTCGATTGTGGACTTTTCTGGTTTAAACCTGCATTGATAAGTACACGTATCAAATTGTTGACGTGGGCTTTCAGGCGTTAACATATTAGGAATCTTATTCCTAAACGTGGAACCCGTATTGTAATGGTTAACATTTTCGCTTGTTAACCCACAGGTTCGTGGTTCGAACCCCAACAGAGGCAAACGGGTATCGCCTTTCGCGAGAAATTGGCATGTCCACAGTTAGTAAATTCATTGCTGTGAAAATCGCTTTCTCAATTAGCCGTTCAGAAACGGCAGAAAATTGTAGGTGCCCGCCTTCATTCCCTCACAAGGCATGGTTGTGAGAAATGCGCTAGGCTCAAGAGCTCCTCGCTCTATTGCGCCACCCTATTTATTTATTTATTTTATATTATTCCTACACAGTTAGAGCCATTGTGCTGGTTTATCTTTTTTAGAATCATATGATACTGAGAATCCATCCATTTTATCAAAGAGCTTAACAAAAGTTATAAAGTTCCTGTGTTATAAGGTGCCTATCAGGCTTTTGCGTAGTAGTATAATAGTTTCCACAGATATCTTGAGAAGGAATATAAGACATGTAGAGTCTAGCGTTTTTCTCTTAATCAAACCATGTGAGAATTTGAGAGGGCTTACGAATTTTTTATCGATTTCGAACGGCCTAGTGAGAAAACTCTTTTCATGGCAGTGTAACTACTCTCGGAGGACATGCGAAGCACTCGCGCAAGGTGATGCCCTTGAAAAAACGTAATCAAAATTGAAAATTACTAGACGTGACAAATTGGCAAGTCCTCCGAAGCTAATTATACTGCCATGAAAAAATCAGGAGAAATCGGACATGGTTTTTATGTTTCCATTGGATTCTGGAAAGAATTTGAGACATAAAAAAAGCACACGAAGCCGATCGAAATTCAAAACAAATAGTTTATTCACGAAAAAAAAACAATATGCATAGATAAACAACCGCTACAGACAAAAGCTCTATTGTTTTCATTCCGTTCACTTTGGCGTATGAGTAATCTTTTTTCTAGTATCTTTTTCATTCAAGAATTGCATGTGCATTTATATGATATGTGATATTACACGTTGATTAAGAATCATGAAAAGTCATAAGTGCGTTGGAAAACAAAACAATAAAACAACTTTTGAAATCTAAATATTTATTCGCTCAGAAAGGCGACCACTTCTCTTCACGTCCTTACAATTTTCGTATACCAGAGGCGGGTATATACTATTTAAATCATTTCTTATTTCCGTCTCACCCACTCCTATCATTGTCGCTTTTGTTTCGTTCTTACATAAGCAACGTTTTTCATCTTCTTTCCTCTTCTCTTTTTTCTTACTTTTTCTGTAAGTCGATTGAATTAACACAATTAAAAAAACGATCGTTTTTAATCGTGTTGACTCATTTGACTCATACTGCATTCTTTCACAATCCTGTCCCAGGTCTTACTTGGATGTAATTTACTTGTTTTTTTTCTGTCAAAATAAATAAATATGGTGGCGCAACATACCGAAGAGCTCCGGGGTCCAGCGCATTTCTCATAGCCATTGCCTTGTGAGGGAATGGAAGGAACCTACAATCGGGGGACTTGCCAATTCGTCACGAAAGGTGATACCCGTTGAAAAACATTTTTCCTTTGTTGGGATCACGCCACGGTTACCACTAGCGGAGGTTCTCAAAATACTAGCTGGAGCACTCAGACTTAAATACCAGTCGAAACTTCTTTTGTTTATGTTTGTTGCTGTGACATAGGTTGTATTGGGAATAAGGTTTCGCGAATGAAAATACCAACCATTCTTTCAAACGTTGGAAAAGACTAACGGGTCTAAAGACCTTGATGAGCAGTGAATAGTCCTGCTTATCAGTTTTTTTTTTTTTTGTTATATAAAAGCAACTTTAACACTTTGGTTGACATGCACACTAAAATAAACTTAAGTTGAAAATATTTTTCAAATCAGGTAGCGCGAAACAGATCCACAGCAACTTCGACAGCAAAGGAAATTTCGACGTCAAAAGTCATGTGTAACAAACAGATTGCAAAGTAAACAGCAATCTTTACAGCATAAGGAAAAATTATAGAGCATATAAATAACACACAAAATAATTCAAGAAGTGAAAAAACCAACTTTTCACATCTCACTCATTCATTTTCTAGTGTTACAAACCTACAAAATTTCACCAGTTGCCAGTATTTGGACAGCAACAAAAAATTTAGGATTAGGACTAACGTTGATGTCGATCTCGATGTTGCTGTGTTAATTTATTCAAAGTCATTTGAAACCACGGGCTCTTAAGTGAGTGATGTGGTTGCCAAAGTTGCTATTGAAGTTGCTATGTCAATATGTTTTTGACAATATTTGATGATGAATCTTCTACCGTTTACCTAATCTAAGAAAAATTGATTGTTGCAATCCGATTGACACCTGGTTTCCTGGGAAATGATTTGAATATTCTGCTTTAGACTCGATATAGGAACCGTTTGATATCCTGAGTGTTTTCAATCTATTTACCATGCTCCATTTGAGGACTTCGGCAAGTCGACTGTAGTTCAACTGAGTGTGTCGATGCTTTCACAGAATTCTTTGTAAGAGGAATTCTTTGATCTTTGAATTAACTTTTTGAACTCCTTCTTTTTGATTGGTACAGGTTTCAGTCAGCCTTTTATAAGATCTTGAGAGACATATTCACAAGACTTCAAAACCCTCCGCGAAGTTTCTATAGTTCAGCTTTCCACCATGGAACCGTAGATTTTCAAGGCATTGGTGTGGCTTAACATGCCAGCTCAAAGGTTATTGTAAGTTCACAGTTTGCGTAACGGCCTGCATCCTCTACTTTCTGCATTGTTGAGAAGCTTAGGTACAGATTTGACGTAATTACCGAGCTTAACATTGAAAAATGTCTAATTGGTTTTTGGAACCTTGTAACTTTCTGTATTCTAAGCGTAACAGAGTTAGCCTATTGCCAACATTGATAATATCTGAATGACAGGACAAGATAAAGTTAAGAAAGATGGCTGCCAAAAAATTAATTTTAAGCGTTAGCATTGCAGTTCATAACCCCCAGATTCCGACCTTCGCAGAACTCCACCTAGTGAGTATACTAACCGCCATCTTGTTTGTATGGTCTATGGAAATTGCAAAAACAAACATTTTTATTATTTACTTACTTACTTACATTTGGGGGTGAACCTGACACTCTCTACAGTTTTGCACTCTTAGTCGGTTGAGGTCTTCTTCCACTTGATTGTGCCACCTTAGACTAGGTCTTCCCCTTCCGCGATTTCCATGCAAGGTGCTTTCGAAAACCCGTCGAGCCCGAGCGTTTAGGTCCATCCGCCCTACACATCGTACCATCGCGATGCGTAAAATTTATATATTATATAAATTTAAACTAATTTTAACTAATTTTGCAATGTTTGTATGCAAAAGCCACTTCTCTGTCATTTCTTTGACACTGCGTCTTTTTGACGAGTTTCGCCGAAGCTCTCCTTTAAATTTGTCAATTTTGTTTTACAACAACTAATAATAATGTTTTTTTTTATTTCCAGGGCCTTGTGATTGCTGGCTTGAGCGATCTGTCTCGTCCAGCTGACCAACTATCAGTGCCACAGTGCGCAGCTTTAGCTGCAACTGGTATTATTTGGTCACGATACTCACTTGTCATCATTCCCAAAAACTATAGTCTGTTCTCTGTGAATTTATTCGTTGGAGGTATTCAAACTGTTCAACTAATTAGGGCATACATGGCATCTAAGGAGAAAAAGGAGAAAGCCATTGAAAAATAATATAAAAATAAAATAAATTAAGCGAACAAGACCAAAATTGTAAGTCAAAAATGTTTATTCCCAAGTTGTTACTAAGAAACTCACCAAACATTATTTTTTGCTTTTGTTTCAGACGAACATCACATCACGGAACTGAAGTGATAACTTAATGTGTAAATAAAAAAAGGCACAATTAATTCGAGAAATGTAGATTAGATGAATGTTTTTTTTAGCACAATTCCACCGTACCTTAATTAGTTTATAACGTTTAACTAACGAAAGTGTGCTAAGTCGATATAACTATTGACATTGTATATTGTAGTGTTATATAACAAAAAGTGTGCTGGAACATACTTATAGTTTTAACTATCTTGCCTTTTGTGCGAATTTATAAATCATATCAGTCAACATTGGCAAGTTTACGATAAAACAGATGTAGATATTTAAATACATAACTGCGACTGTGAAAAATAAATTGTTTTTAAAATTAAATAAATTACTATTAATTTAAGTATTTTAATTTTTTCATCTGGCTTTACTTTTTTTATCTTAAAACGATTTTTTATTGACATTCGATGAGATATGGCTTGGCCTAGAAGAAACAAGTATTTATTTGATTGATTCAAAAGTGTATATTTTGTTCGAGTTGAATCATTTTTGTAGTTTGAAGTTCCGTAATTTAAGGAGTTTTTTGAGTTCGAACATCGATTTAATGATAAAAATGTAGATTAAAATGTAGCTCCAAAGTATACAAGACGAAATGGTCAAAAACTTGGTGAAAAAAAAAATATCATAAGCCAGTCCGAAAATACATGCGTCTTTGTATATGAAAGCGTAAAAAATTTCCTGCATCGTCTTAAGAATCCAAAGCAGTTTGCAGCAAGTTTGGCGACTTCAAATATACATATGTTCATTCCACCAAAAGTCATCGTTTACCATTTACTAACAGCTGAGTTCATTGAGTTTTTGAAGCATTGAATATTCTACTTGGTTTTTATTACACCATATAACAACTTAGGCTAGAGTTGTTGCGGTATATTTTACCACAACAAGTTATACCTTTATTTTTCTTCCTCTTCCCATTTCCACCCCTCCTTTTGTTGTGGCTTCAAGGTGCTGGCAGAGTACAAAGCAACCCTAGTCCATCAGCTAGTGGTGTACTTCAAAGCATCTTGGAAAAGCAACCCAAATAGGTACCCCTTCATTGAGCCAGTGGACGGCTGGAGACTCAAGCAGCAGCGTTAATAAGAACCAGGAAGGTTCTGGAGGAAATCCATCGCAACAGCAGCAGCAGCAGGTTACTACCAACCAAATATTTGAACAATAAGGTAGAGATTAGCTACCCACCTTTAACACACTGATATATATCAGTGATCTTCGGATTTTGGCATTTGAAGCCTTTTCAATATAAAAGGCCAAGAGCCCAACGTAATGGCTGAGTGCCCACCGTAAAGGCCGAGTGCCCAACCTAAAGTGCTTTACCTTAGCAAGGAAATGACTATTTATAGAATTATCCCCATTCCCCCAAATCTGCGCGAAGGTTCACCGAAGTAGTTTAGTAGTTTTCGCGAAAAATGACGAATCCTCGTTAACTTGTGTAACTTGGGTCGGTTGGGCCGAGGGAATTTGTTTAAAGAAATAGTTTTTCAATTTTCTATTCTGGAATGGATTGAAATGGAACAGGTCTGGATTCGTTCATTCGGGCAAGTTGTTGCGAATCTCTAACGACCAAGAGATTC
Organism: Melanostoma mellinum; assembly: GCA_914767635.1. NCBI lineage: Eukaryota > Metazoa > Arthropoda > Insecta > Diptera > Syrphidae > Melanostoma > Melanostoma mellinum. The sequence goes on along the minus strand of OU612060.1, from coordinate 169,917,799 downwards.
ACAACGAAATTGTTTAGAAGAGAGCGATGGATGCGTTTCGCCTACGGCGCAGACTCCAGCGAATTTGCTGAGAGTATTGCAGATACCCCGTGACGAACCTCCACGACTCTGATTGGTTGAAGTGAGTGGAATTTGCTGAATGCGCCGATGAACGAAGAGACCACCATGAAGATGGCACTTCTTGGTTGACCTCTAAAAAGGACACTGTGCCAAAGAATTTTGAGAATTGAGAAATTATTCGGAAATTTTATAATCGAGTGTTTAATCTTTGCAAGTAGTGCAAGTTTAAATTTTTATAGTGTTTGATTGGCAGGAAGGCCAAACTAAACAGTATTTTGAATCTGTGCAGGAAGGCTCCAAGCAGGCAGGAATTCAGAGGAGTTAGTGCCAGTACGGGCAAGAAAACTCAGGCAGGATTCGTCAACAGAAAAAGCTAAGTATTTTCCTATAAAAGTGGAAAAGTGTTAATAGTGCGTTTGTTGTGTTTTGACTATTGAGTCATATTGCTTTATTCGGTAACCCTTCGCCTTTCGTAATTAATCCTGAGATTGCAGGACGCGCGACCTCCATTTAACCTTGTTGTCTGTTCGGGAAAATTCCCAAAGAGTCGTTTGTTTGCGGGTGCATTGTGCACATACTTTATTGTTTGCATTTTAATCTGGGTAAAACCCATCTTCGATCCTTAAATATCATACCATTTAACTTGTTAACTGGCTCTTTGCCATTTTAAATACTTTACATACTTTTTACATACTTTGTACACCAATTTGTTTACGAAAAGATTTCAGGTTTTATACCTATACTTGTAAAGGTTTCCTGAACAAAATATAATTTTATTCCTTTTGGAAAATCGTTCTTTTAATTCTATTTGAAGACCATTTTCAGTGCTAAAGTTGGTTTGGAAATTCCAAACAAAAATTTCCTGGCGCCCTTTATTTTGTGAAACACCCTGCTTGTGTTTTGATTGAATATTATTCATTTCATTAACTTCTTTTATTTACCTTTAATTATACCTACGTACCTATAAAACTACCTACGGACCACCCCTTGCTGAGCAGCTGGCATTGGCAGCATATAATATTGCTACCTGTTGCATTCTTTTCCCATCGAAATCCAACCAGCTGTCATTTGACAGTTCATCATAAAATTAAAATCCGATCAACATCGCCGCGGCACATCGGTGTGCATATTTGTTAAACATTCGTCTTAAGTTCACTAATTAATCATACGTACGATTAATTAAAGTATTTGCATAATATAATCCAAGTTGTGGATTCGTTTTTGATTCGGTTCGTCGGGAAAAAAGTGCAACAGAGTTCAATGAGATAATCGTACGCAGCAGTTCCAGTTCCACATCCGAGAAGCATGGATGTGAAGTTGGAACGAAACGTAAAGCCGATCTAAGAAAAATACTTGAAGTATGAAGTTATTGAAATTGAAAGTCAGCCCTATCACAGATTCCATCGTAATCGAAAAAAGTCTAAGTATCCCGGTACATTTGGAGTGGAATGAATTTCGAAATTCGTAGTTTCGGTATCACCAAATCCAAGTGGAATGTAAAATCATCGTCTTTATATATGAAAGAAGTTGTGTTTTGCAGGAAAATGTGAATGATCTTGGACATTTGGCGTAAAACAGCTGATTTCGATAACCAGCATGGCGGTATTTAGTGTGTCAATTGTAAATGCTTTCTTCGATTCCATTCGGATGTTGTGATCACACAAATTTTCGTAGTTCGTAACTTAACTTTCCGTGTGGAAGTTTTCTACGATGAAATCTGTTATAGGGCTGAGTAATCTTCTGTCTTCAGCAGCGAGTGTTAAGGGGGAACGCCGCTGTGACGGGTGAAAAATTGTTTTGAACATTTTCTCAATGTATACAATATACATACTTACTTACTTAGGTGGGCATTACAGTTCGGGGTGAACCTGGGCCTCAACCAACATCCTTCTATAACGACTTCGATTTCGGGCGAGCTCTCTCCAGTTTCGCACTCCAAGTCGGTTGAGGTCTTCATCCACTTGATTGCTCCACCTAAGACGAGGTCTTCCCCTTCCGCGATTTCCCTGCAATGTGTTTTCGAACACCCGACGGGCCGGAGCGTTTGGGTCCATCCGCTCTACATGACCCAGCCATCGTAGCCTCGCGATGCGTACTCTTCTGGCTATGCCCATGTCGCGGTAAATCTCATACAGCTCGTTGTTGTATCTTCTTCTCCACACATTGCCTTCGCATACGGGACCAAAGATCATTCGGAGGATGTTTCTTTCGAAACGACCAAGGGTTTCCTCATCCGCTTTCGATAAAGTCCATGCTTCCGCGCCGTAAAGCAGGACTGGGATGATCAAGGTCTATACAAGGTCACCTTGGTTTTTCTGGAGAGGGTTTTGTTTCTCAATTGCCTTCTTAACCCAAAGAAGAAACAGTTGGCAAGTTTGATCTCCGCACTGATGTTGTTGTTCGTGTCTACAGCGGATCCTAGGTAGACGAAGTCCTGTACTACCTCAAAGTTATGTCTGTCTATTGTGACGATTTGTCCAATTCGTCGATGTTCTGTGTCCCTGTTTGATGACAGCATATACTACGTTTTGCCCTCATTAACCATCAAAGTAATTGTACAGACTTTTGAAAGATTTTTCCTCTGGTGTTGACGTTTGAGTTTCTTACAATCTGCTCAAGTATGATGTTGAAGAAATCGCATGACAGTTTGTCGCCTTGCCTAAAGCCTTTTTCGGCTTCAAAGGTCTCGGTGAGTTCTTTACCGACCTTGACAGAGCAGCGTGAATTCTCCAAAGTCATCCTACATAGTCGTACGAGTTTTGCAGGGATGCCGAAACTAGACATGGCTCTGTACAGCTCGTCTCTGTAAATGCTGTCATACGCGGCCTTGAAATCGATAAAGAGATGGTGAATATCGATATTATGTTCTCGGGTTTTTTCCAAGATCTGCCGAAATGTGAAAATTTGGTCTATTGTGGACTTCTCTGGTCTAAAACCACATTGATAAGGACCTATCAAGTTGTTGACGTGGGGTTTCAGACGTTCACATATTACAGCAGACAAGATCTTATAAGCGGCGTTAAGGAGGCTTATCCCTCTATAATTGGCGCAGTTGTGAGGGTCTCCTTTCTTTAGGATCGGGCATACGATACTGAGTTTCCATTCATCGGGCATGCTTTCTTCCGACCATATCATGCCGATCAGCTGGTACATGGTCCTTTCCAACTGGTCTAAAGCTGCCTTGAAAAGTTCGGCATCAAGGCCATCTGCACATGAAGTCTTATTTGATTTAAGTTTGCATATGGCAAGCTTAACCTCTTCTAGGTCGGGAGGACGACATTCTTGATCATCGTCCAAGCTTAATGGGGCAATCTGCCTGACAGCAGAATCTGTGTCCTCATCGCCATTAAGCAGTCTGCAGAAATGATCTTATACAATATATATACATATTCAAATCTCGAAAGCTGACTGAGGTAAACAGGCAGTTTCGTGCGCCCGAATAGAGCGGTTAGGTAGCGCGTCCCGCTGCCTGATGATTAAATGAAGGGCCCAAATTATAAACTATTGCTTATATTTTCACAAATAACCTAACCGGGGAGTTAAAATAAGATAAAACTAATTTTTCCGGAAAAATCATGAAAAACTTTGAACGCGTTTTTCTGAAACGACTTTTTTTACCTTGTCTTATCAATTTCTTAAAGACCAATCAACTAATTTTAAAGTTTTTTTTTTTTAATTTAGATAATTGCAGTAGCTAACTACTAAAAAATAATAATTAAAAACGGCTACGCTCAACGATAGCTGTGTATATACATTAGACCGGTTCAAAAAAAGTGACTATTTTCTTTTTCTCGAAACAATTCGATTTTTACCTAACAGTTTAAAATTTAGACGGCCACCAAAAGTTTTTCAATTCATGAAAAAATTATCAGAGAACTTTTGGGGGGAAGATTTGATAGTAATTAAAGTAAAGTTTAAATGTTTTTACATTTCCAAAAGTTTAAGGTGAGGTAATAGTAAACACCGTTAAATGTTTTTTCCCAAAGCCTTCTGGAGGAAGCTCTTTTACTAGTTGTTGTTTTTTTGTTTTTGTCAACTGGAAAGTGACATAAGATACTCTGGTATGTTATATCCGAAATAGCATATCCGATAGGTTCTTGAACGTGCCTATTCAACACCAAAGATGGGTTTACCACTAAAAACTAAATCTTAATTTCTGTTCCTCTAACAAAGGTTACGCATAGTAAAAATTATAAAACTGGTTTTTTTTCTATTTCTCTCTTTATGCTCTCACTTTCAGTTCATTAAGCAAATACGAGCTTATCGCATTCATTGATGTTTACGGAGTCATCGAATTTGAATCTTTTGTTTTGTTGATTTGAATTTCTAAATCAAGTGGCATGACTTCATTGATTACCTAATAAAGATATATTGGAACCGTTATGATGTTGTATCAATTCAAATTATTAATTTAAAAAGGTTGTAAAAGTGCAGTAGATTTATAATTTCTTTTAACAGTTATAACAGCAAGAAGAGAAAATATGTTTGTTCAAGAGAGATGAACCGAAGACCCCTTTGAGACGATTTTAAATGTTGTAACTGGTTGCAGAACTGAAACTAAAACTGAAATGATCGTCGAAAATATGTTAAGAAGGGGATAATGTAAGGAGAATGTACGCCATTGCTTAGTTACCTACTCAATTAGGCGGCTATCACTGTTCGGTTCGAACCTGTGTCTTACGTTAATCAACAACCTTCATTTGGACAAGTTCTTTTCAGTTTTGCACTATAAGCTGGTTGGAGTCCTCTCCTACTTGGTTGCGTGATCTTAAACGAGGGCTTTTCCGCGACTTACCTGCAAAATGCTTCAGAAAGCTCACCAGGCCAAAGCTTTTAAAAAAATAAACAAATAGGGTGGCGCAACAGAGCGAGGAGCCACAGACGATTTTCTCACAACCTTGCCTTGTGAGGGAATGGAGGGGACCTACAATTTTTTGCCGGTTCCGAACGGCTAATCTAGAAAGCTCTTTTTATGGCAATGAATACTAACGGAGGACTTGCCAATTCCTCGCGAAAGGCGATACCCGTGGAAAAAACATTTTTGCCTCTGTTGGGATGAGGCCAGAGCTTAATATATATGTAATTCCCAGGCATCATAGTTTCGCGACATATGCTTATGACTATGCTTATGTCGCGGTATAGCTCATACAGTTATAGTTGTTTAGTCTTCTACGCCCATCATTTTCTCAAACGGAACCAGAGATCATTTCTACTATTTACTATTTTTCTTTCGAAACTTCAAGTGTCTCCACATCCGCTTTAGATAAGGTCAATGTTTCCAAACAAATTAGTTTTCGTCAAAACCAATGGAACATAATAATTAAGGCTAGGTGTCTCGCGGAAAAAATAGTTGGACCGTTACAAATATGTATAGATAACTTTTACATTTCAAATGAAATCGTATTTTATCATCATTTTACAACGTAATTTAAATTACCCTACTTATCTTTGGTAAGATTGAAGTTTCCGATACCGACACTGGGACTCTCGTCGACACTTTTAAGGGTAAAAATAAAAAAAAGTCCCTGGCATTGACAGATTCATCATAAAAAGAGCTAACACAAATAATATCATTTACATACATGAAGTTTGAGTTCTTCTACATGGGACACCCAGCCTTAAAGTATTTCTGTTCAGTTGAATATATTTTGTTTTTGTCGTTGATGAAACACCAAAATGCTCAAAAAAAAAAAAATTAATTACATGTATTTCTGTTACTTGAGTGGATTCTCACTTCAAATTGAGATGGCTGCCACTTCTCAGAATCCTTTTTCAAAAGGATGGGTCTTGATTAATTAAGAGTACCCGTTGAAAGTCAGTAAGCTATAAATGTTTAAGCTAGTTTTATATATTTTTCCAAGCATGTAAATAAAGGAAAGAAAAACGAGTTTAAAATTAAATGAAATGAATAAGTTAATAATCGCATAACACATTCCTTAATGGTCTATTTATCTGTATGAAGCTGGACTGGAATAATCATGGTCTTATAAAGGCTTAATTTGGTTTTCCAGAAAAGGTTTTATTTTTCAATTGTCCTCTTAGCCCAAAAGAGCAGCGATTATTGACAAAATCGATTAGCCTTAGTCCGTTTTCGGAACTTTTACCATGTAGGCTATAAGCTTACCAATGTTATTTCCAAATATATAAATAATAAATAATTATTTCACCAAAAAAGTAGTCTAATATTATCAATTTTTTTTTTTTTTTTTTGAAAGTATACTAACTTAAAGTTGAAATTCGATGACGAAATTCCGAGTATTTCAGGATCTACAGCCAATTAGAATGTCATGTAAATAGAAGAATCTGTTAGTCGGGCTCTATTGTTGGTTAGTTGCTGCTGCTCGGATTTATATACCTGATATACCTGGTCCTCGATATATAAGAATATTCTTCAAACTACTTTTTTTCTCTTGCGGGTCTCAAAATAAATTATTCGACCGATTGATCTGAAATTTTAATATGTTTAGGGATGTCAAAAATATATCGATATAAAAAAATATCGATATATTTCGTTCGATATATCGATATATATCGACGATATTTTTTTCACCGATATATCGATATATCGATATAAATATTTATGTATCGAAAAGGTATAAAAAACGATACTTTTTTCGGGTACTAGAAACTAACCTGCAAACATACCAAAGGAGGTGGTGCATATTTCTATGGAGCCTGGGCCCAGGGCGTACACCTATGAGACTAGTACCAAATGAAAGCTTACGTTCAGCCCAATCAGCCTGCCAAATATTTTTGAATTCGGTCTTGGTGATTTTGAGATAATTTGACTTGAAGTTGAGCGCCGGAAATGGGAAAAATCTGACATTTCTGCAAATAATTACGTATATCTCGAAAAGCATAGCACGTAGGACAATGATTTTGGTATCATATGAAAGATCATAAAAATATCTTTCATTTCATTCAAAATACAGTTTTCAAAATGCTTACATTACATCTTGGTGAATAGCGATGCAAACGTAGCGCATAGTTCGAACGCAATAAAAGCTTACTATTGTAACTATCTCGTTGGAATGAGGACTGTTGGTTGTTGCGCTCATGTCATGAGTATTTTATGGTATTTGGGTTACGCAAGACACCAGGAAGCAATGAATATAGCACCAGCTTTTTTTTTGGATGGTATTTTGATATAGATCTAAACGAAGATTAGTCATTTTTTTCTCATTTGCAGCATTAAAATGTATTTTGATTTTATGTTTAGTAAAAAACAAAGTAGGAACTGCGAAAAATTAAATGAAAAAATGCATTTGCTGTGGAACATATTTTTTGTTTTAATTTTTTTTAGGAATTGTGTATAATGTACGTGATATGCTTTATGTATGATAGCGTAATTATATATCAAATTAAAGCTTACCAATTAAGGATTAAAGTGGTGCAAAAAAAATTATAGGTCATCCCTGATTTTTTCGTGATATTGGCTGGCAAACGTCAACGAAAATATTTCTTTTCAAACAACTGTATTTTAAATGAAATGATATTTTTATGAACTTTCATATGATACCAAAATCATTGTTCTACGTGCTATGCTTTTCGAGATATACGTAATTATTTGCAGAAATGTCAGATTTTTCCCATTTCCGGCGCTCAACTTCAAGTCTAATTATCTCAAAATCACCTAGACCGAATTCAAAAATATTTGGCAGGCTGACTGGGCTAAACGTAAGCTTTCATTTGGTACTAGTCTCATAGGTGTACGCCCTGGGCTCAAGTATGCACCACGTCCTTTATTGCAAAAAAAAACTTTTCTATACCTTTCACTATATTATTTTAGACAGGAAAATACCCATAAAATGTGTGCAACCGTTCATTGACGAGTTAGCAAATCATTTTGTGAGTTTTGATAATTTCACAGTGTACAGTAATAAACCAAAATATCGAATCCAAATAAAAAGGATTTGTAACCTAAGTGGTTAATGAATAGGTACATGCATTTTATGGGCCTTTTCCTGTATAATGTAGCTAATATACCTTGCATACATTTCTCATAGTTGGAAAACTCTTTTCTATACCTGCCTCTGCTGTAAATCTCACAGTGCCCAACAACAGAAGTCGGGTCACAGCTGAACACATAAATCAAAGAGTTTTTCTGCATTCCTTATCTCAAAAATATTGGTTTAATTAATAAAAATACAGAAAAAGAATTAATTCTTTATGTTATGCCGATTTCCTTTGCAAAAACAAAAGCACTCTAAAAAAGTGCTTTTTTTTCGTGCTCACTGGAACAGAAAAGACAAAATTCTTTTTTTATCATTGTATGTGTGCTATTTTTGACAGCCAACTATTCCCGTTTGTTTTGTTCTGCAATTTATATAGAAAGAATGTTTTCGAAACTTTATTAATAAATGCACTAGGAAGAAACTTCCTCATCTGAATAATTGTACACCAACACTTTGAACAAAATTATTCACAGAATGCCTTTCGTTTTGTGTAAGGAATTTCAGAATTTCAAACACTTCTTTGTTGGAATCAGAACTAGATGACGACTGATAAATATTTTGATAATTTCAGCTAAAATTGAGCGATCCATTTTCACAAAATAGTTTATTATTTATTTTAATTATCTCTCTTTCACAGTCCTTTAACCAAAAATGCAAAATAATCAAACTGCAAACTGGTAAACGTCAAATGTTTTGCGTTGGTGTACGTGAAAGTGCGTGTAAATCTTGCCTCTGAATCGAGATTCGTAAAAGTGCTTTTTCGGGGCAAAAAAAAAGTGATCTGGTGTCTACATGTAACGTATTTCGAGCAAAAAAGCACTTTTAAAAGTGCTTTTGTGTACCACTGGAAATCGACATTAGTTCTTCTTACCACTTTTTTTTATTATTTTTTCTCATTTTTAAGGTCGCACATTTAAAATAAAAATAAATAGGGTGGCGCAACAGAGCGAGGAGCCCCTGGGCCTAGCGCATTTCTCACAACCATGCCTTTTGAGGGAATGGAGGGGACCTACAATTTTTCGCCGGTTCCGAACGGCTAACTGAGAATGCGCTTTTCATGGCAATGAATTTACTTACGGAGGACTTGCCAATTCCTCGCGAAAGGCGATACCCGTGGAAAAAACATTTTTGCATTTTGCCTCTGCTGGGATTCGAACCTCGAACCTCTGGGTTAGCAGGTGGACATGCTATCCATTACGCCACGGGTACCACAAGGTCGCACATTTCATTATTTAAAATATATCGATATATCGATATATCGATATTTTTCTGATTCGATATATCGATACTTGATATTTTTTTTGATATATATCGATACGATATATATCGATATATTTTTCCATTTCCAACATCCCTAAATATGTTATTCTGTACAATTCTAGCTATCGCAGGAACAAAAACAAATATGTAGTTAAATATTTAACAAACAAAGATCGTTTTCAAATTTGTACTTTTAACTACCTGCCATTTTCCCAAAAAAAAATTCTTTTAAGTTCTAGTTCTAAACCAATTAAAATTTTATCAACTTTTCAATTTATTCACCTTCCACCGGTAAATTGAATTTTTTAGAGAGGGAGATTTCAGGCCCACTATTAAAATAAAAAAAAAAATTTTGTCTTAAGTTTCATTTTTCTGTAGCTTATAGGTAATCTTGATAATTGTTGAAAATCAAGCAATCTAGATCTAGCAATCTGTTTCTTATCAGTAATCACTTTCCATTTATATTATTTTTCATTCTAATTCAAAACTCTGTTCAAACAACATAATATTGTTATAATAAATTTTCTTTATTCGGACGCCAAGGCATTATATCTTAATAGGTTATGGGCGACTTAAAAGATAATATGCCAGGAATACCACAATTTAACGGTTCTGGTTATGACGAATGGCAATTCCGTGTGAAAATTTTTATGGAGTCGAAGGGTTTATGGGACGTTATAACGAGCGATCCCCCAACCGAAAAAGAAGCAAATGATGAATTTCTCAAGAGGGATAGAATGGCTAAGAACTATTTAGTTAGTTTTATCCAATCGAACTATTTAACCTACGTAAGAGATGAAGAATTTGCAAAGAAGATGTGGCTCAATCTGGAGCCACCGGCTACCAAGTAAGTTTCACGATTACATCTTAGGTCCAAAAGCAAATTCTGCTGGTGATTATTCTTCAACAGATCTACCTGAAAATTATAATGACGCACTGAATCGGACTGATTCGAACCTCTGGCAGAAAGCTATTGATGCAAAACTTGAATCAATGAAGAAAAATAAAGTTTGGAAAGTTGTGGTTAAACCGTCAAATGCGAAACTTTTGAAGACATAATATAAAGCGAAAGGGTTTCTGCAAAAATATGGAATGGACTACAAAGAGACATACGCACCGGTAGCAAAACTAACCACGATACGAGTTTTATTGGCTGTAGGTGTTTACCGGAAATACTACTTTCCTCAACTGGACGTTAAGACTGCGTTTCTTCACAATGATTTGGAAGAAGCGCTTTACATGACTGTACCTGAGGGCTTAGAAGCAAGAGAGGGCAAGGTATGTAAACTTCAAAAATCCCTTTATGGTTTGAAGCAGTCACCTCGTTATTGGAACTATAAACTTAACGAATGTTTAATCAAAATCGATCCAACCATGATTATTGTCCACTAAAATTCTTTTTGGGGATGAAGATGGATTTTTCTGAAAATTGCTTACAAATATCGCAAGAAGCAAGTATAGATAAAATACTCAACAAATTTGGTATGTCAGAGTGTAATTCTGTCAAGAGCCCAATGGAAAAGGGATTGCAACTCGAAAGAAATAACACTGGAAAAAAAATTGGCCAACCTTATCGTGAGCTTCTTGGCAGTATTATGTACTTAATGCTTTGTTCAAGACCGGACATTTGTTACGCTGTCAGTTTTATGGCAACATTTAAAAAAAATTATGCGCTACTTAAAAGGAACAAAAAGCTTAAAACTTAACTTTGAATCCAAAAGTGAACAACAATTGATTGGCTATGCTGATGCTGACTGGGCTTCTGATATAGTTGACAGAAAGTCAGTAAATGGATACTTGTTAAGTTTATGGTAATAATGTTTCCTGGTGTAGTAAGAAACAAACTAAAGTGGCCACTTCGTCTAGTGAAGCCGAATATATAGCTTTAAGTTCAGCTGTAGCTGAAGCGATATGGCTTAGAGGCATAATGCAAGATTTACGGGAAATGAAGAACGAGCCAGTTTGTGTATTTGAAGATAACTGAGGATGCATTGGCATGGCTCACAATTTAGAAACAAAGCGAGCCAAGCACATTTTTACAAAATCCTTAGATTCAATGCAGTTTCTGGAGTTAAGGTCAAAACTTAATTTATTTTAATGAAGAGTGAACATTATAAGAAGACTTACGATTGAGAGAGGGTGTTGAAAATCAAGCAATCTAGCAATCTGTTTCTTATCAGTAATCACTTTTCATTTATATTATTTTTCATTCTAATTCAAAACTCTGTTCAAACAACATAATATTGTTATAATAAATTTTCTTTATTCGGACGCCAAGGCATTTTATCTTAATAATAATATATAAAAAGAAGTGTACGGTTGGTTGTAATCGCATCACTTATTGAGAACGGCTGGATCCCAGCACACAAAGGCTATGATGGGAATGAGATGGCAGACGTCTTAGCTAAAGACGGCGCATCAAATCCATTCGTCGGTCCTGAACCCTTCTGCGGTGTAAATAAAAGCACCTTCAAACATACTGCCAAGAACATCCTACTGGAGGAATCTAATAAAGCTTGGAGTAACTCATCTGGTCAATTCTGTTCAAAACTCTTTTTGCCAGAATATACCGAAAAAAACATCAAAATTCCTATTGAACCTCAATAGGAAAACCCTAAAAATTTGCACAGGACTACTAACTGTTCTTTAAAGAAACACCTTCACCAAATGAGGCTGGTAGCGGACCCCATCTGTAGACTATGCCTCGAAAATGAAGAAACATCTCTGCACATCATTACAGAATGTTCAGCACTTTTCCACCTTAGAAAGCAAATACCTCCTAGATAAACTCAAACTCATTCACCCACAGAAGATTGCTAACTTCTGGTTCAATTCAGGAGCAGAAGAACTGTCCTGAAACCTCACTTGGGCTGACACAAAAGGTTTCATTCAGACACCGCAGTGCTCGGAGCTGAGCAAGCTCTACCCGTCTCCTAAATCTAATCTAATCTAATCTAAACTGTTTGAAGTCTTTCGATTGCTGGGATTCTTTTTCACTGCTTTAAATTCTGTTAACATCAGGTTCCTTACGACTTACAGCATTTACGTTCCTCTTATGCTTTAATTTCCTATTATAAGTTGCTTTAGGAAGGTCTATTAAAATTTTAAAACCATCCAAGTTTACATTTCGGCATTTTATTTTTATTAATTAAGAATTCAAGAAATCAAAAGACTTCAAGCAGATAAAAGACTCCAAGCAGTAAAAAAGAACTCAAGCAGTCAAAAGACTTCAAAGCAGCCAAAAGACTGCAAAGCAGCCAAAATACTGCAAAGCAGCCAAATGACTGCAATACTTTCAATGCAATCAAAAAACTTCAACAACTTAAGGCACCAACCCCATTTAATGAATCTTTTGCGACAGATTTTTATGACTTGTTAATAATTTTATCAGTAACAAATTTCATATCAAAACATTCACTCCCAGGGAGTTTATCGACCTTTCATATTTTGCAATTCATACTCTTGATCTTAGCCTAGTGAACCGACAAATAAATGTTTCTTTATTTAATAATAGAAATGGGGTTTCCAAAATGTATGCATTCGTATGTATTTATGTACAAAACCAAAAACACAAAAACTGCACAGTGGATTAAGTATCCCTCTGCTCTCCAACTTGTGGCCTTTATAGTTGTCTTTTTTCAATAAAGCTTGAAGAAATAGATTTTCCAACGGACACCCTGTCTATTTATCGGTAATTCTTATCGTCTATCGATAAATTATTGTTCGACAACCATACTTGGCCAGATGGTTAAATTAAATTTGGCAATCGTAATAAATAAAGTGCTTGTATGAGTTGAATATTCAAAGTTAGAAGTACAAATTTTTACTTTTCGAATCCAAACAGCCATATTACGCCATACAGTAACAAGTGAATGACTAACTAAACTACAAAAACAACAGAGGATTTTTGGATAAAACTTAAATTTTTTAAAGGCGTTAGTTTCCCCTAAGATTTCATTCCAAGCAAGTCATTTGAGTCACAAGGTCTATGACGTTAACTGATTTTCATTTATTAATCTTTTTTTAATACAAAAAAATTGAAACCCGTTTAATATTTCGTCTAGAAAACTTGTTTTTTCATTTGTTTAAGAATTTAAATGAAAAAGAACCAAATGGTCCCAAACACACACAAAGTAAACTGAGCTAAAGTACCTACTTAAGTTTTCGGAAAGTACTTATATTTATTTTTCTCTTTGCACAGATGAAATCATTTTGCCACAATTGGAGCGTACAACTTTAAAAACTGGAACCGTTAAATCGGCATCATTATTTTACCATTTCTGTATCGCACTACTGCGTCATTTTCAGTGTTGTGTTTTTGTGTGTCTAGATTCAATTGCGTACTAACTTAAATGTAAATCATTGTACCATATTATTCTTCACTTCTTATAATGTCCCGAGCTCAAAAAGAAAATGAATAAAAGCGTATTGCCTCACGCTCCACCGGTTCTCTCAAACAAATATCGCGTGTAACTTCTTATCACTTCGATATATCTCGAGACTAGTGCAAGGCACCAGTCGTTGGATGACAACATAATTCAAGGGGAGACAGCATGAAGAGTTACCAATCTGTCTGCACATATATGTTGTCAGTCTCAGTAAACATTTATACAAACTTTTGTCTATTGGGGTTGATCCACAGCAAAAGCCCTAGTCCAGCAACAACACACAACGTATTATTATTGACTGACTCACTTTCGGTCATGCTCTGAATACAACTGTGGGTAAATGTACATACTTATGATTCATCGGAACTCACACCAAACGAAATCATGAATACTCTGGTTGATTAAAATGTTCGAATCGTGATTGGATTCCATTTGACAGGGCGACCGGTGGCCACTTTAGGTTTAACCAGACTTCTCTAAATAGTAAACCACTGCTTGTTTCTGAGTAAAAATCGTGTTTATATTTATTAAGTTGGTATTTTTAAAAAAATATTCACATAAAAGCTTTGACAATTAAGTAATACAAAGAATAAACAAACAACAATTTTTGAATATGGTTCCTGTTTGAAGGTTGTTCCCAAAGAGTGTAGGACGATGTAGTCTTTTGTTTTTTTGTTATTTTGTCAAATGAATCAGATTTCCCTTAAATGTTAGTTAAGTTTCCTTAAGATTTACATGAATGGTTAGCAAAAATTTGTTTTTAGATTACTATCTGCATTGGGTGATGATAAATTTTTTAGATGTAATGCGATCTTAGAAGTATTTGGACTTGTTTGGAGACAGGTAGGTATACAACCGAATTTAAAAAGGACAAAGTTATAAATAAAAGCAGAGAGCATGTTGTCAGCATCAGAACGAGCTCAAGCACGAAAAATAATTTAAAACGAGATTTCTCGAGATACAAAATTAAAACAAAAATTACTTATAAACCACTTAAATGCATTTTGGAAGGGGCGATTCGGGTAATCCTTTACCAGAAGCCGCCCGATGAGAATCCACCAGGTGGAATCCTTCCTTTTGGTTGGTTGTCGTTACAAGACGACGATACATCTGTTGTTGGTGACTTCTTTGCCTCTGGAGCGGTCTTTTCCACTGCCACCGACTTCACTGAGATTTCTTCGCGAATTTTTTCAACAATTTTATTGGGATCCTCGGAATTCATGCACGCGTTCATGTTTGACGAGTTCTGTTGATTGTGTTTGGGACGTGCATTCGGGACTTGTGGGTCGACATCTCCAAAAAGGTTGGTATGCCCACCGCCTGGTGGCTTCAAAACGCGACTTGATGGACGGGCACTGTTGGTGAGGCCGATTTTGAGCTCAGTGGAAGTCATGGTTGTTGGTTTTTACTTTGATTGTATATCTGGTGCTGAAAGTAGTCACAAAAGGGCGACAAATGAGAATAGAGAATCTGATTGACAGTCAGCACAAACGTGCAAAAATTAAATTTCACTGTAAAGTAAAATCGTCCTACATGTGTGTGTAAATGAGTACCTTAAACAAAAGACAGCAACAAAAAAAAAAATCACTGCGGAAAATAATGAGGCTACGACGATGACGTGAGCAAAGGCAGTAGCTATCTACGAACTACGAGAAGAGCGCTTTAACTAAAATCCGCCGAACGGAACAAAGCAACAGAAACAAAATAAGAAAAAGAACCCATCAAATTGGCCGCACCGTGTGCTATTTTAGTCTACGTATATATAGACGAGACTGGAGGTGGAGTGCATTTTTACTTAACGAAAATATGTTTGTTCATACTTCATAGGATGAGCAGAATGGTCGATTTTAGCATCTCCATTATAGCGCAACAACGCCGAGAGGCCGCACCATACAAAGAATCACTTGCACCCATGAATAGAAAAATTTGGGGAAAGTCCATTGCACCACAAATGACAAAATTGCTTCTCAACAAAAAGCAGATGTATCCAGTTAAAATTAGATATTGGTCGTAGATCTACGTATAGGTAGACACATTGGCAGCAGAGAAAATTACAAGAGAAAAAGACAAAACACCAAAAAAGTTGAATTTCTCAATACTTACGGTAGTGACGAAGTTTTCTTTGATTGTTTCGAGATTTGAATTTGTCTAAATTCAAACAAAATTATTGTTAATATGTAAATGAATAAAACGGCTACAACCACACCTAGGCACACACGATGAAAAAATCAGTTGACCGCACAGTACTTTTTCAAACACAATTCGCTTCTCTTCTAGAACAAGAAATAAAAACCTTCACTTCAGACTTCAGTTGCTCAGCGATTCTTTTAACTGTGGATATATTTTAAAATAAAAAAGAAATCGCCGTGTGTTGCACTTGGATGACAGCTGCGCTGGAAATCCTGGAAATAGCTTGCGCGCCATGAACTTTCCAAGTGAAAGCATTCAGCGAAACGGTTTTAGACCATTTAAATTTGAATTTTGCAAACGATTTTTGGAACACACTTTTAAACCGTTTCCACGCCGGAAAAGATTACATTAGCCGTGTTTCAGTGAGAATTTATGGTGGATTTACATGCATCTGCAAGTGCAGATGAAAGTCAAAAAAAGACATAAGATGTAAAATTCATACTTGTCTGATAGAGAGGGAACGCACCATCTGCACCTCCTTAGTTATGGCTGCAGATGAAAAATTATGGGTGCAGATGAACATATTCATCTGCACCCATAATCCCTCATCCGCAGCCATAATCCTATTCTTCTCTCTTTTTAACTTTTGTGTTTTATAATCTTCATCCGTCCCGCTTTACTTTTCTGCACTTCTGCAGTTGTTGCAGATGCATGTAAACTTAGCATTATACTAGCCGTGTTTAATTGGGAATTTCTATATTCACTTCACTTGCGAGTCTCAATAAAACCTTTTTTTGGCTATATTCGCTTAACAAGTTCACTTTCCCATAAACGCCATTTACCAACCATCACTGTTGTTCACTTCGACAAGTGAGTTATTTTTGTCCAATTATGCTATGTCCGCACCTGAAGATAACCTGGGTTTTGTTCCAGAATGGGTTGAGTTAACCAAGTAGTGTCCGCATATGCCAAAAAGTTTTAAGTTTATCTTTTTGTCTTAAAGTTAAAAAGAGACAGACATAAAGTGTGAGTAGAACGTCAACGTCGTATGAGAGAATTCATTCTCTCTCCACTCTTTTCTATTATCTTAAATGTCAAATTCAATGGAATATTGGAAATAGTGCATTCAGCACGCTTGGTTTCTAATGCTATGTCCGCACCTGAAGTTAACCTGGGTTTCGTTCCAGTTTGGTTTGAGTTAACCAAGTAGTGTCCGCATATGCCAAAAAGTTTTAAGTTTATCTTTTTGTCTTAAGTTAAAAAGAGACAGATAGATATAAAGTGTGAGCAGAAAGTCAACGACGTGTGAGAGAATTCATTCTCTCCACTCACTTCCACTCTCTTAAATGTCAAATTCAATGGAATATTGGAAATAGTGCGTTCAGCGCGCTTGGTTTTGTGTAGGTTATCTCGAAACCCAGTGACTAAAAAGGTTTCATTTTGTATGGCAAACCACTTGGTTATCATGTTGGTTTGGGATTGTTTTGAGATAACCAAGTTTAACTCTCAGGTGCGGACATAGCATAAGGTTATCACGAAACCCAGTGACTAAAAAGGTTTCATTTTATATGGCAAACCACTTGGTTATCGTGTTGGTTTGGGATTGTTTTGAGTTAAACAAGTTTAACTCTCAGGTACGGACAAACCATTAGCCGTGTTTCAGTGAGAATTTATACTAGCCATGTTTAATTGGGAATTTCTATATTCACTTCCCTTGCGAGTCTCAATAAAACGCTTTTTTGGCTATATTCGCTTAACAAGTTGACTTTCCCATAAACGCCATTTACCAGCCATCCCTGTTGTTCACTTCGGCAAGTGAGTTATTTTTGTCCACTTACGTTACTCACTTGAGAGTTGTTGTTTTTACATGAGCCATGTTTTGCGATGTTTTACTGAAGTGAATATAAATTCCCAATAAAACACGGCTGTGGTAATGGTACCGGTGGTGTGATGGATAGCATGTCCGCCATTGACATATTATAATATGGACTGCTAGTTGGCTCCTTAAAAGTGAAGCCAGCGATAAGCGACAGTGCTGCATCTTGGTTCAACTGGTTGTCGAATCTAGAACTAAACTAACACATGTATGTCTCTTTCTTTAATTAGTTAAAAAGAGAAAAATATAAGTTGGTCTTGTAGATGGCACCTAATTCTTGGGAACAAATTGTAATGTTGCCGTAAATGGCCGCATGGTGCACCAAGAGGGCTAGTGTCGCTTGGCTTCAAAATCTTTGCCAGTCTTATATGGAGATTACACTCAACTAGCAGTCCATATATAATATGTCAGTGATGTCCGCCTGTTAATCCAGAGGTTCGAGTTCGAATCCCAACAGAGGCAAAAATGTTTTTCCACGCGTATCGCCTTTCGCGAGGAATTGGCAAGTCCTCCGATAGTAAATTCACTGCCATGAAAAGCGCTTTCTCAATTAGCCGTTCGGAACCGGCAGAAAATTGTATGTACCCTCCATTCTCTCAGAAGGCATGGTTGTGAAAAACGCGCTAGGCCCAGGGGCTCCTCGCTCTGTTGCGCCACCCTATTTATTTATTTAATTTTTATAAAACACGGCTAAAGGCTCACTTGCAGAAGTGATACACAGGCATGGTTGATAAATGGAGTTTATGGATTAGAGTTGTAAGTGACCACAGTGTTTTATTGAGCGCCTAAGTGAAGTGAATATAAAAATTCCTAATAAAACTCAGTTATTGTATATATAAGCTATTGGGACTGGCCATCACGACGCGTAGCGGTCAAAATTAGAACTAAGCTGGGGCACAACATGTGACATTTCGTATGTAAATTGCAACTTTTCCAACAAAATTGTTTATAAATAACAACATTTCACTTTGTGTCCCAGCTTTTAGTTCCGAAACGTCAGCCAGGCGGTGTGCAAACTAATGTTCCCAGCCCCCCGATTTCACTACAAAATCTATTTTTGAAAACGTCATGAGTTGCGACAAAAAGGACAAAAATATCTCCTCTTGTTTGAGCTCCAAGATGTTCTCCTATACTTTAGGGGAACAGAGCGTCAGTGACAGCAAAGTTGAATGATTTGATTTTCATTACAAACACACCTACAAGAATTGCTCGTATTTGCTTTTTGCATTTGCAACACCTGCCACATTGCTTATTAAATTCGTCATTTACCGTGAATTAGGAGTGTAGCACCAACTCTTTGTTGACCATAAGAGGTAATACATATATATTTTATAAAATAGCAAAAACAAATAACATAAATCACCCTTTTTTAATTTAAGACATGGCAGCCGATTCGGAAGTATTACTGGCAAAGTTCCAGGCGCTCGGCATGAGCGAACAAAAGGCAAAGGAAACTCTCAAAAACGCAAACGTTACGAGGAACTTGCAATTAGCCCTCAAAGATTGTGACATGTCCACTTTAGGAGAGGGTGTTGGCATGCTTCTTTATCACATGGCTTCCAAAATCAAACCTCAAATTATTGCAGAACTTCCACTGCTCAACAAGTATATTGTCTCAAAGAAACTCGACTCAATTATGCGCATCGATGCTGCTCTTGAATATCTACTGAAAGTTGGTCACAAAAAAGACGGCGTTAACATCGAGGAATTCGAAAAGGAGTGTGGTGTTGGTGTTGTGGTTACACCTGAGGAGATTGATCGTGTTGTTGAGGAGCAGATCCGTTTGCATAAAGATGTTCTAATCGAACAACGTTATCACTTTAATGTTGGTAAGATTATGCAGGAAGTACGCAACCAGTTGAAATGGGCCGATGGAAAGGCTATTAAGTCTGAGATTGAAGTTCAGATTTTCGATCTTCTTGGACCAAAAACAGAAGCCGATTTGAAACCTCTTCCAAAGCCAGATAAGAAGAAGGAAAAGGCTAAGGTTCCAGCCGCTGCGACGAAGCCAACCGTAGATAATAAAGGTGAATCTAACGAAGAGCAGTCAGATGGAGCAAGGACGATTGCTGAACTAATGAAAACCAAAGTTCACTTCCATGCGCCGGGAGAAAACTACAAAACCGATGGCTATGTTGTGACTGAAAACACCGAGGCGATTCTGAAAGAGCATTTGCGTCAGACTGGGGGTAAGGTGCGCACCCGATTTCCACCAGAGCCCAATGGCATTCTTCATATTGGCCACGCTAAAGCAATCAACATCAATTTTGGATACGCCGCTTCTCAGGATGGAGTTTGCTTCCTCCGGTACGATGATACGAATCCTGAAAAGGAAGAGGAAAAGTTCTTCGTGGGTATCAAGGATATGGTCGAGTGGTTGGGTTACAAACCCTACAAAATCACGCACTCCTCTGATAACTTTCAGCAGTTATATGAGTGGGCGGTTGTTCTCATTAAAAAGGGACTTGCCTACGTTTGCCATCAGACGGCCGATGAAATGAAAGGTTTCAATCCGAAGCCATCAGACTGGCGTGATCGGCCGATCGAAGAGAGTCTGCAGCTGTTCGAGGACATGAAGAACGGCAAAATTGATGAAGGAGCCGCAACCTTACGCTTGAAAGTAACTCTAGAGGAGGGCAAAGTCGATCCAGTTGCGTACAGAATCAAGTTCATTCCGCACCATCGCACTGGCAACAAGTGGTGAGTATTTTCTAAGCCCTCTTCGAAGGTCTTTTCCCAGCTATTTTTGTTTTTAAACTCAGGTGCATCTACCCAACGTACGACTACACTCATTGTCTGTGTGATTCCTTGGAGAACATTACTCACTCTCTATGCACCAAGGAGTTCCAATCTCGACGATCGTCATATTATTGGTTGTGTAATGCTCTGGACATTTACTGTCCTGTCCAATGGGAGTATGGTCGTCTCAATATGAACTACGCATTGGTTTCGAAGCGAAAGATCGGCAAGCTCATCACTGAAGGAATAGTAAACGACTGGGACGACCCTAGACTGTTTACACTTTCTGCTTTACGAAGACGAGGATTTCCGGCGGAGGCCATCAATAACTTCTGTGCACAAATGGGTGTCACTGGAGCTCAGATCTCGGTTGATCCATCGATGCTGGACGCTGCTGTTCGAGACGTCCTCAATGTAACTGCTCCGCGACGTTTGGTAGTACAGGAACCCCTCAAAGTGACAATTTCCAACTTCCCTCATGCCAAGGCCATCGAAGTTGAAGTACCCAACTTCCCACAGAACCCTGAAAAGGGCTCACATCGCATTGTACTTGATCGGGTGATTTACATTGAGCAAAGCGATTTCAAACTCACTCCGGAAAAGGGTTATCGTCGTCTATCAACCGAACAATCAGTTGGACTGAGGCACGCTGGTCTTGTGATCTCAGTAAGCGAAGTAAAGAAAAACTCAGCAGGCAATGTAATCGAATTGATTTGCAAATGCGAAGAATCCGAAAAAGCGGAGAAGCCTAAGGCATTCATTCAGTGGGTCTCACAGCCCATCGAAATCGAGGTGAGATTGTATGAACTCCTCTTTAAGCACAAAAATCCAGAAGACCCCAACGAAGTTCCCGGAGGTTTCTTAAGCGACTGCAAGCCACATACAGTGACTGTACTCCGTTCTTTTGCTGACCGTGCAATTGCAGACGCAAAAGTGTACGACAAATTCCAATTTGAAAGAATAGGATTCTTTTCTGTTGATCCCGACAGCAGCAAGGACCTGCTTGTCTTCAATCGAACTGTTGGTCTCAAAGAGGATGCTGGCAAGAAGTGATTCCTTCAATAAAATGAACATTGCTACTGTGTTTTTGTACTAAAAAAAAAAAAAAAGAATAAACAGTTTATTTTTTGCCTTCGACCATAATTATGTGGTATCCAAATTTAGTCTTGATAGGTGGGTCAGTATAAATTGGGTTTTTGACAGTCGAGATTGGTAGAGCAAATGCAGCATCTTGAAAAGGACCAACCATGGCACCACGTATTTGCCATCCTAAATCTCCACCCTTGGTAGCTTTGTCTTCACTGTAAGCCGTTGCCACTTCTGGGAATTTCTGACCTTCTTTTAGTTTCTCCATTGCTTCTATAATTTTGCCCTGTTTTTCGCAAAGAATGTGGCGCACCTTGATTGCGTTGCCACCTTTTTTCTCTTTACCTACCCAATGGATCAGTGGTTAGTGTGATATTTGTGAGAGGAATTAGCAAAATACCTTTTTCAGCATCACCACCTGCAGCTGGTTTCTTGCCACCACCTTTGGTGTCCTTTCCTTTTGTGTCCTTTTTAGGAGGCATGTTGTATATTTGGGCTGTTGGAGTATTGGGTCTTGGGTTGTACTTGTGCGGCAAGCAAAAATTTCTAGACGTTTTTGTGACAACGCGTTTAGTGTCAAACCAACTGTCATTTAACACGAGGGCTGTTCGAAAACTAGCCGCTGTCATCCAGTTAACTTTGTTTGTTGCAGAAATGATTATTTAAGGAAATTGACAGGTGACTAAAATCGAATTTCAAAAACGAATTTGCAACACTTTTTTAACTTTGTGGCTTAGCTGACAAAATCGGGTTTGTTTCTGTACTGAAACTGTACTGAAAATTATTTTGTAGTCGTCTCTTTTTGAGAGAATTTTGCCACCCTACCTTACCAGATGATAGATTATGAATTTTTATGAATTTCTGTGCCAAAAGTAAAGAAACAGACTTATTAAATAAATATAAACTCCTGTGTGCATTGAAAAGCAGCCAGATTGAATTTTGTTACCAAATGGGTTAGTTATATTTAAAAAAAAAAAAAACATATTTTGGGGTTGATTGGCGATTTCAAGTGACAGATATGTCACTTTTTGTCCAGGCTATCACTCAAATCAAAGTTAATTTCTAGTTGCAGTTGTCGCGACAACAAAAATCCTGTCAATCTTCAAATAGTGGACATTCCGGTACAATAGATTCCCAAAGCTGAGTTTTTTATTTATAATTCTAAACCGAGCAGAAAGTAGTGGTAAAACAATTTTTGTGAAGCTATCTTCACGTAAGAATTTCTTAACAATCGATTTATTTGGAACAAGCCCCAAGAAAAAACCAAAACTGTGAAAGCAAACACACCTTTATTGAATAGAAATGAAACAAATTGAAAAGAATTGTGAACAACAAAAATATAAAAATATTTTGTTTTCTCCCTGACTATGTTTGCCGCGAAGTACAAAACACTTTTAAATATTACTCATCATGCTCCTAACAAAAAAGATTTGCAAGTGGAGTTTTCCAGCCGAGGAATACCTTTGTCAATTATGGCAGAAACATCAGGTTGCCCTTCGTGGGACAAGAAAGAAAAACCATATTTTTAAACAGATGTCCATCGACATGCAAAAGAAAAATTTTTTATACTCAACTGAAGAAATTCACTGCAAGTACAATAGTTTGATAAGCAAATACAGGTAAGTGGTTCTTTAAGTCAAGATATTGATACATACCTCCTTTTCTACCTAATTTACAATACCACTACCTCAATCTTCCAAGAGAAAGTGAGAGTCTCGCACAAAAATATTTGGGACAACATTCCTTTGGGTATCCCCGTTCCCCGAGACTTACTGGTGGGGATTACAGTTCGGTTTGAACCAAGACCTCAATCGACATCTTTCGCCAACAATTTTGATTTCGGGTGAGCTCTGATTTTTCATTCTAAGCCGGCTGAGGTCTTCGTCCACTTGACTGCGCTTCCTAAGACGAAGTCTTCCGCTAATCTCAGAAGCGGCTTATGCTATCTAGATGGGGTTTTCAGTCATATATTGTGGTAAGCTTCTCTTAACATTTCATGTCAATCGGTTGATAAATAAAAAAGTTAGGTATGCCAATTCTTGCGGACGAAGTCGCTGGCACACTTAGTTATTAATAAATTTCGCTTTCGGAGTGAAACCTTTTTATATTTTACGTCTTCTTACTTACTTAGGTGCGCATTACAGTTGGGGGTGAACCTGGGCCTCAACCAACATCCTTCTGTAACGACTTCGATTTCGGGCGAGCTCTCTCCAGTTTCGCACTCCAAGTCGGTTGAGGTCTTCATCCACTTGATTGCGCCACCTAAGACGAGGTCTTCCCCTTCCGCGATTTCCCTGCAATGTGCTTTCGAACACCCGACGAGCCGGAGCGTTTGGGTCCATCCGCTCTACATCGCCCAACCATCGTAGCCTCGCGATGCGTACTCTTCTGGCTATGCCCATGTCACGGTACAGCCCATACAGCTCGTTGTTGTATCTTCTTCTCCACACATTGTCTGTGCTTACGGGACCAAAGATCATTCATAGAATTTTTCTTTCGAAACGACCAAGGGTTTCCTCATCCGCTTTCGATAAGGTCCATGCTTCCGCGCCGTAAAGCAGGACTGGGATGATCAAGGTCTTATACAAGGTTACCTTGGTTTTTCTGAAAGGGTTTTGTTTCTCAATTACCTTCTTAACCCAAAGAAGCAACGGTTAGCAAGAGTTATTCTCCGTTTGATCTCCGCACTGATGTTGTTGTCCGTGTTTACAGCGGATCCTAGGTAGACGAAGTCCTGTACTACCTCGAGGTTATGTCTGTCTATTTTGACGTTTTGTCCAATTCGTCGATGTTCTGTGTCCTTGTTTGAAGACAACATATACTTCGTTTTGCCCTCGTTAACCATCAAACCCATTTTTGCCGCTTCTGTTTCAATACTCGCAAAAGCACCTATGACATCACGCTTTTTTCTTCCCATTACGTCAATATCGTCTGCGTAGGCGAGTACTTGTATAGACTTTTGAAAGATTGTTCCTCTGGTGTTGACGTTTGAGTTTCTTACAATGTGTTCAAGTATGATGTTGAAGAAATCGCATTACAGTTTGTCGCCTTGCCTAAAACCTTTTTCGACATTAAAGGTCTCGGTGAGTTCTTTACCGACCTTGACGGAGCAGCGTGAATTCTCCAAAGTCATCCAGCATAGTCGTACGAGTTGCAGGGATGCCGAAACTAGACATGGCTCCGTACAGCTCGTTTCTGTAAATGCTGTCATACGAGGCCTTTAATTCGATAAAGGGATGATGAATATCGATATTATTTTCTCGATTTTTTCCAAGATCTGCCGTAATGTGAAAATTTGGTCTATTGTGGACTTCTCTGGTCTAAAACCACATTGATAAGGGCCCATCAAGTTGTTGACGTGGGGTTTCAGACGTTCACATATTACAGCAGACAAGCGACGTTAAGGAGGCTTATCCCTCTATAATTGACGCAATTGTGAGGGTCTCCTTTCTTTAGAATCGGGCATACGATACTGAGGTTCCATTCATGGGGCATGCTTTCTTCCGACCATATCATGCAGATCAGCTGGTGCATGCTCCTTTCCAACTGTTCTCCAGCTGCCTTGAAAAGTTCGGCATCAAGGCCATCTGCACCTGCAGTCTTATTTGATTTAAGTTTGCATATAGCAAGCTTAACTTCCTCTATCATCGCCGTTAAGCAGTCTGCAGAAATGATCTTTCCAGATACTCAGCAGCGACTGTGACTCTATAACTATGTTTCCCTGCTGTTCTTTACAGGCTTGAGTTCGGGGTTTGCCACCCTGGCAAGATCTTTTTACCTTTTCGTAAAACTTCCGAATTTCGTTCCTTTCATGGCACCTCTCAATTTCCTCAAACAATCGCTTCTCATGCTGCTTCTTTTTCTTTTTGAGAACTCGGTTTTCTTCCCTTCTTTTCTCCTTGTAATTGTCGTTATACTGATCGTAAACAGCCCTTGTTCGTTTTTGCATCAGCATTTGTCGTTTGGCAATCTCTTGACCACAATATTCAGTGTAGAGATGCTCTTAAAGTTTGTCATTTATATAATAAAATATATTTCCCAAACAACTTATTTGATATTTGAACTTTCTAGGAGAGAAAAGGCGAAAATGTTGCAGTCCGGCTTACCAACAGAATGGTCTCTGTATCACACAGTACGTGACTTAGTCGGGGGTGCTAAAAGCAGAACTGAATTTCTAAAAGAAGACAGCATGTATAAAGGTACAATGGAAACATAATAAAGTTAACGACTAACACCTTTCTAAGTGACACAATTTAAATGGTTTTTTGTCACTTAAAAGACGTGTTAGTCTATTCATCCCCCAAAATTTCTTTATAAATATGGCAAATTGTTTACAACTTACTTTTTCAGATGACAGTTGCTATATATCATCCTGCGATGAAACCAATGCAGATGCAGATATAGCTGAAGAAATGCAATGGGACGCTTCGGAACGACTCAGTTCTAAATCTTGTGCCGATAGGCCAAACTCTGGAGAGCTTAAAACACTAGAAACTGAAGAAGTTTCAATACCTTGGAAACCAGATCCAGAAACAACATCACATGAAGAAGATTCAATGCCTTATAATTATGATCCAGGAACACCAACCTATGAAAGTTATCCGACAATTGAACAACGAGATCCAGAAATAACCAAACCAGCAGCAAAAATTTCAGCTAAAAAAATTAGCAAAACTTGTATAGAAATGAAGGTGTTAAAAGAACTGAAAAAAGCAAATTCATTAATGAAGCTCCAAATGGAAGAGGAACGTGAAAACACTAAAAACACCGAAGACTTCCAACGAAAAATTGTGGCAATAGAAGAGAAGAGAAATCAATTGTTGGAGACACTAATCCTGGATTCAAGATCTTTGCAAAATAAACTTCTTTCTGCACTGACATCAAAAATAAATAAATAATGAATAAAAAAATACAACACACCAACTTTCTTTTTCTTCCTCCTCTGGCGTTACAGCTACACATTAGTAATCCGCTAATGGCGTACACAACAAAAGTGCCTATAATTGATGTCAGTGTAAATGTAAATGTAAATGATCTACACGTCATGTACAGGCCTCACAAGCCGGTCATGAAAGGGAAAATAAAAGTGATGAAAAATAAAAGATATGCCTCGGCTGACGAATACCCCCCCCCCCCCCCCCCCCCCCCCCCCCCCCGCAAACGAAAAACGGACAATGATTTACGCATTTGCACTTGGAACATGCGTACGTTGAATAGGCCGCGCAAAGCTGAACAGCTAGCCGAGACCCTCGCCTGCCTCAACGCTGATGTAACAGCCCTCCAGGAGATGGGATGGACCGGGGCTGAGAGATACAGATGACTGTACTTTTCACTATGGGAATTGCCAACTTGATGGGAAATCGCGCTTGTTTGGATGCGGATTCGCTGTCAGAGGAAGACTTAGGCAAAAAGTCTTGAGCTTTCGCGAAGTCAGTGAAAGAGTGACAACGATCCGCATTAAGGCCAAATTCCACCACCTAAGCCTCATAAGCGCCCATGCCCCTACAGAAGAGAAAGACGACGCTAATAAAGGAAGTTTCTACGAGCTCCTCGCCAAAACTTATGAGCAGTGCCCCAAACATGACATTAAAATCCTCTTGGGATCGATCGGAAAGCATAGCCTGCACGACACCACTTCCGATAACGGACTTAGGCTCATCGATTTTGCAGCGGGAAAAAACATGGTAATTAGTAGCAAGCGATTCCCACGTCCCGACATCCACAAGGGCACGTGGCGATCCCCTGCAACCAAATCGACCATGTTGCAATTAACGGAAGACACTCCTTCAGCATCCTGAATGTCCGTAATTTTCGAGGAGCAAACATCGACTCGGACGTCGGACCACTACTTAGTTGGTGCAAAACTCAGAGTACGGATCTCGATGGAAGCTCTTAGGCGATCACCAACTACGCCGAGGAAATTAAATGTTGGACGACTTCAATCGATAGAGACCGCCGCTGCCTATGCCGACCGCGTATCCCTTGAGCTTGCGAGGAATCCTTCGACTGATGACATGAACCCGGAAGACCAATGGCAGCTATGTCAACAAGCCATAAAAAGTGCTGCGTCAGAGGTATTAGGTTTCGCACAGCCAACCCCTATAAACCCTTGGTTCGACTCCGAATGTGCTCAGGCAAACAAAGCAAAAACGGAGGCATACAAGTCATGGCTCCAGAGAGATACTAGAGCGTCCAGAAAGAGGAAAAACGCTTACTCAGGAAGAAGAAAAAGGAACTCCAAAAACGTGAAGCCGAGGAGATGCAGAGATGTTTTAGTAGGAAAGAGGTGCGAAACTTCTATAGAAGAGTGAGACAATCAACATCGGGTTTCACAAGTCGCCCTGGACCCTGCAAAGATCACGATGGAAACACCATAGTGGAAACGCAGGCGATGTTAACCATCTGGAGAGACTACTTTAACCAGTTGCTAAATGGCGATGACATCCAAAATCCCGCCCAAGATCAACTTGTACCAGTAAATCTAGATGACGACCACGAACTGCTGCCGCCCGACTAAAATGAGATCAAAGTAGCCATCACCAGACTAAAGATGAACAAAGCAGCTGGATGTGATGGTCTACAAGCGGAGCTTTTTAAACACGCTGGGGATGACCTGCTCAGGAGCATACACCAACTCATCTGCAAAATATGGTCGGAGGAAAGTATGCCCGATGAGTGGAACCTCAGTACCATCTGCCCGATGCACAAAAATGACCGCCTACTCTGCGCCAACTATAGAGGCATTAGTCTTCTAAACATCGCCTATAAGATCCTTTCGAGCGTATTATGTGAGCGTCTCAAGCCGTTTGCTAATGATTTAATAGTTCCTTATCAATGCGGCTTCAGACCTGGAAAATCTACCACCGACCAAATATTCACATTGCGCCAAATCCTGAAGAAAACCCAAGAGTACAACATCGACACCCACCACCTGTTCGTCGACTTTAAAGCAGCGTACGATAGTGTTAACAGAGTTGAAATGTATCGTGCTATGTCTAACTTAAGAATCCCTGCTAAACTGATACGCCTTATCAGGATGACGTTGGAGAACGCTAGCTGTTCCGTCAAAGTTGGTAGAAAGTCTACTGAAACCTTCAAAACCACCAGAGGGCTTAGACAAGGCGACGCACTGTCATGCAGCTGTTTTAACATTGTGCTTAAAAATGTAATACGTAGCACCCAGTGGCGTAGCAAGGGGGGGGCGGGGGGGGCGGACCGCCCCGGGTGTCACCCATTTGGGGGTGACACCCAAAAGCTACCAAGGAATATATATACTATGGCGTTATAGATCGCAGACTTTCATTTGCTCAAAATATATCTTGTGTATGATTTTTTACAGTAGAGACAACTTTTACTTTTTTTCTGCTTTTCGCTGGGAAGTGCTTCTCAATCACAGCAAATCGACCGTGAAAAGACTTTCAACAACGCGTTGGAGTCCTCATTATGCTGCAGTGAAGGTTTTGGCCGAAAATTTTGATGAAATTTTAGCTGCAGCTGAAGAGTTGTGTGATGCAAGAGAAAATGTAGAAACCAGAGGTGCTGCACAGAACTTAAAATCTGCAATGTTCGATTTCGCATTTCTTTCTTTTCTCTTCTTTTGGAATAATGTCCTTAAAGAAATAAATTGTACTCAGATTGCACTACAAGCTAAGGGATTAAAAAAATTGAAGCCCTTCGGATTTACGTTGAAGAAAATCGGACGAAGATCGTAGAAGACGCAATTAACCTTGGTATAAAAACATCGGAGAAATACGACATTCCAACGGAAAGAAGAATTCGTCGTAAAAAGCGAATGGCTGGTGAGTTGGCAACTGATGTAGAACTCTCTCTGAGCGCTGAACTACGGAAAGACATGTTTGAATGCCTTGATCGATTCATCACTGAACTTCGAACAAGAACAGAGTCTATTAAGGAAGTGGCTTCATTGTTTGAAGTTGTACAGCCGAATACTTTACTTTCAGCAAACATTAATGATTTGAAAATAGCTGTTTCAAAATTTGCTAGTGCTTATGATGAGGTATCAGAGTCAGAACTTCTCTCAGAGATACCAAGGTTGAGAAGTCATTTGAAAGCGGCTAAAGTGACAACATCTAATTGGTTATCTGTAGACTTTATGAAATTCATCCTTGAATGGGACTTTGCTGAATCTCTTCCGAATCTCATCGTCGCATTAAAAATGTTTATGACAATATGTGTGTCAGTTGCGTCGTGTGAAAGGAGTTTTAGTAAGCTAAAACTTATTAAAAACTACTTGCGGGCTACAATGACGGAAAGGAGGCTCAACAATCTGGGAATTTTAGCAATTGAACATGAGGCGACCCAGCAAATAAATTTTGACGACGCTATAAGCGAATTTGCTGCTTTAAAAGCTAGGAAGAAGATGTTTTAATTAATGTTTTTTTGTTTTTTTTTACAATGTGAATATGTAGATACTTTAATTTTTGTTCTCCTTTTTTAAAATTTGTTGTTTGAATTCAAATAAAGAAACCCCAATATATGCAATAGCGGAATTTCATTTATTTTACTGTTTTGAGTTCTGGGGGTGACACCATAATTGCCGCCCCGGGTGCCACCCATGCTAGCTACGCTACTGGTAGCACCCATGCCAGTACATCGGGCACCATTTTCAATAAATCAACACAATTGCTTGGGTTTGCAGACGACATAGACGTGATAGGAAGAACAAAGCGAGCAGTAACTGGTGCATTCACTACTATGGAGTCAGCAGCAAGCCAAATGGGGCTGAAAATAAACGAGGAAAAGACGAATTATATGCTATCATCAACAAAAGTGCAATCACACCACCGACTTGGTCAAAATGTCACCATTGACAGGTATAACTTCGAGGTAGTTAGTGAATTTGTCTACCTGGGCACTGCTGTAAACTCAGCCAACAACATCAGCGCTGAAATCAAACGCAGACTAACTCTTGCTAATCGCTGTTTTTTTGGGTTAAATAAGCAATTGAGGAATAAAACCCTATCGAGAAGAACCAAGGAGACACTATACAAGACACTCATCATCCCGACCCTGCTATATGATGCAGAAGCATGGGTCCTCTCCCAATCGGATGAAAAGTCACTTGGGGTCTTCGAGAGAAAAGTACTGCGTACGATTTATGGTCCTGTTTGCGTTAATCGAGAAGACAACGATTGGCGAAGAAGATACCCGACGAACTATACGAGCTGTACAGCGACATAAGCTTAGCCAGAAAAATTAGAGTCCAACGACTAAGATGACTGGGCCATGTAGAGCGAATGGACATCAACGCTCCAGCGCGTAAAGTCTTCAACGCCAAACCAGAGGGAGTCAGAAGCCAAGGTAGACCTCATCTTCGATGGAGCGACCAGGTAGAAGGATTTTCCGCCAACTTGGAGTGCAAAATTGGAGACGGCAGGCTAGAGATTGAGCCGGCTGGAGGGGCATATTGGACCAGGCCTAGGAGCACCACGCTCTAGTTGAGCCACCTAAAGTAAGTAAGTAAATGTTTTTTCTAGCATCTCCAGACGTGGTATGCCCATGCTGTCAATGCGGTCTTTGTTGGGGAGTGTTAAGGAAGATAGAGTTGTAAAGGGTTGCGCAGTTAACAGTTCCAGAAAAGACACGGTGAATGAAGAGAATGGTGCAGTGCAATAAGCCCCGCGGTAAATGGAAATAACACCCACGGACTTTGTTTCCACTTTGAAGAGGCAATAAAACCCATCAAAGAAAAAAATTTAGGCCCATGTCTTTTGTTGCCACTTTGAAGCAGCATTTATATGAGTCTGATGCACATGGGATCTTAAAATTAGTTTTCCTTCTTAGAAAGGATTAAGAACATAGTAGATGCGCTAAATATATATAATCTGGTTTCCTTTTATTTGAAGGAAAAACATTTTGAGGTACCGAAAAACAAAGCTCCAAATTTTGGGCACTTATTTCACCTGTCAATGGATATGAATTCATAGCTCAAGTTGTCTCCCACTTTGCACGATGATGGAAGCTCAGTCGACTTTCTTATGCGCACTAAACAACTAAATCTACTTTCTTAATGTTTGTTTTGCTCTTAGCTACTTTCTCCTTGTCTGTTCGTGTGAATCTTTTATGCTCAACCACAAGCCCGTACTACCCGAAGGGAAATTTTGTTCGCTTCGATTCGCTTTCTACTCACGGATAAAATAATGAAGCTAAAAGCGAAGCGGATAACATTTTCTCAAGGTAATATGGATGTGTGGATGAACTTAAGAAATTCACGCACTAAATATATACTATATGATACACAGTTCCATAGATATTTCTTATGGACGTGTTTTCCTCTTTGGTATGTCATAACCCACAATCAGAGCATGAAATTATGTCTAGTGGAGTTACGTCCCTGTGCCGTTTATAGTTTTTTCATATTGAAAATAAGTTAAAGTACAAACGGTGAGACTTCTAGACTTCTTTCCATTGCGAAGTGATATTTTAGTTCGCAGAAAAAGGAACTAAGGACCGCGGCTCTTACTTTGGGCCTTGCTTCCATTCCAAAGAGGAATTAAGACCCACGGGTCTTATTGCTGCGGGCCTTAATGCACTGCACCGAAGAGAATGTCGAATTTTCTCTTCGATCTTCAAACTTATTCATGCTGAGAATCTTGATGCGATCTTGGTAAGGAGGTAGAATCAATCTATTACTCCGAGAAAGACCTCTCAGAACAAATCAAAGAAAACGGCGCTGAATATTTTCAAATTTAGAAATGTTAACGTCTTGGAAAGATGACCAGACTTGGCAGGCGTATTCAACGAGTGTTCGAACAAAAGTAATGTACAGAGGTCGGGTTACCTAAAGGATAATTTCATTGACAATCGCTTCATGAAACCAAGTGCTGAATTGACTTTTAGTATAACATCATCAATAAGTGAGATGATATTGAGTCCCTTGTCGCAAATAATCAAGAGATCACGAATCTTCTCAGCTGGTGAAATGGCCTCCGATTCCTGATCTAACTCGGATTCTGAATTTGTCTGCGATACCGGATCTTCCTCCGGAGCTTCGTCAACATCCGATTCCGATTGGTTGTGAAGAAGCCACGGAGATGAGAGTTGATGCGCTTAATAGAGAATGTAATAGATTGACATTTGGAAATGTTGAATTCCAAGCATTTTTTAGAACACCATAAAGAAAAGTTGTGTAGAAAGTTGTAGGTAAAGAAATTTTGTCGTAAAACTTCGTATCGTCTGCGAACAATAAAAAAAGGGAATGGTGAATAATCAATTCGAGATCATTAATAGTAATAATGAAAATAAGAGGACCTAAATGACTACCCTGGGGGGCGCCGGAGGTAGTTTAAAAAAGACTTGATAGGGAAAATTTAAAACGAACACTATAATAACGGTTTTCTAAAAAAAAAAGAAATCCATTTCAAGAAAATGGGTTCGAAGCCGAGGATGGATAGTTTTATGTTTCACTGCTGATCTTTACAGGCTTGAGTTTGGAGATTACCACATTTTTTGTGGTACCCGTGGTGTGATGGATAGCATGTCCGCCTGTTAATCCAGAGGTTCGAGTTCGAATCCCAACAGAGGCAAAAATGTTTTTTCCACGGGTATCGCCTTTCGCGAGGAATTGGCAAATCCTCCGTAAGTATTCATTGCCATGAAAAGCGCTTTCTCGATAAGCCGTTCGGAACCGGCAGAAAATTGTAGGTCCCTTCCATTCCCTCACAATTCATGGTTGTGAGAAATGCGCTAGGCCCAGGGGCTCCTCGCTCTGTTGCGCCACCCTATTTATTTATTTATTTATTTTATTTTACATTGACATTTAAGGCATCCCCCATTGCGATTGACACGGAGTTCCAAAGGCGTATAGCATGAATAAAGAATTGACGCTGAGTTGCGAGATATTTAAAACGAGGTGGTATAGGAGCGCGAGACCTTGTAGAATGAAGGAAACTCAGTCTACTATGTAGATAATCTGGTTGTTCGGATTGGATTATTAGATGCAGATAACTTAGTGATCGAAATTGCAATAGTCTCAAGGCTGCAGCCACAAATTTGTTTCTAAAATGAAGAAACATGATCATATTGGCGTAGGTTGTATACATATCGGGCAATATTGTTAATAAACAACATTAGGTTTACGGGTAGTCAGGTAGTCTAAGTCACCGAAGATTTCGCATCCATAAAGTAATACAGGAAGTAATAGAGTTTTTGCAAGTAGAAGCTTGGTTTTGTTAGGAATGATACTTTTGGTAACGTGTAGTGTACGGAGGCATCCATACACCTTCCCTTTTTAGCAGAGCTTACGTAATCAATTGGTGTGTCCTCAAGCTGCAATGAGGTTAGGTTAGGTGGAAGTGGCTGTCAGCGAATGAGTACATTGCCTGACACACTTAGGCCGCAAGGGCCCATTGTGAAACCACAGAGATCAGCAAGTTAATCACCTACTGATCTCAGAAACCCGATGTAAGATTAACGAGTTGATCACTATTTAATCTTCCATTACGGGACTAGCCGGTTAATCACCTCCTGCTAGTCGAACCACGCGGAACTTTAAATGTATTTCGGAAGACTTTTAGGGTCTATGTAAGCTAGCTAAGTCTCTAGTATCATCGAAGAAGAATTCACCGAGATGAGTTTTCCTCCTATGAAGTAGTGTAGGGCATGAGCAAAGAAGGTGTTGAACGGTTTCTTCCTCCTCCTCGTCCATGCAGCTTCTGCAGAAATGATTGAAAAATACACCAAGTCTTTTGACGTGTCTCCCTATTAGACAGTGGCCCGTAAGGATTGTGGAGTGCAATAAAGGAGCTGGTTCTAAGGTCGGAAAAAAAAAAAGTTATAAAAGAAATAATGATAAACGGAATGATTGAGCGTGATTTAAGTGCAATAGTTCGCCTACTTAATGTTTTCTTTGTTCATAGTATAGTTGAGATTAACCAATCAATCCCTTATGTCCCATTTGTGTTGTGTTTACCCCGAGTTGAAACAGTTTTTCGTTTTAAAAATTTAAATTTGACAGAACTTAAAAGCGTTATAAAAACAATGAACAGTAAAAAAGACAATTATGGGCTGAACTCAAAGATTATTATGGAAAATTTTGAGTTAATTGGAAGTGAAATTAAAGAAATTATATATCGATCGTTAAACAGTGGGATTTTCCCTGATATATGGAAAGTATCGACAGTTATACCAGTTCCAAAAGTAAATAGCCCTATTCATCCAAAGGATTTTCGGCCTATAAATATACTACCAATGATAGAGAAATAATAGAGAAAGTTGTGAGTCATCAATTAGTGCAATACTTAATTGAAAATGATTTAATAATAAAGGAGCAATCAGGATTCAGAAAAGCACACTCTTGTGAAACGGCGTTGGTTTGGACGATAAATGAATGGAAAAAACAAATAGATGAAAGAAAGTGCATAGTAGCTGTATTTTTGGACTTTAAGAGGGCATTTGAAACGATCTCTAGAGAAATTTTACTGGAAAAACTGCAATCATATGGAGTAATTGAAACAGAACTGATGTGGTTTAGGTCATACTTATCTGGCAGACTTCAAACGACAAAAATTTTAGATAAGGAATCGGAAGCTTTAAATGTTGACATTGGTGTTCCACAAGGATCCAATCTGGGAGTTGATCTGTTCTTAATATACATAAACGACATTAATAAAATTCTTAAATATTGTAAACTTGCATTGTTTGCAGACGACACTTTGCTATTTATTGAAGGCAAAAATCTAGCTGATATGAAAACGAAGATGCAAGAAGACTTAGATAACTTATATAAATGGTTGTGTATGAATAAGCTAAAAATAAATATTGATAAAACAAAATTCATGGTGATAAAATCGGGTGAACAGAATATTGAGCTTCGAATTGATAATGAAAATATTGAAAAAGTCACGTCAATAAAATATCTCGGTGTGATCATTGATAATAATTTAGACTTTAAAGAAAATGCATGTTTCATTTGCTCAAAAATTAGTCAAAAAGTAGGTTTCTTTGGACGTATTAGAAAAAGTTTAAATTTTCAAAATGCTGTAATGGTATACAATACAATAATCCTTCCTCATTTTGACTAATGTGCTTCAATTTTATATTTGTGTAATGAATAAACTAAATCTAGACTTCAAATTTTGCAAAACAGAGCAATGCGTTCACTGCTCAAGTGTAATATCTATACCCGTACTTCATTTATGTTAGAAACATTGCAATGGCTAAATGTAAGACAACGTCTATGTTTAAAAGTTCTTATTTTTATTTTCAAGATCAAATACAACCGATGTCCTGGTTATCTATCTGATAATGTACATTATGTCCGTGAAATGCAGCCATACAATCTACGATCTGCGGATTACTTTAGACTAGATAGATGTAACCTTTCCAGCACACAAAACTCAGTGATTTACCGTGGATTTCAGCTTTATAATAATCTGCCATCATACATAAGAAATGAATCAAACTTCTTTTGCTTTAAAAAACTTAACTTTAAAACTTAACTGTAATGCTAACTTAAATTCTTATATTTGATACGAAATGTTTTTTAAATTGTTAAAGTTAAAGTTATTTTATAACTAATAAATATACATAATAATAATAATAATAAGAACACCTATGGTAGAACCTAGATACAGGCGGTTCAGGGCTATGTAATGAACTTAAACTTAATTCAGTGAGGTATAACTTTTGACTTAACAGGATATAAGATTGAGGCATTTCTCTTAGACCAACGTAAGATGAGTAGCAAATCTTCGTCCACTTGGGTTCAGTTTAGGGGAGCGAGTGAAACACAGAACATCAGAGGCTGCGGTTCTAATGGCTTTTTGGGATTGCCGGATTTTGGCTGATAACTGAGTCTACCTCAAACGACAAATCTGCACCCAAATAAACGTTCTTTCTTTTAGTAGTACATGTCGCAGTTCTTGGATAACGGTTATATCTGAATTATAGCAGTTAAGGGATTCCTTTTACCATTTGTCCATTTTTTTTTATTTGATTGGGTCGTCAATGATGAAATCACATAATTGTTATGCGCGGCTGTTGGTTGTTTCGGAACCATGGAATTTATATGTAATTGGGTAGTTGACTCCACCCATCACCCCCAACTTGGAGCACCAGATCCTTTTGGATTCCCCTTGTTTGACACATATGGACGATAAGTTTGAAACATATGGAAGAATTTGAGACTAATCAGAGTCTTTCCGAACAGTACAACCCAAACGCCTTAATAATGCTTAATAAAAAAAAGAAAAAATTCTCTCCTTTGAGCTTTTGGCAAAAAGAACCGCGCTGTGCTTAAGCTAAGCATAGATTATTTATTCAACGTTTTTAACAAAAAAAACTTCCAAGAGCAATAATTTATCTTTATACATACTTTCTAACTATGGCTACTTCAATCGCGACTTAAACCTAATTTTTTTTAATGGTAGTCTGGTGATTATAGATACAGAAATGCGAAACGCTTTATTTATTTTCAAATTCAAATATTGTCGATATAAAAAATGTTGGCATAGGTATATGGTTCTCGAAGCATCCACATCGACACACCAAAGTTGATGAATGATACCTACTTAGGTATACAAAGATTTAACATTTTATCTTACTATACGATACTTTAAAGAAAATATAGCTCAAGACATAAGCTGTACTTTGACCTGAATGATTCCAGACTTAAAATTTCTCATATTTATATTACCTACTTCTACTTTGCTATTGCTACTAAATCTAACTATCTCTTAATATGCATTTATTTGAACTATACTTTTTTCTTTACCTTTTTTGCAGCGTTAGTTGTTACTCTGTAGTTTTGACTCGGGTTTCATCTTCGATTTCTGATCTCCCTTCTTCGATTCGGAATCAGCCTCCGATTCCGGATCTAATTCGGATTCCGAATCTTCCTGCGATCCTAGATCTTCCTCCGACTGCTCTTGATCAACCTCCGATTCCGGATCCACATCTGATTCTTGATCAACCTCCGATTCCGGTTCCACATCTGATTCTTGATCAACCTCCGATTCAGAATCGCTTATCGGTTCCGGATCCACCTCCGATTCCGGATCACTCTCCGACTCTGTTAAATCCAAAACTTTCTGGTTCGACCCCGCTTCCGAAAAAACAGCCTTTGTAACATCCCTCCAAAACTTGTTTGTGGTCCTCGACCAAACTATCTGATTGCTCAAAGTATTTATCTTTTTCCAAAGATGCACAATATTCCTTTTCTTTCTTCGTTTAATTAGAGCGTATTTTTCACTTTTGGTTAGCATAATATGAGTTAGTTCTTCCATTTGTTTAGCGGCATGTAATTGTTGTGCAATTATAGCACTTGTAGTGCCATCGTCTATTTCCATTTCGTAAACCGCGTTTTTGTTTAAATTTTGTAATAAATAATCCAAACAAAAACACCAAAAAAAGAAAAATGACACTAGTGACAACAGTCGAGAGACGACAGACGAGAAAAGTCTGTTCCATGACGATTGTGCAATGTCGTTTTCTATTGAGATCGCTTCCACAAGCACAACATCTTACATGCGACGAAGTGCACTCGAAAATTTGACAAATCCACATGAGCACGATCAACGTACGAATGAGTATTCGTTAGTTCTGACATTTTATTCACATGGGTCTAGAGAGAGGATGAAATGCGGCTTCACTACCTAGAAATAAAAGTGAATGCACAAACAATTTATTCGTGAATGGTGGTTTGTAGATATATGTAAGGAAAATGACAGTTCGGACGAATTAGATTTTTAATCAAAATTATGACAAATAAAAACTATCCAATGGTGGTTCGAAGATTCAATTCATCTATTTCTGATTGGCTCACCTCAACACTGAAAAGTGAAATAAGCTCAGTTTCTAAACTGGTACTTTCAACTTGATTTTTTTACAGCCCTATTCTGTCCAAAATGACTGATGTTTACCAAGTCACAGCTTTTCACCACTCAACACTTATAGTGTGATTTGGTTCTCATCAGGTCACAACGTTGTGAATTGTGGCTTTTTGCAAAATCGGGCTGTTAGTTTGAACTCGTAACGTGTGATTCTGAATAATAAAAAGAACGCGGAGGCTGACTGCTTTAGTGTGAACACTGCCACGAGCACCCAGAAGAAACTTTCTGCTAAATGAGAGAATTATAATCGAACAAGGCTAAAGCTCCGTACACTGTCAGTGTCAATTTAAGGAGGCAAAACAAAAACAGTAAACACATTTCATTAGATTTCACAAAAGGCAAAAAATTCTTAAAAATTCCTAAACATGACTGCAAAAACACCTTCAAATAAAATTCCTGGAGTAGTGCCAGTTCTTAAATCCGACCATTACATTAAAGATCTAACAAAACTACACCGAATGCAACTTATTGAAATTAAAGCGCGCGAAAAGAAACTCATGGCTAGAATGTAAGTGCAAATCTCTCAAACTAATCGTCCTTTCATATATTTACTATTCCTATTAGTCCCAATATTAACAAACTACCCGATAAAGGACAACGTATAAAAGATTTCTATGAAAAAGTTTGCAAAGAGCTCGAAAGGCGCTCCAACATAGAAGAAGCCGCAGAACTTTTCTCAGAAATGAATATCACCTCAAAAGGTGAAGACAAGCTTATAAAAATGGAATGGAATGGAAAGTTAATTGAGGATTCTACGGCTGATGTTATCGATAGTGATGATGAGGCTGAATTAGATCCGCTGAAAGTCATAGCTCAACGTACAATGCATGAGAAAAAAGTGGTTACCATTTTACCAGAGAAGTCCCTGATAACCCAAGAAGACATTGAAGACATTAAATCATTCGAAGAAGACAAAAAGACTGAAGTGGTTGTCGATGCAGAGATTTTAAGCATTGATGTCAAGGAGAAGATTGATAAATTAAAAACAATTGTGATCGAAAATACTAAAACAAAAACAAACGACCAGGAAGATGATCCACATTTAAGGTATTTAGTGAATATAGGCGTTGATCGTTCACCAACAAAAGAAAAGTACAAGCCATATCAAACAACAGTATCTGACGTCCATAACCCAGAAAAAGAAAAGCTGCGGAAAAAAGGCAAACATTGGGAAAATACTGCTGCAACACCACCTCTCATACAGCACGGGGCAACTAAAATGTTATCGTTGAATGATTCTGTTGAAATTCAAAAGGCATATTTAGCTAAACTTAAGGTAAGCATATTGTTGCGAGGTTAAGAACTGACTTATTTCATTAGACTCCAGTTTAGTATGCCTTGTGCTCAAGGCATACTTGATTTGAATTAGAGCTTGTTGTTTGGTTAATAGGCCATTCAAGCAAAAGTCTATTCTAGTAGTTCTATACTAGACTTATTTCTATCAGAACACACTAATTTCTCAATTTGTAACTTTCAGGGACTTCAAGAGAAACAGGCGGCCGATCGTCTAGCTGCAAAATTACAACGAGGTGCTATTCATTCAATTGATGTTCCCAACGAGTCTGATCGAAAAGACAATCCAATGTTCAATAAGTACAGAGAACCTAAAGTTGAACAAATTCACATCGAAGGCATTCGACAAATTGATGAGCAAGATGAAGTAGAAGACCTGGACGATGAGAAACCTGGAGGAGTGGTGTACACAGTGATGGAGTAGGTATAAATAAAATTCACAAAACAACAAGAAAAAATGTAGATAGCGTTAACATTTATATTTATTTTTATTAAATTTTTAAATAAAAGATTGAAATAGTAACGAAAACCAAGTGTGATCCGTCGCAATTGACAGTTCCATTTCCAAATAACAAAACTAAGCAAAGTAAAGTAAAGGTAAAGTTTAAGGGTTCTGTAATTTATCGAACATGATGCGACTAAACTTGATTGTGTTATGTTAGGGTTGATTTTGCTTATCTCTGAGATAGTTCGATGAAGAAGTTTTTGAAACCCAGAAAATAAAAAAACAAGTTCAGCTGAAATCGCAACAAATTTTATTTTTGCTTAATCTAAGATCGTGGCTGTACCAGTAGTGTTTTAGCACTACCCTTCAGCTTAGAGGTATTTTTCTATCACAAAAGATGTCGAACTTTTTCGTCACTTTATTATTATTATTATTATTATTATCCTTTATTTCAAAAAGTAACAAACAAATTAAGGTTTACAAAGAATTTATGGACATGGCATGTTGCCGTCTGCCAGATAATGACATTTCTAATACATGAGAATTTAAATATAAAATTGATAGATTTGATATATTAATTTAACAAGAATAGACACCTATTGTAATATATGAATATAATATTATTATATACAAAGTTCTTACAAAAATTATAACTTTAAGATGAAATAAGAAAATTACAAAGCAAATAAATATAGTATTATAATATACAAAGTTAAGTTCTTGCAAAAAACGAAATTGATAAAGCCTTTACCTTTTTTTTTTTTTGTAATGATAAATTAACCAGTTGAATCAAAATTTACTCAAAATTCAAAAACTACAAAAAACTGTTTCGATAAGCAAGAGCATGGTCATAAAACTTGTAGAGATTTGTCCACCCTGCGGATCCATTCAAAATGTCTATCAGTTGTGGCCTAGAGAGGACGCTTTGTTGGAAATAGAGCCTTCGAAGCTCCTGCAGAATTGGGCAAATGGCTATAAAATGGTGAATATCATCTCGCTCGTTTCTATTACAAAAATTGCACAAGATTGATAGATCTGATCGGTGAGGAATAAGTTCAGGCTAAGAATTTCCACTCTTGCTCTAAAAATAGTGCTTATAGCTCTAGCAGGGAATTCTATTTTAAAATAATTTCTAGATTGGAGATGGTGATTCAAATCCCTGTACATAATTCTCGTTGTTGACGCCGACGCACGCCTTAAATGTTGGAGGTATATCTCTTCATCTACCTTCGATATGACATTTGCAAAAAACTCGTGCCAGCTATCTAAGTTGAATTCTGAAAGAGTATATTGAAGACCATGAGATAGTGCAAGATCACACCATTCTTTGAAAGGAGACGATCGCGTGCGCAAAAGATTTTGCATTATAGACTTGTGGAGACTAACACCGGGTTTTTTCATAGTTCTAATCAGAAAATCGGATTGAGTTTTTAAGTTTTTTATGTAAATGGGGGTAATACCTGACTCAACGTGGATAGCATATGTTGGAGTAGAATTCGGTAAACGAAAAAGGCGTTTGAAGAAGAACCTTTGTATAAGCTCGAACTCCTCAAAATGAGTATGGCCAAACGCTTGGATACCATAACACAAACAAGTATTGATTGTGGCTTCAAAAACCCGATACTTAGAGCCCAAGTCTATGTTCTCATTTGCATAGAAATTAGGCCAAATCACGCCAAGTGCAATTTTGGCTTCTTTGCTCTTCTCCTTAACATGCTTCGTAAAGCTACGGTTAGCAGACATTAACACTCCCAGATATTTGAATTCCTGTACTATCTCTATGCGTTCACCGTTCAGAAACCAATTTTCTTCTCTCAATCTCTTACATTTCCGAGCTTCAAACACCATAATTTTTGTTTTCAAAGCGTTAATCTTAAAGTCCCAGGTGTTGCAGTACCTTTGAAGCCTGTTAATTTGAAGTTGAAGAGAGGAAGGATTATCTGCTAGCATGACAAGATCGTCCGCATAGAGAAGCACTTTGACAAGCATGTCTGAAATACTGACACCGCCGGGTAAGTTTTCACAAATATCGTCTATGAAAAGAGCAAAGAAGATTGGACTCAAGACACATCCTTGAGGAACACCTGTAGTAGTTCCAAACCAACTTGATGTCTCCGATCCATCCCAAACCGTAGCATTAGTTTCACAAAGAAACTTTTCATAAAGTGTCAGGAATTTCCTGGATATACCAATGTTAGCCATTTTGTATATAAGAGCTTGACGGTTGACTGTGTCAAAGGCTGCTTTGAAATCAACAAAACATGCATATAATTTTGTTTTCCTTTGAATGAATTTGGTGGAAATGCTTGACAGAGCAAAAATATGGTCAACTGTCGAGAACCCAGCACGGAAACCAGCCTGAAAAATGCTTAATCGTTGATTTGATTCAATCCAGTTTGAAAGTCGATTGTACAGAACTGTAGCGAACACCTTCCATATCGAATTAAGTATTGAAATACCTGTATGATTCTCAGGCAAGCTGACATCTCCTTTTTTGAAAATAGAAAAGATTAAGGCTTTATTAAAGCTGTTAGGGATACAGGAATTTTCAAACAAATAATTATAAAACGATAGCAGGTACTGTTTAAATTCCAGGGTAGAAT
Source organism: Melanostoma mellinum (assembly GCA_914767635.1). Classification (NCBI taxonomy): domain Eukaryota; kingdom Metazoa; phylum Arthropoda; class Insecta; order Diptera; family Syrphidae; genus Melanostoma; species Melanostoma mellinum. The sequence goes on along the minus strand of OU612060.1, from coordinate 169,875,114 downwards.
GTTTGAAAAACTCTACAGGGATGCCATCGATACCTGGAGCTTTATTATTTTTTATCTTTTTGAGAGCCATATCAAGTTCACATAAAACTATTGGCGAGTCAAGCTCGTCAACCACTAGGTTTTGTATGGCGTAGTGAAAAGACTGATGTTCAGAACTACCTGTCAATAGAGATTGGAAATGAGAGGCTAAAATGTTGGCTTGTAATGAACTGTCAGATAAACGATTGTTTCCACCTAATGCCTTTACGTTAAACCAAAAAGTTTTCAAGTCCTTACATTTTTCCAAGTTTTTAGCTAGGCTTTTGGTATAGTTAAGCCGTTTATTTTGACACACTTCCTTATATGACTTGTTAGCTTGCAAGTACGCAGATCTAAAAAAGTCAGAATTCGATTTCCTAAACAGGTTAAGTAAAGCAAAAACCTTTTTACGAAGTCTACTGCATTCATTATCGAACCATCTACAGAGTGATACTGGTTGATAGGCGGAAAGACTTTGTGAAGCGGAAGATCGGATTGCGTTACTAATTTTTTCTATTATATCTTCCATTGGAGCAGAACTAGGATGAGGAAGTGAAATAATGTTACGGTTTAGCCTATGTTGGTAGATGCTTGTCTCATGCGGTAGCCAGCGTAGCCTTTTCAGATTATTTGCCTGACTAACAGGACTTTCTTGGCTAAAACTAACGCGGGCAAGGATTGGAAAATGCGTCGAAAAAGTTGCTGCCAGTACTTCAAAATTCTTTATAGCATGCAGCCATTCACCAGAGACTGCACAAATGCCAATAACAGAACTTCCCTGACCACTAACAAAAGTAAGTTCACCATCTACGTCTGATCTCGATGTACCATTCAACACCCAATAGCCAAAACTTTCACTTTATCCACCCTATGTTTGCTAGATGACTGATTCGTCAGAAGTTTTTTTTTTACCATTTTTTAGAGATCCTAGATGTTTAAGCTTTTTTCACAGTCGGGAGGCACATTTTCATTTATTTATTTATTTGTTTTTATTAAACAGTAAATAAATTACATATTCAATAAGTTGACTAGAATTAGCTGCCAGGGCTATCTACTAGAATAGTAAAATAATAAAGTTAGATATAAAAGTATCGTTATTATTATTTTTTTTTTAGATGAGATTCTCAAGTTCTAAATTCGCTATTGGATTTATAGATAGATATAATTTTATTTCCATAAAAAATGGTATAACAAAAACATTGTATATGCTGGTATAAAATTAATTATGACAATAACATAGAGTTTCCTGTCAGGTTAAAAAGTAACAATAAAGAATTTAGCTTAGTGAGTAATTAAGTAAATTAAGTAATTAAGAAAATTCATTTTGAATCAGATTTCGGTAATTTAGTGAAGATTTCAAAAACTAATATAGATTAGAGTAGCAGCTGCCATTCAAAACATTGAAAAATTGTGTTCGGGAGTGTACGTCATCACCAAGAAATGTTCTTCTATAGCTTCTAAAGATCGGGCATACTCCAACGAAGTGAAAAGTATTTTCAGAGGCATCCAAGTTACAGAGTGTACATAAGCCATTGGTGTTTCTTTGGAAAGCTCTTCCATTCAGATTGAGGAGTCCACAGCGAGTTTGTAATATAAGGCAGATCATATCACGTGGGTTGGCGTCATTAAAGTAGTTTGGAACTTCGGTGTAGAGCACATTGCAGTAGTTATTGTAAAATTGGGATTGCTTCGTATTGCTGACAAATTCATTCCAATGCTTTTCCTTAAGCTTCGACAAAAGTATGTTATGCAATCCTTTCCACTCATTTACATTTATGGTGAACGTAAAGTCAATTGACGTTTCGTGGAAAAGATTTACCCATTCCTTAGCCCAGAAGATTTTCTTTCTAATAATTGCTTCCGACAGTATTCTGGATAGCCTACCGTTGGAACCCAGTGGTAGATTATCATGCAGGTCATTCAAATAAAGAACAAAGAGCAGAGCACTCAGGACGCATCCTTGTCCTTTTTTAGTAGCAACAAAATCGGACAAAACTTTCCCATCCCAGACAGCAGCTGAAGTATCCAAGTAAAGTGCTTTGATACCATTTTTGTAGAGATTCCTAGTGCAGAAAGCTTGTAAAATGTTGATATTATCAAAGGCAACTTTGAGATCGATAAAAAACGCATAGAGTTTCTTCTTTTGACTAAGTTGAAGTTGTATTAGACAATATAGATTATAAACTTGATAGACGGTAGAGTAGTTTGATCTATATGCAGCCTGAAAATCGTTAATTATCTTATTTTCTTATTTTCAGCGGTAAATAATTTATAGAGCGTGTCGAGGAATGACAGTCCTCTATAATTAGACACCACATTTGTATCACCTCTCTTGAACAGTGGATATATGATCGATTTTTTAAACGAGTTTGAAACGATTGCAGTTTCAAAAATTTCAATGCTTATGAATTGCTATGACAATAGACGGGCTTGCATTCTTATAGAATTCAAATGGTATTCCATCCATATCCGGGGCCTTATGATCCTTCGAGGACGATATTGAAGAATAAACTTCACTAAGCTCAATGCTGCGGTCTAACTGAGGCGTAATGACTAGAGGTGAACAGGAACTGTAGGAACTATAGTTTGGCGATGAGGACAGCAGATTTTGGAAATAGATTTTGAATTCAGTGGCTGATAATTGAGCTGGCGTATTAAAAGTGACTCCGCGTATTTCTCTGGCAATCTTCCACCACTCTCTGGCTGTGTTTGCATTTTTTAAACTGTTTGCGAGATTTTGAAAATACGATTCGTTTTTCGTTTTACATAAAATCTGGAATTTCTTATTAGCAGCGTTGTAATTATTTCTGCAGGTATCAATTCGTTATTATGTTGTATACTAGATTTATGTTGTTGATGTTAATGTTTTTCAAAAGGTTGCGTTAGTTGTTGTTGGATAGCTTTGCGCAGGTTGATAGAACTTTTGGGAAGGAAAGGAGATGGGCTATTGTTAAAGTAGATGTACTATCTTGACAAAGGTGGCAGAAGGAGAGGGAAGCTCCTTATTGGAGAGATGTTTGTGTGTAATGTAGGTGTGACCAAACCTGAGTCTGATGAATACTTTTAGTTTTTTTATAGATGTATTATTTGGGTATATTGTTCTATCTCCGTTGGGGTTAGCGTTTTTATATGAGTGGTTGTATCTTGTCCATGAGTTTTTTCTTTCATACTTCTAGTTATATCGGAGAGAGCTCGAAATATTTTTATAATTATGTTGGATAAATACTTTTAGAGGTTCTTTTCTAGCTAATTTGGCTTCTACGTCTGCTGCTTCGTTGCTGCTAATACCGACATGACCAGGAACCCTACGATTTTTAAAGTTTCACTTTTCAAAATGTGATGGTTGCGTATAGTTTCTATTTTTTCAGTAGAGTTTGATGTATTAGCTATGACAATTTCATTTTCTTTCTGGAATAGGGAAATCAAATATCATAGGGAATAGGGAAACGTACCCATCATCCTTACAAAATGCCATTAACCTATCCGAAAAATGGAACCTCCCAGCAATTAACAACATAAAAAACCACACAAAGTTTCCACCATGGACATTAAAAAAAAAATCTATCAGCACTAACCTTCAAAAGTTTTCCAAAGCATCGACAAGCAACGTAGTCTACAACAAATTATTCACCGAAATGCTATCGGATTTAAGAAATACCCAATGGCGCCTCCTTTACACCGACGCCGGCGCCGACGGATCAAAAAACGATTTTGACATCTCTTTCGTAGTAGTGGACGAAAACCAAAACTTTTTAGCAAAAGGCCTCCTGCCTAGCACGTCCTCCATCTTTACAGCCGAAGCATTCGCCATTTTAAACGCTACAAGCTTCATTAACAGTAAAACCGCCATACTAACCGATAGTCTCTCCACCTATATCTAAACCCCAACAACAAAAAGGACATAATTCAGCGTCTTCGTGATAAAATCATCGGCAGCGAAAATATAAAAATCATCTGGGTCCCAGGACACGTAGGAATCGCAGGTAACGAATTTGCGGACAGGATCGCTAAAGCAGCACTGCATGAACCCCTACTTACATATATTCAACACCTTCGACAAAAAATATGCAAAACGATCTTTATTGAATATGTACACCAAATTCAAATCAAGCAACTGGAAACAATAAGACCCCCACTACTCCACTATTAAGTGTGTTTAATGACCTGCTCTAGATCGATCTAGAGCAGAAAAAAAGCAGCTTTTTGGTGTTTAATGACAAATTTTTCTATTCCGAGCAAGAACTTTTTGTGTGTACTGACCTGCTCTAGAGCTTTTAGAGCAGCATTTCCTGCACTTGCTTTTGAGTAAGAGTAGAGTGGAGCAAAAGTGTCAAAATCAGCTGTTGACATTTGATTCAAATATTTCTGTGCTGTGTGCTGGCGATTAATTGGAAATAAAGTTTTTTTGTGAGTGTTTATTTCTTTCAAATTCACTCTCCAGCTCTTCAAATAAAACGTTCATTTGTTTTGACTCCATTGAATTTAATATTTTATAGTTGTGAAATATATTTTTGCATCCGTGCAGTGTCGGGTTAGAATAGCACTGCAGCGCCTCCCCGCTTGTCGTAAAAGGCGACTAAAGGAACAATCATATCTAGACAACTAACATCAAAGTGAGTCTAGCGACACACATACCACCTAAAAACTCTCCCCAAGTATGCATGCAGATCCCGGGGTTTACACGACTGGAGATTACCGGTGTAGTAAAAGGGAAATCAAACTCATTAAATGGAGCATGCATGTGTCGAAAAGGATGAAAGGGAAATTTTTGAAAAATTTTGAGCATTATGGAAGTACTTGCGAACATAAGAAGCACTACCCCGCCAGGCAGTTCCATTGCTATGCATGGAGCTGATCCTGGACCGAGCAGCAATGTTCGGGTCAGAGCTATACGGATTCCGGGGGCTAGCAAAGTAATGCGACGAGTTGGACGAAAATTTAGAGTCGCGAGTTGGAACGTTGGAAGTATGACTGGTAGAAGTCTCGAACTCGAAGAGATGATGAGAAGAAGGCGAGTGGACATCTTGTGTGTTCAGGAAACGAAATGGCGAAACACAGCAAACAAAGCCCGTTTCTTAGATGCGAAGACCAAGGCTTACAAGATGTTCTACTATGGAACGGAACAAGGTAGGAACGGAGTCGGTATCATCCTTGACCAAAGTTTATGTAACAGCGTGTTGACCATTTTGAAGTCCAGTGACCGTTTGATGTCTCTTAAATTGGTGATGGAAGGAAAGGTCTGGAATATAATCAGTGCATATGCTCCCCAAATAGGGTGTGAGCAGGAGGAAAAAGATGCATTCTGGCTTGATTTTCATAACCTACTTAAGAAGATCCCAAAAGAAGAGTATTTGTTTGTTGGAGGAGATTTGAATGGACATGTCGGGAAGACAAACGAGGATTATGAAGACTGCCATGGAGGCTTGGGATTCGGCACCAGGAACACTCCTGGTGAAGATATTCTAAGTATGTGCAAGTCATACGGTCTAATCGTACTAAATACCATGTTCATCAAACAAGACCGACACCTTATCACTTACAGCAGTGGAGGAAATGAAACCCAGATTGATTACCATCTGGTAACCAATTACATGAAATCTCGGGTGAAAGACTGCAAAGTGATACTAGGAGAAGCTGCCGCTCAACAACACCGTCTTCTCTTAACAGAATTTTTTACGGATGCGGTGAAGGAAGTCAAACAAACAAAGGCTCCTAGGAGAATCAAGTGGTACAATCTGGAGAAAACCAAAGGACAGCAATTCATTTCGTATATGCAAAGTCAGCTGTGTAATACCATCGACGCAGTCTCAAATGCAATCACGGCACAAAATATGTGGGATCGCTTACAACGAACCTGCTTAGAGAGAGCCAAATCACTGTTAGGAGTCTCAAAAGGACACCACCAACAAGCTAAAGAAACCTGGTGGTGGGATGATGAAGCTAAAGCAGTGATTAGAAAGAAGAAAGCAGCTTTCCAAGCTTGGTCGAAGTGCCCCTCAAGAAATACAAATGAAAAAGCGCGTCTCAAAATGGAATACAAGAGCTGCAGAAAAGAAGCGAAGAAAAAGTGCGCCCAACTTCAAGCAAAAAGCACGGAGGGCCTGTATCGAGAGCTGGAAGAGATTTCTGCCCCAGCTGCTGAAGCAAATCAGGCAATCCAAGAGGTAAGACAAAGCAACTTGAATAAGGGAGCAACCATTTTCAAAATAGCCGCTCAGAGAAGGAGAAATGCGCAGGAGATTCGTTCGCCGAAGTTCATCAATGATGCTCAAGGAGTGCTACTTGTGGATGACGACAAAATTCTTCATAGGTGGCGACAGTATTGTGATGATCTTTTGAATGAACAGTTTCCTCGGCGCCACTTTCCAACAGCTGCACCTAACTTTACAGAAGTATCCGACGTCACAGTCGAAGAAGTTAGGGAGGCAGTTAAGAACTCCAAAAAAGGCAAAGCGATTGGGCCAGACGAGGTACCATATGAGTTTTGGAGAAATATGGGAGACATCGGGCTAAGATGGCTCACGATTCTCATCTCCAAACTTATAAGAGGTGACAGTTTGCCTAATCAATGGAGGGAAAGTTTTCTTCTTCCAATGTACAAGGGAAAGGGAGATACCAGAAGCTGTGACAACTATCGTTCGATCAAGTTGATGTCCCACACTATGAAGATCGTTGAGCGGGTTTTAGATAGCCGACTGCGGAAAATAATAAGGCTGTCTGATGACCAATGCGGGTTTGTCGCGGGTAAGTCAACTACAGACGCAATCCAAAGTATAAGGATCATTATGGAAAAACACCGAGATGCCTTACAGGATTTGCATATTGTGTTGGTTGACTTCGAAAAGGCATTCGATCGACAACCACGAGATCTGATATGGGTGGCCCTCAGACACCGAGGAGTTCCTGAAGCCTATGTGCGAATAATTATGGACATGTACAAAGGAGCAGTTACAAAAGTGAGATGCCCAGCTGGAGTCACCGAAGAATTCCAAATAACAGTAGGTGTACATCAGGGAAGTGTCTTGAGTCCACTGCTCTTTATTGCTGTTCTGGATTATTTGCTCGAAGGAAAAGTAACGGACAATAAAGTACAACAATTATTCTTTGCTGACGATGGAGCCATCATAAGCGAGGATCCTAAATCCCTGCAACGAGCACTTGACGTTTGGATTGATGTTCTGGAAGGAAATGGGTACCGTATTAGCGCTAAAAAGACGGAATACCTGTGCTGCCCTTTTTCAGATCCAGACAAGCCTATTCCAGACATTTATTTGAATGGAAATGTGCTTCCCAAGTGTGAAAAGTTTAAATACCTGGGATCTATGATCAATAGTGAAGCAACTTGTGATGACGACATCAATCATCGAGTAAGCGTAGGGTGGATGAAGTGGCGAGAAAACTCCGCTATCTTCTGTGATCGAAAAATGCCGCCTAAGTTGAAGGGAAGACTCTACACAGCAGTTGTCCGTCCAGCTCTGACATACGGTTCACAATGTTGGACAATGTACAAAAAGTATGAGAGCAAATTGACGGCAGCCGAAATGAAGATGCTTCGGATGACAGCAGGAGTAACAAAGCTTGATCGAATTAGAAGTACTAAGATCCGTGGAAGCCTTCATGTTAAAAGTACCATCTTGGACAAAATTCAGCACGACCGGCTCAGTTGGTATTGTCATGTTCAAAGGAGAGATCCGCAGAACCCCGTCCAAAAGGCAATATCGTACAACGTTTCAACAAATTCGCGACGAAAAAGAAAAGGCAGGCCAAAACACACCTGGTACAAGCAAATGCAAAAACAGCAGCATTTGGTTGGCCTCAGACATGGAACAATCCAAAACCGGGAGGCTTGCCGACGCTTTCTGAGGTCAACGCGGCGTACCCCACAGGCGGATCACTAGTGTGAAGCGGAAAAGTGGGAGAGTTGTGATCGCTTCAAGATCACTACTCGTAACGCCGGAAATGAAAAAGAAGAAGTGAAATATATTTTTGCAAACAATCTGCAGTTTATTTTCTCTGGTTTTGATTTTTTTTCTTTTTGTTGTTGACAGCCAGCTAACTTTTGACACCAGCTGTTCTGCTCTAAATTGCCTGACATTTATTAACTTTCTTGCTCTGCTCTGAGCTACGCTGCTCTACTCTTTTTTTCATTAAACACGGCTATTAACCCGGAAGCAACTAAGGTCAACTACCCTGCAAACCTGCCGCCCAATATTCTCAGGTGCTACATACGACTGAGACTAGGACACTCAAATGCAACACACTGCCACCTTTCAACCAAAGATCGTCAGCCGCTCTGCCACCTCTGCTCCTCAAACGAGCCTTTCACCATGAAGCACCTAACATATGACTGCCAATACGTCAAATCAAGACTACAAAACATCAACCCATCTTCCAATACCTAAATTAACAAACCTCTTTAGCAACCCAACAGAGCAAAACATCAAAGACACCTTTAAACTACTAACTATACTTAATATGCATACAAACATTTAATGCACATTCACTATGGCAGAAAGCCCCGGTAGCTATTGCCAACTTCCTTATTATTATTAGCTTTGTAATTTATTATATGGTTAATAAAACCATAAATAAAAAAATAAAATAAAATGAGTGCTTCTCCGATTGAAACCAATGGAAAGCGACAATAGTTCTCGAATCTCGACAGATGTTTTCCTTTTGCCCATTTTTTAAGGACCTTCCAAGTCCTTACAGTTTGTATACCTATAATTATATGAGTGTTCAAGCTTTATTGTCACAATTCGACAATGAGGAAAAATGAAGGTGTACTAGGGTAACATTTCCGCCTAGCACACCCATCACCCAGGCTCAATCCTCAATCGCTCAATATCATCAGGCATTGTTGCTTCAACTATGAACTATGCTGAAATGAATTATGATCAACTCATACAAACAAAGCTCTCAATTCTCAAACTCTCATCTTCCGTCACCAATTTGGAAATAACTGAAATAAAATTTATTGAAATTCACTCCACTTCCACTTTTTAATGCATAAAGTATTGTTATATATCATTGTGAAATAAGCATAAAATAAATGTAAACAATAGAAACCTCTTCTCTATAAACAAATATTAAATTACTACTCATTTCCTTTTTGATGATCTTTTCATTTTTTAATAGTCGGTTTTTGTAAACACCCCTCGACAGTCGAGAAGTCGAGATCCGAGATGACGACTTCATCGTCATCAATACTGAATACTGTAACAATAACATAAACATCGGATACATTTTCATGCATGTATCAATACTCTAGTTTGTATCTTTATAATTGAATAAAGAAAAGCAGTCTTACTTATACATGAACTCGAACTGAAAAATTTTAATTGCTAATCAAAAAGTTTTTTTCGGCATAACAATTAATAAAAATAAAGAAAAGACACAAATGGAAATTATTTAAAGACACCACTCAGAATTCGTTTTATCCGTTATACCGAGCGATCATCGACGACATGCTACCCAATGCGAACAAGTCGCCAGGTAACAGTCAAAACCTCACGCTGTAGATAAAACGATATTCCTCATCATCGCAGGTGTTGTTCACTTATGAATTTCTTCAAAAGTAGGGAAGACTGACTACAGAAATGATCCTGTGAAGTATAGTCTTAATTTCTCATCAAAAAATGACATCTATAACTTAACTTTTGGACGCGAGGTGAGTGTGAACTATGTGAATTGTGAACAAAACGAAAACCATTTGCATAGTGTATAGTGTTATGTCTTATGTGTTATGTACATACACACTTACATACTCATAGTGACGTGTTTTTGTACAAATCAGTATTTGGTTCAAAGCTCTGAAAAATAATCATAATTCGAGATTCTAATGTATTGGCCCAGATGTATAGATGCTAAATTTGGATTAACATCGCGGAAACTTCTAAAAATTTATAGGCTTCGTCTGCATACATGATAGGAAAAATAAACGCCAAAGATTATACTCCCATTTGTTTGGGTTGGAAAGAAAAGTAGGTATAGGTACTTATGTATACAAATATGTAACTTCAATGAAATAATTTCCAGCAACCAGCAAGACAGCAAGTCTAGTTTTATATTTGTAATAATAGTCAATTGAGAAAAATAATTAAATTCTCAATCTGGTCATGTTCATTACGTTCATACGAATTGGTTGTTCTATTTTATTTCGGCAAAGAAACAGATTAAAATATATTTCTTAAGAAAAATCCAATTCCATCGAGATAGATTGCCAGAAAAAATTTAATGCGATGTTAAATCAAATCTATCTCACCTGCGCATATTCGGGTTTGTTGCAATGGTTTTAACGCCCAAAGGGAAGCGAAAGAAATAAGACGTGAAATCTACGAAATGTGTAATGGTTGGATATTGCGAACAGAATTTATGAACCAATGAAAAGAAAACTGTTTATAGGTCGTGTTGTGAATTTTTTAGAAAATGTAATGTATTTTTTGATGAATATGAAAAACGAGAAAAAGATGTTTTTGAGAAGGAAATTTCTTCAGTTGATTAAGATTTAGTGGGAAAATAGTTGTATTTATGGAAATCTTGGTCATCATAACAATTGGGCGATCAAGCACTGAAGAAGCAAACTTTCAAGATGCAGGAGTTGAAGTCTGTGAAGAAGTAAATCGTTCATCAAATGCAGAAGAAATAGGAATTTGTTCAGATGATAACAATAATTTTCTAGAAGCAGAAATTGAGATGCAGGAACAAGTAAGCACTGTACATTAGTGACATGAGTGACGCAATGAAACGAAGATCGAGAAGATTATTTTCTGGCCATCAACGATATCAATGTTTTCAATTGGAAAAATGCAGCAAAAGATAAATTCAAGTACCTAACCAAAGGAAAATAAAACATGGCTAATATCCAGAAAGAATAAAAGCGCTTACCTACTACAAAATGGATTTTTAAAACTAAACGAAACGAAAAAGGTTGAAATTTCAAGATACAGGCCAAGGCTTGTTGCAAGAGGGTGTGAACACAGTGTTGTAAATTAAAATTATCAACCGACACGACGTATTCTTCAGTAATTCGCTACATTTAAATCCTAAGTTTGTATTAATCATTAGCTTGTAAATAATAAAATAAACTGGAGTGAATTCCGCAGAGAAAAGCTTGAAAGCTATATAAATCTCAGATCCCCTATGGAAACAAAAGAGCGAATCGACCTTGAAGTAGAACAATTCATTGCCGATGTTCAACAAGCTGCAGAAGAAAGTATACACCAACTTACTCGAGTAGGAAGCAAACTGAAACAAAATACCCTGCCGAGATAAGAGAGTTGATATTGGAGAAAAGAAGAGCTCGATGAAAATGGCAAAATACTAGATTTCCAGACGACAAAACAGCGTTTTAACCGTCTAAGCAACGAACTGAAAAACCAAATCTACGAATTCAAAAATGATTCATTAAGTAGATTCCTGAAAAATTTAACGATTGATGCTTCAACCGATTATTCGCTCTGGAAAGCAGCTAAGCGCCTGAAAGGACCACAGTTACAAAGCCCGCCAATAAAATCTCTAAACGGTAATTTGATCGGAAATCCGAAAGAAAAAGCTAACCTGTTTGCAGAACATCTTGCGAATGTTTTTAAGCCAATCCCAGCAAAAACACATCTGAAAACAGCTTACATTTTATTGATAAAGTCGATGAAGTTGACATACTAATTGTCACACTCAAAGAAATAAAAAGCATGTGTCGAAATCAACTATCGAGCAAAAAATCACCTGGGTACGATCTAATAACTGCTCAGGTAATGAAACAAATGTCATCAAAAGCCTCATTAAAACTCCAATTCATAATAAATGCATGCCTAAAAACCCAATAAGTCCCACATCATTGGAAAATTGCTGAAGTAATTGCTATACCAAAGCAAGGTAAGCCACCAACAGAAGTGACGTCTTACAGCCCAATATCGCTTATATCAATAATGGCAAAGGTCTTTGAAAAATTGCTACTGAAAAGACTGAACAAAGTCATAGAAGAAAGAAATCTAATCCTAAATCATCAGTTTGGATTTAGAAATAAACATTCCACGATTGACCAAGTTCACAGAATAACGGATGCAGTTGAAAAACCATTGGAAGAAAAACAATTATGTTCGGCTATATTTTTAGATGTTGCTCAAGCATTCGACAAGGTATGGCATGAGGGGCTAGAGTACAAACTGCAAAGGGACCTACCCAGGCAGTACTACGAAATACTAAAATCTTATACCTCAAACCGGTTCTTCAGAGTACGGTATGTTCAAGAATATTCAAAGCTATGTAATATACAAGCCGGTGTTCCACAAGGAAGCGTCCTAGGACCTACCCTGTATTTGCTATATACAAGGGATATTCCAGTGGATAACAACACCATTATGGCTACTTTTGCAGACGATACTGCAATTTTGGCTTCCAGTAAGTGCGTCGTCAAGGCTGCTGAGAAATTGCAAAATGCCGTCAACACCGTTAGTGATTGGAACAAAAAATGGCGTATCAAGCTCAATGAAGTTAAATCTGCACACATAAACTTTACAAATAAAGGATCATTTTGGCCTTTGCATACTGTTGTTCGTGATTTTTTTCGCAACAAGAAACAACGACCCAACAATAGCTGAGAGGGCCTTGCTCTATAACACCATCTACTGCTCATATTCAACCAACCTTTTAACAAGGACTTTCTCCTCTACTATCAAAACACTGGTGGTCTACGTACAAAAACAAATAAACTACATTTGTATTCATCTACAATGCAATATGATATTTTCGCTTTAACTGAAACTTGGCTAAACAATGACTATTCAAATGCAGAACTCTTCGATGATAATCTCTTTACCGTATTTCGCAAGGATAGATGCATGATTAAAACTAATAAAAGGTCTGTTCGTTGAAGCCCTGGGTTTGCCCTAGGGTCGCCACAAAGCGTTTTTTGAGAAACCTAAATTCACCCTGAATGTCAAATTGAGTGTTTTTTGAGCCATAGGTTTGCCATAGGTTTTCCCCAAACTCGCCCTAGCTTTTTGGTGTGGCGATTTGAAGGCTGTCAAATGGCATGTATTTTTTTTAATGACAGGGATGTATGGTGATTTGTGGTAAAGCGTTTTTTGAGGACTGGTAAACCCAGGTTTTTTTTTGATAATTCACAGGGTTGTCAAGAAAACCTGGGTCAACCCTGGGAAAAGTTCAACGAACAGACCTAAGATTAGAGGGGGTGGTGTACTTCTTGCCGTTCGCTCTTCTCTTGTATGTCACGAGATTCAGCTACCTACGTTATCATCTGATTTGGATGTTGATCAAATTGCTGTGTGTGTGTCTATAAGCGGTTCCAAATTATTATTATATTGCATGTTATACAAATTGCATGTTGAAAATTGCAAGTTTATTTTAAATAATTTAAATTCCAACCAAAGTCCAATTATTTTAGGTGACTTCAATTTATATGCAATGTGAATTGGGTTTGTGACCCCGATGAAGGTAATTTAATTCCATTTAATGTTGTTAGTGATTTTGAATGTATTGTTATCGATTCTTTAGTCGAATATGAGCTTCTACAAATAAACAAGTTTTGTAATAGTTTTAATCATTTCCTGGACTTGATCTTTGTTGATAAAGAACTATGTCCAAATACTAACACAACTATTGGTACAGTTTTTCCAAATACAATTTATCATTTATCTCTTTGGATTAGTTTTAAATTTTATCATTATCATAAACATTATGAGAAAGAAAAGTTTAAATATGAATTTAATAAGGGTGATTATCATTCGATTAGTAATTACATTAGTACATTTGACTTGGGGTTCAAATGGTATTCCTAGCAGCATGCACTACGCAGGGAAGAATTCAAGTGACCCTATTGAAATAAATAATATGTTTTCAAATTTTTTTTTTCAGTCGGTTTATTCTTCTTCAAACACACCTCCCAATTTTTCTCCAAACACCCCAGTAAATCAAGTCAATATCAGTTCCTTAATCTTAAGTAACTTAGGGCCAGTTGCTCAATCGAATCATAAATTTAAGTTCTACATAAAGTTCTACTTTAGTATGGGGATTTTATGTAGAACTTAATAATTCCGGAACGTCTCATACAAAAATGAAAACTTTATGTAGAACTTAAATTTATAATTCGATTGAGCAACTGGCCCTAAGATGCTGAAAGAGCCCTATGTGAACTTGATTATGATAAACAACCGGGTCCTGATGGTTTTCCTCCAATTCTCTTAAAATCATGTTTTACCGCTCTTTCTGAACCATTAACTCGACTTTTCAATGAATCTCTGAAAACGGGCCATTTTTTGAGTGATTGGAAAGTCTCCTATATTATTCCCATTCACAAATCGGGACCCAAGCAAGATGTCACCAATTATCGTCCTATAAGTAAAATTTCAACCATTCCGAAGTTATTTGAAAAAATCCTTTACAGCAAATTGACTTTCATGACCAAAGATATCATTTCCCCGTTTCAACATGGTTTCGTCTCTGGAAGATCTACAGTAACTAATTTAACAATTCCTTGTAATGAGGTTATAAGTAACCTTGAGTGTGGTTTTCAGTCTGATGTTATACAGATTTCTCTAAAGCCTTTGACAGAGTTAATCACTATATCTTAGTAGCTAAACTATCTGCATTAGGCTTTCATTCGAGCTTCCTGCTATGGTTAGAATCATATCTGGTAGGTCGAACCCAATACGTCAACATAAATTCAGCTATATCTTTTCCAATATCTGTCACTTCTGGTGTTCCTCAAGGAAGCCACCTAGGACCTTTGCTCTTTCTTCTTTTTGTTAATGATATTCCTCAAACCATTGAATCGTCTCTCTGTCTTATGTTTGCAGATGATATCAAGTTACTAAAATGTATTAGAACGGCATCTGATCGAGTTCTACTTCGAAACGATTTAGATAGGTTACTTTGCTGGTGTTCTGCACAGTAATTACATCTTAACGTGTCTAAATGTGATGACATAACCTTTCGTCGTGGCTTTGAATTGTCAGATTTTACCTATTCAATAAACGGAATCATTCTTCAAATGGTTTCCAAAAAAAAGGATTTATTAGTCATTTTTGATTCCAAATTAACTTTTTCTTTGCATATCGACTTTATTGTAGCTAAAGCTAACTCTTTACTAGGTTTTATATCCCGAAATTCCAAAGAATTCTCGGATCCTTTCACTCTCAAGGCGTTATATTACTATGTTAGGCCCGTACTTGAATATGGTTGTGTGGTATGGAACCCAAACTTTGCTGTACATTCTAATCGAGTTGAAAGCATCCAAAAACTTTTTACTAGAACAGCAATATATAGGCTTAATTGGAATATTCGAATGCCTTCTTATGGTACAAGATGTAATCTTCTTGGCCTTCAACAACTTAAAACTCGAAGACGATACTTTGAGATAGTTTTTATTCGCGATATTCTTGCTTATCGAATTGATTGCTCCTTTCTACTTTCGTTGGTAAAAATAAATGTTCCTATAAGAGGGCTGCGAGTACCTACATAGATTATTTTTTGAACCTTTTCATAGAGTAAACTATGGACTCAATGAACCGATATCACGGTGCTTGAAACAAGCAAATCTAGTAAGCAGTCATATTGACTTTCTAAATAATATTAGTCGTGACTTATTTAAAAAAAATGTGATGTACATATCAATTAATTATTCTTTATCCTAGTGGTTAGTCTGTAAGTATTTATCTAATTATAAAGCAAAGCATGCAGCTTCATCTTCTCAATTAGTCTATAAGAATATATATTAGTAACCTTTTATATAGTCTGCTTGATGAATAAATAAATAAATAAATAAATAAAAAAGTTAAGCTACGTACAAATATTCACCAACAATCAAGCTGTACCTTACGCCAATATGGCCAAATACCTTGGGATGAATTTGGATGCAAAGCTAAAATGGAAAGAGCATAATTATCAAATATAAAAGGGAAGAGCTCAACTTGAAATATAGAAAATTGTACTGGTTACTCGGTAGAAATTCTCACTTATCTGTCGAAAATAAAATAATGCTTTATAAGCAAGTATACTTAGACCTGTTTGGACCTACGGAATCCAATTATGGGGCTGTACAAAGAAAATAAATACTGAAATCATCCAAAAGTTCCAAAACAAAGTCCTTCGTGGAATAGTAAATGTAAGAAATAGCGATTTACATCGTGACCTATAAATAGAAACGGTGACAGAAGTTGTAAGAAAACATGTTGTTTCACACAATCAGTGACTGCATAGTCATATCAACTCTGGAATGGAGTCCGTATTAAATACGAGGGGCAATGTTCGGAGATTAAGAAGAACCAAGCCACACGAGCTAATGGTCTAAAACATGGGAAGCATTAAAAGTTTAAGCTTTCCTTAGCGATTATAGGTTTTTTCGTTGAAGCCCTGGGGTTGCCCTAAGGTCGCCACAAAGCGTTTTTTGAGAAACCTAAATTCGCCCTGAATGTCAAATTTAGTGTTTGTTGAGCCATAGGTTTGCCATAGGTTTACCCCAAACTCGCCCTAGCTTTTTGCTGTGGCGATTTGAGGGCTGTCAAATGGCATGTACTTTTTTTTTTAATGACAGGGATGTGTGGTGATTTGTGGTGTAGTGTTTTTTGAGGACTGGAAAACCCAGGTTTTTTTGACAACTCATAGGGTTGTCAAGAAAACCTGGGTCAACCCTGGGGAAAGTTCAACGAACGGACCTTATATTATTGAGAAAGAAAAATCTGTTTTCGATCGTTCCTATATTGGTTCTGATTACGAGGAGTTTTTAGTGAGGTAAGAATCCCACACTACTTGGTGTTGAATACTGCCGAGTGTCTTTTGAAGATTTCCTCCCGAAAAAAGAGGGTGTCCACACAGTGGTGTAAATTATCAACCGACGTATTCTTCAGTAATTCGCTACAATTCAATGCATGCGATATCTATTATCTTTGGCGCTGAGTTTGGATTTGATCATCTAATTTCTAGATGCTGTCATAGCGTTTTAACACGATGACCTCCAGGAGGAAATCTATTTAAAAGCTCCAGATGGTTTTGAAACTTCTAACGGTAAAGTCTTAAAGTTGTACAACCTATCTATGGAACAAGAAATCAAATGAGGTACTTCAGATTTTCGGACTAAAGCAGTTGAAAACAGACCAGGGTGTATATGTTTTCAATGAAAGGCCTTAAGACATTTTAATATTAATGGTATATTTCGACCGAATTGACCATGTTGCGATCGACGCAAGGCACTCTTCCAGTGTGCTAGATGTCCGAATTTTCCGAGGGGCCAACTTTGACTCGGACCATTACCTTGTTGTAGCCAAGGTACGAATGAGGATATCGTGTTCACGACCTGCACGAACTAACGCTGTGAAGAGATATGACGTCGGAAAGCTACAATCGCAAGAGATTGCCAATGCCTTTTCCAATCGAGTGTCCCTTCAATTATTTATCCTTGCATCCCCCAGCATTAAGCATTGAAGACCAGTGGTAGCAATGCCAAGAAGCCATCAGAACCGCTGCCTCTGAGGTTCTGGGTTTCATTCGGCCACCAAAACGAAACCCATGGTTCGATGAAGAATGTAGGCAGGCAAATGCAGCCAAGCAAAAAGCACGACAAATGCTTATGCAAACACGAACGAGGGCTGCTTACGATCAGTATAACGAGATTTATAAGGAGAAAAGAAGGGAAGAACACCGACTTCTTAAAAAGAAAAAGAAGCAGCATGAGAAGCGCTCGTTTGAGGAAATAGAGAGGTGCCATGGCAGGAACGAGATTCGGAAGTTCTCCAAAAGGTAAAAAGATCCTGCCAGTGTGGCAAGCCCCAAACTCAAGCCTGTAAAGACCGGCAAGGAAACATAGTTGTAGAGTCACAGTCGCTACTGAGGATCTGGAAAGATCACTACTGCAGACTGCTTAGCGGCGATGAGGACACAAATTCCGCTGTCAGGCAGATTGCCCCATTCAGCTTGGACGATGATCAAGAATGCCGTACTCCTGACCTAGAAGAAGTTAAGCTTGCCTTATGCAAACTTAAATCAAATAAGACTGCAGGGGCAGATGGCCTTGATGCCGAACTTTTCAAGGCAGCTGGAGATCAGTTGGAAAGGAGCATGCAGCACCAGCTGATCTGCATGATGTGGTCGGAAGAAAGCATGACCGATGAATGGAACCTCAGTATCGTATGCCCGATCATAAAGAAGGGAGACCGTCACAATTTCACCAATTACAGAAGGATAAGCCTCCTTAACGTCGCTTATAGGACCTTGTCTGCTGTAATATGTGAACGTCTGAAACCCCACGTCAACAACTTGATAGGTCCTTATCAATGTGGTTTTAGACCAGAGAAGTCCACAATAGACCAAATTTTCACATTACGGCAGATCTTGGAAAAACCCCGAGAACATAATATCGATACCGAGACCTTTGATGTCGAAGAAGGCTTTAGGCAAGGCGACAAACTGTCATGCGATTTCTTCAACATCATACTTGAACAGATTGTAAGAAACTCAAACGTCTACACCAGAGGAACAATCTTTCAAAAGTCTGTACAATTACTCGCCTATGCAGACGATATTGACGTAATGGGAAGAAAAAAGCGTGATGTCATAGGTGCTTTTGCGAGTATTGAAACAGAAGCGGCAAAAATGGGTTTGATGGTTAATGAGGGCAAAACGAAGTATATGTTGTCATCAAACAAGACACAGAACTTCGAGGTAGTACAGGACTTCGTCTACCTAGGATCCGCTGTAGACACGGACAACAACATCAGTGCGGAGATCAAACGGAGAATAACTCTTGCCAACCGTTGCTTCTTTGGGTTAAGAAGGCAATTGAGAAACAAAACCCTCTCTAGAGAAACCAAGGTAACCTTATATAAGACCTTAATCATCCCAGTCCTGCTGTACGGCGCGGAAGCATGGACCTTATCGGATGAGGAAACCCTTGGTCGTTTCGAAAGAAAAATTCTCCGAATGATCTTTGGTCCCGTATGCGAAGACAATGTGTGGAGAAGAATATACAACAACGAGCTGTATGAGCTGTACCGCGACATGGGCATACCCAGAAGAGTACGCATCGCGAGGCTACGATGGTTGGGCCATGTAGAGCGGATGGACCCAAACGCTCCGGCTCGTCGGGTGTTTGAAAGCAATTGCAGGGAAATCGCGGAAGGGCAAGACCTCGTCTTAGGTGGCGCAATCAAGTGGATGAAGACCTCAACCGACTTGGAGTGCGAAACTGGAGAGAGCACGCCCGAAATCGAAGTCGTTATAGAAGGATGTTGGTTGAGGCCCAGGTTCACCCCGAACTGTAATGCCCACCTAAGTAAGTAAGTAAGTTTAACAGCAACCCAGACATGGAACATTAGAAAGTTGCTGAACGTATTTGGAGATATCTAACCCTGGAAGGACATCCTTCGTCGAATCGACGAACATCTCTCTTATTTTTTATGATTTCTCTTCAATTATTCATCCCCTTTAATTGTATCTTCGTACAACACCAATTGGTGTGGTAATCTAATTGTGGGGGAACGTATGGTATACTGTGAATTATAAAAATACGTATTGTTTACAGGTATGTTCGTCGAAACGACGAAGCATAACCTTTCCAAAAATCCTGTTACACGGATTTATTCGTTAGAATTTCATTGCTTTTTTGTAACTTTCTCGTATGCTTGGGCCCCAGTTCAGTTTTTTGTCTAAGATCACTCACAAGTATCTTGCTTGATCAGAGATCAAAGTTAGGTAATTTTCTTCTATTTGTGAAGAGTACTAAATCTGTTTTGAGGTGGCTATTCACAAGGCCGCATCTTTTTGTCTAACGTCTAAGCCTAGACCTTGGTTTGTGCATTATTCAATTGTTCGCTTATAGAGGACGTTGCCTTACAAGGCATGGACCTTAACTGATAATACGATGTAGTGTGAATGAAAACAATTTTTCATTTCTTCTTTCAGCGAGAACAAAATGTGAACTTCATTAGAAAGCATCTTTCATCCAGCAAAGAAAAAGTTTTTTAAAAAACGACATCATAATGTGTTTGTATTAAAATATTTTATATATATTTTTATTTAACAATCAAAATGGAAAAAAATATTTATATCACTATCTATTTGGAAGTATGTATATAATAAACATATAGGTAATTTTATTATTAACAATTTTTAGGCGCACTTAGCTTAGAAAATATTTATATGTTTTATCACCAATCTAATTTATTTATTTATGTAAAAAAGATTTTGTATGCCGGCATTTTTATTTGTTTTTTATTGTCAACGCGTACATTTAGCGATCGAAGCTTATTATTGTTTATTTGTAGTAACAGGTTTGTTAATAGTATTTATACTAGTGGAAGAATTTTGTGCTTTCAAAAGAAACAAAAAGAGTTTTTCTTTACTCTTTCTTAAGGAGCTTTTCAGTTGAGGAATCTTTTTTGTAGGGCGGCCCCGGGTACATGAAACAAAGCGCAAGTTGAGGTGCACTCAGGATCAGCAAAAATGCGTTTTGGTACTGCAATGAGATTCAAACGCATTAGTTTTTTTCTTTTCTTTTTAAATCGTCGTTAAAAACTTACAATCAGAACTTGGTTTTTAAGGGAAACTCCATAGGTAAACCACAATGCGGCGACCATTGTTCCGCATAAAATCAAAGGGAATGGAAGATGTTGAGCACTTTTGTTTTTGATGATTTCTCCTACTCCTAGCATAGGAGATCCAACTAGACATGCCAATATAGTTGTCAGCAACATGCCTAATCGGAATTCAATCTGTGCAGGATCTTCGAACATGGCGTAGGTAAAGCAACTTGCAATAAAAACACTTGCGTAGACAATCTGTTTTTGAATAAGTGAACGAAATTGTTGCGAAGCATAGGCCAAGAAAATAACCAGGAAAAGAGCATTGATAGCAGCACCAATAAGGTTTGTCCTTATCATTGCCGCATCGTTGACAAAGGATGCAAGTTTGTAACCAAGGAGTGAGCTGCAATAAAAGATTAGAGATTAAATGTTTAGTTGAGATAAAATTTTTAGTTTTGATTAAGAATTGAAAGGCTTGTTACGCAGAAAATATTCGAATGTGATGGTGTTCTATAATGTACGAGATACTAATTACAAATTTAAATTGGAGGCCTATCTTGATATTTTAAAAATGGTAAAAATAACAAAAATATAACCCCTAGGTACAACACGCCACTCCGTTGTGGCTTTCGGCGAAGGCCGACAGCAAATCGACAGCAATGCGTTTCTGCCACCAGCTCGTGCCACGCGGCCTGCCTATGTCCATTCCACTTTCTCAGTGCAGTCTTATGTAGGTGTACATTTGCTCACAGCAGATTTTGTCAACCTAAGCAGACTTGTTGGTGAATATTTTATAATGAAACTAGCTGACCCGCCTGGCGTAGCTCGGGTCCTACGGCCATCTAGTGTATACTAGAGTAGACTTTGCTCACAATATTTAGATAACAAAAAATTATTTTCCCTATAGAATTATTGAAATCGGTCCAGTATTTTCTAAGACCCCAAGGGGTCGATATCGACCACTTTGGGAATCACTGCTCCAGATCATTTCTGTTTGAAATTTCATTCAAATCAGCTCAGAAGTTATGAAGCCCATTCAATTTCAATCAAACAAAAAAAAACCTTTTCTTTTTATAGTGTATAAAGATAAAGATGTTTAAATAGGGTGGCACAACAAAGCTCGTGTTGTGTATACACTCAATAATCCATATCCGATAATTCAAATCCACTTGTACATGCTGATACACATAATGACATAATCGTTATGAATGAACATGCACATAGTCATTCAAAGAAAGACAAACAAGAGGAAAAAAGAATTGTAAGTATAGTAAATTTGTTTATGACCTACTGAAGGTATTGTACTGGGGAATAATATGGAACTTGAGTGGATTGAACTAGAGGTTCAGTCTATGCAAATGAAAATTTGAGAACTCAAGTTTATTTGAGTTCAAGTAAATCAAAAACAGAGAATTGAATAAAAATTGAATAATAGAAGAATGATTGAAGGTGGTATATAAGAATGTACATTTTGAAAATAAAATTAAGTTTAACTTTGTTTTTTGTTTCACTTCATTCGACTGGCGAGCTTAGAAATGCGTATAATCGTGCACTTAACAGTGCTCGGACACATAATCGGCTGGAGAGCTCAGTAGTACTCAAAAAGTAGGGAAACAAACATAACAAACATACAAACATAACATAACACTCGAGAAGCCTCTTGCATTTAAGTGAGAAAGCGCTGTTTATGGCCTTATATGTAATTACTTTCGGAGGACTTGCCAACTCTTTTCGAAAGCCGATAACGCAAAAAATACATTTCATATTTCTGAGATTCGACACTATTCAAGTCTTGCTGTGTTTCTAAATTTGGTTTATAATAGCACACGTTTCCCCCATAAAGAAATTCAAAGGGTATGCTACGTCTGGCAAATTGACCTGTTGTGATCGACGAAAGATACTCGTCCAATATCATGAACGTCCAAACTTTACTGGGAGTTAACTGTGACTGGGATCACTACCTTTTTTCTAGCCAAACGACTAATGGAAACATGCCGTTAACGACAGATGTCAACTAAAGCTCCGAAACGATATGACAGTCGAGATTCTACAATTGCAAGAGATAGCTAGTGCTTTTAACAATCGAATACCGCTTCAACTATCTTTAAATCCTATTCCGTCAGCATTGATTATGGAATACCAGTGGCAGCTTTGCCAAAAAATTATCAGAACCACGGCCTCTGAAGATCTGTTTTTGACTCGGCCTCCAAAACGAAACAAAGAATGCAAATGTAGATACAAAAGAGAGCAAGGGCAGTCTTTGACGAGTGCAACGAGATTTCCAAGGAGAATGAACTGAAGAACACCGAATTATCAAAAAAAGAAGCAGCATGAGAAGTGCTCATTCGAGAAAATTTAGAGATGTCAGGAGGGGAAATTTTATCAAAACGTTAAAAGACAATGCCAGAGTGGCGAGCCTCGAGATCAGGCTTGTAAAGTAAGGATAGTGATAGAATTGCAGTCGCTACTCAGGATCTGGAAACTTGAGCATGAGCCTTATCCAAAGCGGATGAGCAAACCAAAATCCTTGGTCGTTTCGAAAGAAACTCCGAATGATCATTGTTCGTGTTTGATAAGGACATTCCACTACTAAATATATGAGTTCTACCCTGTACCGCAACATGAACATAGCTAGAAGTACAAATTGCGTAACTATGATTGCTGCGACATGTTGAGTGGATGGACAACGACGTTCTGGCTCTACGAAGTTTCGAAAGCACATTGCAAGGAAATTGTGGAAGCGGAAGACCTCGTCTAAGGTGGCGCAGGTAAGCGGAAGAAGACCTCAACCGACTTTCAGTGCAAAAAGATTTTGGTGAAAGTCCAGGTTCACTGCGAGCTGTAGTGTCTACCTAAGAAAGTAAATTTGTGGATTGAGTCTTGACTTGAGTTTTATAGACCTTATTAAATGTTGTATTAGTTGTGCTAGCAAAAAAAAAACAAAATGGAGTTTTTTTTTAAAGAATGACATAGCACAAGAATGCCTCAATCAAACGGCAACCTGATTAGAGACCTTCTTATTTGAAGTCAATAGACAAATATAAAAACCAATTGGCGAATTACGAACGTGCGGGTTATGCACACAAAGATTTTCATATAAACATACAAAAAATATTAATGACGTGTGTAACTGCACCCATATGTTAAAAAATATAATAACAAATTGGGGAAAAAAAACAATAAACCAGTTAGTTTTGAAAGAATACACTTTGTGCTAGTTGTGCTAACGGACGGAATTAAAAACAGTTATAACCTCAGTTATTATTTAATGAATAGAAATCAACAATCCAAAAAAAGCTCTCCCTATTTCATTTTTGTAGTTGGAATGACAGCAAAACTTAATGATTTCACAAAATTCTAAACATCCCAGGATTTTTCATGGAACAAAAATTACTTGATGGTCTATTTGCCGAACCAAAATAAAGCAATTCCTCAAATGCAACTTGTTTACTAACACAAGCACGTGCATAAATTTTTGCAATGAAAGTAGTTTACCTTCAACATTGAGCAAGTACACATTAGGTATGCAAAATAAATCCAATCAAATTCAATTGAATCAGAAATCAGATTATTTTAAGTAGAGAAAAACAGAAACAGCCTATTTTCACTTGTCATGATGGCCTTCAATAGCACTTGAGATTAGAATCCTCTTATCAAGAGGGTTGTTAGGTAACACGAGCGACAAAATGGGATTTGGTTTTTTTTTTTAAATTTGTTTATGTACTTACATCACGACACCTCCTAAGAAGGGTGCTGCGGAAAAGGCATCAGATGAGCCCCTCTTTCGGACATCTACCAGGATGAATGCTCCAGAAAAGGCTTGCAAGCAAGTAACTATTCCAGCGACCGCACCAATAGTTTCACTGTGTGGTGCAAGCAAATCTCCGATTGAATCCAACATTATTGATTTGTTTGAAACTAATATGCGTCAACCGCACTCTGTAGGAGAACTCAACTCAACTAAACTATTGATCTGATTGAAACTGCTATAGTGCCCTTGCTTTCTACTTGACAACAAGTGTGAGCTGTCATTTAGAGAAGCATCTGACAGATAATGCTTCTAAACCCAGACCCGAGTTGGAGAATAAATTCACAAAAAGCTGTCTGCGATGGATTTGAATAACAATCATTCCAAATGATGATGATGGTAACATGTGGTGTTATTCTTTCTATTAACAACGCAATTACCTACCCAAAAAATGAGGAGGGAGGTGAACAAACAAAAGATAAGCTGAAAATTAAACTCTGCAACAAGTTTTCACATTCTTCTAGCTATATGGTAAGATAAAATGTATGTACATACCTACCTATACGTAGAGTTGATTTATCAGAAACAAAACTTGTTTTCTTTGTATCCACCAAATAAATTAGCATTTTTGCATTTCAAATACATTTTTATTTAATCCTAGTTAAACCTAGGCACTTATGTACATGCTTACAAAAATGATTAAAGCTTATTTATTTTTTATTGTAATAAAATAACTTACTGGCCCCCATTCAACCTAAAAAGTTAGTTCTAATGCAGTTCAGTACAAAACGAAGCAAAAACATTTAAAAATGTAATATTTTAAAGCGAAAACGCAATAAAAACTTTGAGTCTTCAAACTGCATTGAGTTTTTTAGGAAAAGTTTATTATGTTTCGGTAAGGAGATGTACCTTGGCTCCAAAAACTACGAAAGACAGAGCACTTGTTTTGTTAGACTCAACTTATTCAACCATATTTATTAAGATATAAAAAGTTCTTGAAACAAAAAGATAAAAGAAGTCTCAAAACATAAATTGCACGAATTTTCAGCTATGCAATTGTGTTTAGATTTTAGAAAAAAAAAAGAAAAGTAAACAAAAATAAACCAAGAACTGTCAGTTTGGGCAAAAACCAGAAGTGTTAGCGAGGGCCACAGAAAAAATGGAACAGTTCAAATATTCATAACAGACTGCATTCAGAGCTATAAACCGAAATTTCATCGCTACACCTTTAACACATTTTAAAACATTTCCACAACTTTTGCTTGATAGCCGTGTTTTATTGGGAATTTATATTCTCTTCAGCAAAACATCGCAAAACATTGCTCATGAAAAACAACAACCCTAAATGAATAGCGTAATTGGGCAAAATTAACTCACTTGCCGATGTGAACAACATAAACATAACATAACATAAGCGCTTATGTGAAAGTGAACTTGGTAAGTGAATATAACCAAAAAAGCGTTTTGTTAAGACTCGCAAGTGAAGTGAATATAGAAATTCCCAATAAAACATAGCTATCATCACTATCTTCGTCAACTTAATAGCGCTATAGCACGAAATTCTTTGTGCGAATTTTTTTGTTCGAAATAATTTTTTAAAACCCAAAATACTAATTTTGTGATTTCGGAAAAAAAAATTATTAGAGTTTAAGTTTTAGCTGCTAATCAAAGGTACAGCGGCTCACTTGTATTATATTTTTGGCATTTTTTTAGCAAAGCTATAATTTCTAAACTCGGAAAAGTGTTTTCCAAATCTTCCCAAATTGTCCCCGAATGATTGACATCGAAATTTCTGAATTTCATTGCTAGCGCTTCCAATTCTACACCAAATTACGAATATTGTTTTTCAAATTTTTCCAAATTATTTTCACAAAAAATGGAATTTGATGTTATAGCGCTGCCAAGTTGACGGAGATCAAAAACAAACACCAAACGGTGTACTAATCAAATTGACTATTTTCATATTTGATTTGCGTTCATGACAATCTCGCACTAGACGCAGCCGATTTACAAATTGAGCACAAAATGAAAGTATTCTTCAAACACAGCCCTGAACTTGATTTGCAACATAAAAAAATAAAAATAAACAAAGTGCATCTAGTTACACTTGTTGCATTCTTCAATATTAGGTCTGTTCGTTGAACTTTCCCCAGGGTTAACCCAGGTTTTCTTGACAACCCTATGAGTTGTCAAAAAAATCTGGGTTTTCCACTCCTCAAAAAACGCAAAACCACAAATCACCACACATCCCTGTCATTAAAAAAAAAATACATGCCATTTGACAGCCCTCAAATTGCCACAGCAAAAAGCTAGGGCGAGTTTGGGGAAAACCTATGGCAAACCTGTGGCTCAAAAAACACTTAATTTGACATTCAGGGTGAATTTAGGTTTCTCAAAAAACGCTTTGTGGCGACCCTAGTGCAACCCCAGGGCTTCAACGAACAGACCTATTTTAATTTTTAATCAAACTCAATAACCTTTTCCATCTTTTTTTCTTCATTCAACTGTATTTATCTTATTTCAAGAAAAATTTGAATGCTCGCGTTCTTCGCAACATCGAAATTTTCGAAACTACTACTGTCAGTCAAGAACGCTATTTAAGCTCTGTGTCAGATGTAAAATGGTACTGTGATTCACCTCTCGATTCTACATAGTTAGTAGTAAAATTAATTGTAAAACACAGATTTTTTCTGTTTGAAATTCAACAATTTGACTTCCAAGTGTTTCCAAACTAAGCAGTATTAAAATTACATTCATTTTACTTAATTATGATAAAAATAATGAAAATCGTGTGCCTTCAAAAATGTATTTTCTTTGTTGATAAACTCACTATTAAAATTAATTTACAAAACAGAATATCCAAACACCAATAATTATCAATTTCAATTCAACAAATAAGCGAAAACTTGTAGAACAAAAAAATAACCCAAGAATACCGAGTAAAGTTCGATTGTCATGTACGATGTTTTCCTTGTTTTGACAAGTAAAATCTTAAGTTCAGATTTTCAGCCAAGATTTTCCATCTGAAAATCTATGTTCGAAAATCTGAAAATCTAAATGTCATCTGAATTGTCATCTGAAAATCTGAAACTTTTTATATGGGAAAAGTGACAGAATCTTAAGTTAAGATTTTCGAAGATAGGTGCCAAAAACGCGAGCAATGACAACAATCGAGTTTGATGACAAAAAACTAGAAATTCAAAAGTGACATGCAATGATGAGTTTTCAATTTCAATATACCTATCTAGTAAAGATAATTCTTATTGCCGCTGGTGGTTTCCCAATAATCTTTTAACTATCTCGGAACCTTGAACTAAGGTGATATTAGATTTGCTGGTAAATCAGTCTGTCAGGTTCTAGATACTAAAGTCATGACTCATGACGTCATATTCCATATGTATTTTTTTCCGCCCAAAATAATCACATTCGCACGCTGTATTTTCTTAGTTGGATTTAGATACTAGAACCTAGAACAAATAAATCAGCAATCAGTTTGGAAGGGTCTCTCAAAGTGATCGGTTGTGAAACGCTATAAATTGAACATAAAGAACTCATTATGTTGGACGCACTCGGTGACTTGTTGAATCCTTACAGTGAAGCTATTGGCGCTGTAGCTGGAACTGTCACAACATTGCAAAGTGTTTCTGGTGCGATTTTTCTCAACAATATCCGGAAAAAAGGCTCTGCTGATGGATTCTCAGCAGCTCCGTTTATTGGAGGCATAGTCATGTAAGTATAGCAACCAATATAATTGTATGCCACTCATGTTAGGTAATGACTTTGATAAAATCTTTAATTGTTATCTATTTGCGTTGTATTTTTTTGATGGTCACTCTGGCTACTAAGCACAGGTGCTTGTGCGTGATTAAGCATATTTTTCTATTACTCCTGTGTGCCGTAAGATTACATTATACCGTCATAAAAAGAAAACTACAAATACGAATATGTGCAGTTAGTTTGTTTATCAACAAGATTTTTATTGATTCATTTTCAATGTCTTATCCAGGCAGGCCAAAATGCAAAGAAGATCTTTACACTAATTGGTTTTGAGAGTTGATTACACAGCAGTTTATTTACATAATTTAGTCTGGAGTTTTTATGACTAAAATTTGCTTCATCAATGTGTGCCGACATGACTACGCATTTAAAATTGAAAACTACAAAAACCAATGGCTTAGAAGGTGCTATCTCTGTACTCTGATAAAAAACAGTATGATCACGATGAGCGAAAAAATGATAACCTTGGTGAAGTCAGATATTGATAGTAATTGATTAGCTAAACCTGTTGAATGCAGCCAAAATTAGTTTGACCATATTTCAAGGAACTTGCTGATGTACATTTTAAAAAAAGAAGCGTTTTCTACTTCAAATAACCTGGCCTTGACTCTCTAAATTGGTTTGCAGCCTAGCCGGTCAGAATTCAATAGGCACTTACACGATGAGATTGGACATTTACACTTCTGGCTTATTTTGAGGCTGCTGTGATGTGGAGGGTCTGATTTTCTGGGTTTCACTTTGCCTCCAAAACCAAACCGTTTTGGTTCGATGAAGAACGCAGGCAAGCCCCGAACTCAAGCCTGTAAAGACCAGCAGGGAAACATAGTTGTAGAGTCACAGTCGCTCCTTAGGATCTGGAAAGACCACTTCTGCAGACTGCTTACCGTTGATAAAGACACAAATTCCGCTGTCAGGCGGATTGCCCCATTCAGCTTGGACGATGATCAAGAATGTCTTCCTCCCAACCTAGAAGAAGTTAAGCTTGCCATATACAAACTAAACAAATAAGACTGTAGGTGTAGATGGCCTTGATGCTGAACTTTTCAAGGCAGCTGGAGACCGTTTGGAAAGGAGCATGCACCAACTGATCTGCATGATATGGTCGAAAGGAAGCATGTCCGATGAATGGAACCTCAGTATCGTATGCCCGATCCTAAAGAAAGGAGTGTGTGTGAAAATTTCACATCTTTGTGGTATTTTGTGTGATTTTAATACCTTTGTTCTTTGTTTTAGTGATCTAAAGTGATTAAAATCATTCTATTTTGTCTAGTTCCTGCATTTTCCGTAGAGAATTAGTTAAATTTGTGTTTCGTTTTTGATCACAGTGTTTGGTGAGAAATTGATTTTTTTTAATTTTTCGGTTCCGTTTGAGTGTATTTTGAGTAGTTTTAAAAACATACTTATCTCATTCTGGCCTATTGGTAAATTCAATAATCATCAATAATCATCTTTTTCTAAATTAGTTATATTTTCGTTTATTTTTGTATATTTAAAGTAAAAACTTGCTTCAAATTATCTGCTTGGTGGTGCGATCGTTTAGCAGGTCAGCCTTTTATTATATTTTAACCTCCGCGTCCCAGGTTCATATCCCATATATATTTTTTTTTGTATCTTTCGTATTATTTTATTAAATTTTCTTTTTTTCTATCTATCTTCATTGCATTTGCAATTTGATTTATTATTTCATTTAATTTTATCATGGCCTGTGCTGCGGATAAATGCATGGAAATCTCCAATAGTGCCCCTCTCTTTGAATGCTATGGGCCTTGCGGAAAAGTATTCCATTCTAAATGTATCGGATCAAACAATGCATTTTTAGACAAAATAAGTGCGTCTAAGATTGCATGTTGGTATTGTTCCGATTGTAAAAAGATATCAATTTACCTACTGGCAATTAAAATGTTCGCTTTTAAATTGGACATTTTAAAACTATCGAAAGGATTTGAGGAACTCCTTAAGATTTTCAAAGATAGTGTTT
Organism: Melanostoma mellinum; assembly: GCA_914767635.1. Classification (NCBI taxonomy): domain Eukaryota; kingdom Metazoa; phylum Arthropoda; class Insecta; order Diptera; family Syrphidae; genus Melanostoma; species Melanostoma mellinum. Next base: position 169,845,059 of record OU612060.1, on the reverse strand, counting down.
CCAATCTTAATTCGTTTTCTTCTCCACATAGTTCTGTGGATATTTCAACTTCTACTGATGATTTGGAGCCTATCATCATTGACAAGACCCAAACATTAGCAGACCTTCAACAACAAACGACTTCTGCTACCAGCTCGGCCTTAGCTTCATCCAAAAGCTCAAAAAGGAATCGTGATGGCTTAGTTATTAATCAAAACTCTAGTCCTCCTCCTAAGCGTAAAACATTGAGGAGCAATGCGAGCAGAGGTCAAGGTCTTGAGTCCACTGCGTCAGTAGCTAAAAATCCTACAGTTACCCAAGATGTAATTCAGTCCACTGCGTCAACGTTCGAAAACTCGGACTCTATGGATACGCAGCCTGTAATTGATCCAAATTCTCTGGGAATGAATGTCCTTATGGAAGCTGTTCACAAACCTATATCTCTTTTTATCTCACGACTTAAACCAGAAATCACTACGGAAGATGTTTTGCGGCATCTGGTTGACAAAAAGAGTATCCCTTCTATTACGTCAATCAAATGTAATAAAATTAGTAAAAACAATAGCTTTGTTTCTTCATTCAAGTTAGTTGTTCCTCCTTCCCTCTCTAATTCTATTTTGAAGAGTAATTCTTGGCCTGATGTTACACTCATTAAAGAGTTTACATTACGGAAAAAACTAGTAAGAACTGAACGGACACCTGAGCCAAAAAACTAAATAGAATTACCCTCTTTTATCAAAATGTTAGAGGGCTTCGTACAAAAATTACGAATCTTTATCTTAACTCTCATGTCTTCTCGCATGATATATTTGCCTTAACTGAAACCTGGCTCAATGCAAGTCATTTGGACACTGAACTTTTTAGCCACGAGTTCTCAGTATATCGTAAAGACTGTCATTACGATAAGCCTGAAGATGTGGGAGGTGGTGCATTAATTTCTGTAAGAAATACTTACATGTCTTCTCAAATCACTTTTCCTTTTCCATTTACAATTGATGTCTTATGTGTCAAAGTATCCGTACAGTTAAATAGTATATATGTCGTAAACGTCTATATTCCTCAAATGAGTCCTGTCTCAGCTTATACTGAGCTCTCCTTAGTTTTAGATAATGTAATGGAATTGTCTGGTCTTAAAAGCTATATTCTATTATTGGGCGATTTTAATTTGCCAGAAGTGAATTGGGTCCCTTTTAAAGACGGATCCTTTCAAGTAGCATCGCTGACTTCGTCTAAGCAAGAGCTTCGTTTACTTGACAATATCATTTCCTCAGACTTACAGCAAATAAGTTGTATTAGAAACTTTATGAATCGCATGCTCGATTTAGTTTTTTCATCTGACGCAGTTAGTACTGTTGTTCTTAAATCTAAGTATGGCATTACTAACTTAGATGATCTTCACCCACCTTTAGATATTTTTCTGGATTTAAGTTCTGATTTATATGTTCATAGTAACTCATTTGACTGTTCGTACACTTTTGACTTTTGGAGAGCGAATTTCGATTTGCTTTCCGAAGAACTCACCAGAGCCGGTATAGATAATGTATCAGCTTCTGACAATATCGACGATGCAGTCAAATGCTTTTACTTGATCTTGGAAAATTGTATGAACAAAATTATTCCCCGAAAAATCCTTAAGAATTCTTGCTTTAATCAGCCTTGGTATACCAAAGAACTAAAGATTCTGCGAAATAAGAGAAATAAAGCCTGGAAAGCCTACATTAAAACTCATTCTACAACTGACTATAGTGTTTATATTAGTTTTTTTGAAAACTTTAACACGCTCTCCAAAACTCTTTACTCCAACTACCTAAGACAGATGTCTTTCTCTTTAAGGGATGACCCAAAAAGTTTTTGGCGATTTGTTAATTCAAAGAAAAAATCTGATGGGTACCCAGTGAACTTTATTTCTGGTGATACTCCGCTAGAGAATACTAACGATATTTGTAATGCCTTCGGTAATCATTTTCGAAGCTCTTTCTGATGTATGTAACCTTTGAGCTATGACTGAAGGGCTTCTGAAGAATTCTGTGAAAGTATCGAAATTCGAAATACTCAATGACTTGCCAAAGCCCTAAAAGGAGTAAGGTAAAGAAACTAGAAACACTTAGGAAATCAAACGGTTCCTTTACTGAGTCTAAAACAGAGAGTCTGTCTTATGCTGGAAACTCGTTTTCCAGGAAATTAGGTAGGCACGTCATCGTTAGTTGTTACTAAGATCAAATATGCCGCTTTTAGATAAATATGCATTTTGTTGTTATTTAGGTGTTAAAAGTTTAGCAGAGACACAAACCAATTTGTACTAAAACGCTATCCAAAAGTATCCCAGCATTTTTGGTACACCTTTCCATCCAAGTTATCAGATGATACGAGTTTTACTTTTGTTTCTTTTCATGTTTCCTTCCAATCACAATTCTTCAAAAAAGCTTTTGGATTATGAAATAATTAACTGAATTATATTTTTGATTCATTCATAATGTTCTTGCAGCACAATCCTCACTCTCAAACTATCAACCATCCTCAATGACACACCAATGATAAGAACCAATCTTATTGGACTTGTAATCAACATTTGTTACATGGCATTTTTTTACGCATACACTTCCAAGGAAACAAGACCAGCTATATGGAAGCAAATGGGAATATCTGCTATTTTTGCCACAGTCTGCGTCACATATGCCACCTTTGAGGATCCAGCCAAGATTGAATTCCGTTTCGGGTTACTGTTGGTATCGCTGTTTGTCGTATTGATTGGAATGCCTTTGTTAAGCATTGGAGAGATCATCAGAAAGAAGAGTGCAGAGAATCTACCTTTCCCTATGATTGCGATGGGAACACTTATGGGAGTATTGTGGCTCACCTATGCTATTTCCGTTAAGAAGAGAACTTTGATTGTGAGTTTTGAATTGATTGTAAATCCTCCAAAACATAAGTGTTATTCAAATTGCTTTTCTTTACTTTTTAGTATCAAAACGGATTCATGTTGATGCTGAGTATGCCACAGCTTATACTTTGTTTGATGTACCCAGGAAAACCAATTGAAGAGAAAAAATCTGATAAAAAATCAGTCAAGAAGGATTAGAAAACAAGTCAATTACTATTTTCTTTAATGCAATTTAAAACAGTACAGCTAGATTTATAGACGCTAATATTAAAGTATTTGTACCAGAATACATTCCGTATAAACAATTTTTATTTAACTCATACTGTTTTCCATCCATTTTTACGAAAAGAAGCGTCCAGGAGCAAACCTAACCATTGAATGGTGCAAAAAGATCGCTTGCACAAGGTTTTGGGAAGTGAATGTCGCTTTTCAATTTGAAATCAGAATTTTTTCAAGAAGGTACGCAAACCATTCCACACTACCATTCTATGTAACTTTAGATTCTTACCGAATCGATCCGACTACACCACCCCCAAGTTGGGGTTTGACAACAATTTCCAAGTAACCATACCTTCAAGAGAAGCTTGGGAAAATGGCACTCTTTTGGAAAAGTAAGCAATACACTTTTACACCGGTGGTTCAAAAACCAGCGAAGGTGTGGGAAGTGGAATCTACTCAGGATCTTTTCTTCTGGCTACCCGATCATTGTAGTGTGTTCCAAACGGAAATTCTGGCGATAACGGAAGTGCTGTCTAGGCCCACAGAAAACGTCATATCCTCCACGGATATTCGAAACTTCTCGGACAGCCACGCTGCCCTTAAATCGCTTGCCTCTGTCACTACAAAATCCGTCATGGTCCAAAATTGTAAAATGTCTCTTGAGGGAGATGTCCAATCAGTTCAACATTTACTTTTCATGGGTGCCGGGGCACAGGGACATATCAGGAACTGTATGGCAGACGAACTTACCAAAAAGGGCACGACCACTTCCCTACGCTCAGAATAGAACAACATAGGTGCACCTATCGCTACAAGTAAACTCTTACTTCGCTTCGAGGATAACAAACATTAGATGGACTGAGAGTAAAAAAGTTTGGCCGTGTGTAGACTCAAAACGATCGAAGAGTTTGTTAGCCCTGAACCGCCTGTATCTAGGTTCTACCATAGGTGTTCTTACGGGACACTGTTCAATAGGGAGACACGCCAAAAGACTTGGTGTGCTTTCCAATGATTTCTGCAGAAGATGCATGGACGAGGAGGAGGAAGAAATCGATCAACACCTTCTTTGCTCATGCCCTGCACTACTTCATTTGAGGAAAACTCATCTCGGTGAATTTCTCTTCGATGGTACTAGCGACTTAGCTTACATAGACCCTTAAAGTCTTTCGAAATGCATTAAAAGTTCCGCGTGGCTCGGGTAAGGGGTGATTAACCGGCAGTCCCGTAATGGAAGATTAATAAGTGATCAACTCGTTAATCTTACATCGGGTTTCTGAGATCAGTAGGTGATTAACTTGCCAATCTCTGTGGTATCACAATGGGCCCTTGAGGCCTAAGTGTGTCAGGCTATGTACTCATTGGCTGACAGCCACTTCCACCTTACCTAACCTAACCTAGGTACGCAACTTCTTGTAAAGAAAATTTCATTAGGGAATATTTTTATGAACCAGAGATGCTTTACTCACTCAAAGGCAATGTTAGCAGAAATAATTTTGGATGTTCCGTTGGTTTTTAAAATTAAAGCGTCCCTGAGTGAGACCGATTAGAAGCGGCTTAAAAAAAAAAATTGAAAAAAATATGATGGCATTTGGATACAGAGCGGGGAGCTTTGGGGCCTCGAGCATTTCTCATAACCATGCCTTCTGAGGGAATGGAGAGGATCTACAATTTTGTGCCGATTCCGAACGCCTAACTAAGAAAGCGTAACAGGCGGACATGCTAACCATAATGCCACTGGATCCACTAAGCGACTTTCCTATCGAACTAATTTCACCAAAAAGGCCTTTAGTTGCACAGTGGTAATCCATGACGTGAATTTAATAAGTAATTAGTTGATAAAAGTTATAATTTTGAACACGCAAAGTTGAGTTATTCAATTGTAGTAAAAATAACGATCATGGGGCACCATGAATTTCCATTGGTGTTTTCCAAAATACTAGTCTTCTACCTGCCTATCTCGGCACGTTGAACTGAGATAAGATTTGCTTTTCAGGTTCTAGATACTCCAATCATGACGCATTACGTCACAATACATTGTCAGACTGGAATAATCGCAATCGCACGTTGTATTTTTTTTTTTGCTCGGATTACGATACATTGGACCAAGTAAATCAAAAATCAGTATTGAAGGGTCTCTCAAAGTGATCGGTTGTGAACGCTATAAACTAACTATAAAAAAAAAACTCATTTCATAATGTTGGACGCACTCGGAGACTTATTGAATCCTTACAGTGAAGCTATTGGTGCTGTAGCTGGAACTGTCACAACAATGCAAAGTTTTTCTGGGTTGTTTTTCCTCAACAAAATCCGGAAAAGAGGTTCTGCTGATGGATTCTCACCAGCTCCATTTATTGGAGGCATTACAAAGTAAGTATAGCAACAAGTGAAACTTGTGTTAGGTAATGACTGTGATAAAATCTTTGTTTGTTAATCATTTACATTCTATTTTTTGATGGTCATTGGCTAGGCTACTAGTGCGATACCCTGTCCGGGGGTTGTCATGTGAGTCATTTTACAGGTTTACCTGTCCATTATCAGAAAGATGCAACCAAGAACATAGTCGCTTGTTTATTAACAAATTTTGATTGAATGATTTTACTTCCTTGCAGAAGTTTATTGAGGTACATAATCTTGTTTCGAATCTTTATCACCTCCTAGAGTTAATTTTAAAGATGTGAGTTTAAAAGTTTAATTTATAAGATTTTCTTAGAAAATTGGCAAATATTTACATACTACATCTAATTACAGGAACATACATAATGTAGATGTTATAAATTGCTATGTTTGAACTTTATCAAAAGTTAACAACAGCAAGACAGGGCGTTTTGCTTTGAACTACGAAAATTTTAATTAGATCTTGACAATAATTAACAAGTGTAGTGGTTTTGATTGTCATTAAATGCTTTGTTATTATAAATCCTATTTTTTTATCGCTTTTTATAAAACACAGTTATTATTCAATCCGTTTTTGGACATTCCACTTATACAAAAGTTTCTAGATATCCAGGATGTAGTCAGCTCAGCTAAGGCTTGATTGAAGTTCCACCTTCTAAGAACAATGATGTGAATATGGAAACTTATATTAGAAACTATCAGGCTATTTCTACTTCATAGATTCCTGATGATGGTACTGGTATTTGTTTTAAATTTAGTACTCCAATCGGCACCAACTCATTTCTTCACACAAGCGGTAGTCCTGTTAGTTTGTTCCCGAATATTAAAAAGCAGAACTAGCAAGCTCCTCTAAATGAACTAGGACTTCGTTATTCATAATGCTCTAAATGGTCTAGACCTTGGTTATAATCGCCCCACATACGACAGACGTTTTAGTAAAACGCCAGTGCATATCTGTAGATACCACGTTTAAATAAATTTCGAAATGATGGAAGAAATGATATGAATGATAAACAGTGGAAAGGCTTAACTTAAAAGGCAGACCTTCGTGTCTGGAGCTCTGTAATTTTCTAGGTGCTGAAGGGAAACGCCTATTGTAATGAGGGTGAATATGGTCAAGTTAGTACTGAAATCGGTGCCTGTGGCATAAACGTTAGCATTCCTACCTGTTACGTGGGAAATTCGTGGTTTAAATCCCAGAAACATCAAAGAAAAAAATGTTTTTCACGGATATGGCCCTTCTATGAGGACTACCGAGAGTAATAAGCTAACTACCCACTGTAATAAAAAGTTCTTTCTTACTAAACCGTTCGGAATCGACACAAAATTTGTAGGCCCTAGAAATGCCTTAGGACTGGAGGTTTCCATAGCTTTTTTGATTTTATTTTATTGAGTAATCAAATCGGTGCTAAGAGATTTCTTCCCTGAAGTATGTACTAGCTCCCAATTCTGTTAAATTAATACCAAGTGTTAGTTAGGCCTCTTTTGTGACTAGAATTTCGGATTTGATAGTCTATCTTATCTAGTGGTATTAAGGCAGTAAATACCTTTCTTAAAATCGTTTTTTTTTGTGTTTTAATTTTACATAGATAATCATTCTTGGATGGTTTCATATCTAGAATACGACTTCAATGACGGTAACAGTTTATTTAGCGATTATGAAAACATAAAAACATAAAAATAAATACATAAAAGTCGTACAGCGCCTATGTCTTCTGTTTCTTTCGGGTTTCTCAGATTTTTACATTTGACAGACAGTTTTCTAAAAAAAAACTTTCCGTGTTTGAGTCATTTAAAGCAAGGTCATTACAACGTTAAAAAATGTGTTGTCTAATTCAAATATGAGCTTGAGCAGACAAAATTGTCTTACGACTGTGTTATGGTTTAACACCTCACTAGTCTTATGCGATGGAGTTATTCTGTAGACAGATTAAGACTAGATTTGAGACACATTAGGAAGCATATTTATTTTTGGTCTAAAATTGTTTTATCTCAGAGACTAACATCTCGATTCTGCCCGACATCATTGATACCTTAGAAGTTACAACTTTCCAATCAAGTCGCGACTTTTCATTTAACACTCAAATTGTCATGTGGTTCTTAAAAGGTCCCAACGTTGTGACTTGTGATTTTTGAGCAAAATCGGGATGTAAGTCGTACTCGGCGTGTTCTACAAGCTCTTAAGAACGCACTTATCTACGCTCCTCATCATAAATGCAAGTGTTAGAAGTTAGTGAATAGCCTCTATCAAAACCAAGAGAACATGAATCGTACAGTAAAAATGAATAAAAAATAAGAACATTAAACAAGGCTAAACTAGCAAAGATATAAAACACAAATTTAGTTAGATATACATGATAATTAAAATAAATTTTAGACGTCAATCATGCATGTTTAGCACTCGTTTAAAGTTTTTGTTTCAAATTATTTTCATTATGTATGCCGTTGCAGATACTGTAACGTTATGAAAGCCTATGGTTAGCGTCAAGTTGGGAACATCAATAAAATCCAAAATGAGCTGACGTACAAATATTAAACCATTTTTGATGCGTTTTTGAGAAATGGTTAGCCTTAAGAAATCGCAAAATCTGAAGACGATGTTCTAAAGAAGGAAAATTAAAAGGATTTTCTCAAGGAAAACCCTTCATAGCAAAGGGTATAAATTTGTCTCAATACGAGACTTAGGAATTGCATGTAGTAGAGAAAAAACTTAGACCTTTAAAGGCACACTAGATATGAAAGCGAACCTATCATAGCAAAGATAGTGAAACATAGGGATCGTTAGATTCTTTTGCTTACCTCTTTTTCAACTTTTGCTTTCTTTTTAATTGTGCTCACTGAATTCAAAGTTAACATTGGAGTGAACACCTTACTTACAAACTTAAGTGGGCATTTCACTTTGGGGTGAACCTGAACCTCAACTAAGTCCTTCGTTTTCGAGCGAGGTCTTTCCAGTTTAGCACTGTAAGTCGATTGAGATCTTCTTAAACTTCATTGCACCGCGTAGGACTTCGTCTACCCTTCCACGATTTCTCTGCAATCAGCTTTTGAAAATTGGTCGGGACGGAGCATTGACTAAATGTCCCCGCCACCGTACAGCTCATGCAGCTCGTTGTTGAATCTTCTTTTCGAATAATTGAAATACAAGACCAAAGACCACTCGGAGTATTTTTCCACGTCCAATTGCACATTTATCACACTGGAAGAGTGTCCGACGAGTCCGCATTCGAATAAGCGTTGTTTCTATTGTGTTTAGCAGGCGCCATAGTAGATGTGAGAGTTTTTCATCGTCTTTATTCCCGGCCTATTACATCGCATTTCTTGCCTATCGTTTATCGGCTATCGTCTGAAACGATAGCATTTTTTGTGTTATGGTGAGCAGGGGAGAGAGGGTGGGAGTCATTCCGTAAGCAGTCGATAGTGAGACGATATCGTTTTAACGATAGTACTCGCTCTCTCCGAAATAGAAAAAGTTATCGTCTCAGGACTCAGGCGATAGACGGTTGACGACTGAACCAATGCTTTTCGTAACATGTTTAATTGGTGGTCGTTCCGTAACTTTCACAGACGATCATCGATCATTCGTCTGTCGTAGACGATAACGCCCAAACGGTGCTTTCCGTAACTTAACTTTCGTGTCGCTCTATCGTCTCGTCGATCGTTAGTGTTTTAATTATTATGTCACACGTCGATGATCGTCTGTGAAACTTACTGTATGTTCCCCAGTTCTATTGTCAAAATAATATCGTTTCACTTTCGCTTACTGATTACGGAATGACCCCCAAGGGTATTCACAACCCCTTGAAGTGACGGTATTATATATACATATACATATACAATATACATATACAAAACTGTCAAGAAGCGAAAACTAAGAAGACTAAGTTTAAGAATGCCTGAAAATTTCTAGTTTCCCGTTTCCGTAGGAATATGGTCATAGAATATGTAGGCGATAATGTAAGTTTTAGAGTTCCCGTTCCCGTTACGCTTACATTACATACGCGGGCTAAACCTTACGAGATAGATCAAATTTATGTACTATGAAATTGTATTGACAGCATATGTTTATCTCCTTTACAGGTTAAAAAAAAAAAATAGGTTATCTACCAAGCTATTTTAAACGATACGGTATCATTTCTTATCCAATTAAATACATTAGATACATACGTTTTGGTACAAGTGGCGTGATGGTTGACATGTCCACCTGCTAACCCAGAGGTTCGAGGTTCGAATCCCAGCAGAGGCAAAAATGTTTTTCCACGGGTATCGCCTTTCGCGAGGAATTGGCAAGTCCTCCGTTAGTAAATTCATTGCCATGTAAAGCGCTTTCTCAAATGGCGTTCGGAACCGGCAGAAAAATGTAGGTCCCCTCCATTCCCTTACAAGGCATGGTGGTGAGAAATGCGCTAGGCCCAGGGGCTCCTCGCTCTGTTGCGCCACCCTATTTATTTATTTATTTTACATACGTTTTGCATTTCATGTAGATCAAAATGCAGGCCACGGGCAGTAATGAATAAATCAAAACTACTGGATCGATCTTAATCATTTTTCCAGTGAGTGACACAGGCAAACGTTTAAGAACCGACCACAAATAGTTCTCAAATTTACAGATGAAAAATGCTAAACGAAAATGATATACATTTATTTCTGTGTAATTGATTAAAAGTTGTAGCATGCAAAAAGAATTGTATTTTGTTCCACATCACCAAGGAACTAGGAGATCGATTTCAAAAATGTTTTCAACTTTAAGATGGTACATTCAGCCCTATCACAGATTCCATCGTAATCGAAAAAAGTCTAAGTTTCCCGATGTTGCTATCACATAATCCATTCGGAGTGGAACGAATTTCGAAATTCGTGAATCTGGCATCACTAATCCCGAATGAAACGGAAAAATGACGTCCTTTTCTACGACAAGTTTCTTCTGTCGTAGAGCGTAGAGCCATAGGTAAAATCCATTTGTTAAAACATACAAAACACATTTGTATAGAACAATTTTACAAAATATAATTCTACTTAAGAAAAAACAATGAAAACAAAAACTATCTCGTAAATTAAATTACATCCAACTCGGTTTTTATTCCCTCCCAGTGGTCATTAACTTCGTCTTTTAGGCGTTTAGCGTTTCCTTTTGCCGTCTGGATTACAGGATAACATTTCATATAACCTGTTGTTTATTTGTTGTTTTCACCCTTTAAGAACATCGGTTGTTAAACAGAAACACATATCAATGAATAGAATTATTTCCAAAAGAAATTACATTTTTTCAAAATACTCTCTTCGTTATGCCCGTTTCCAAATTTAAGCGGCGAAATTGACAGATTTGGAGTGTTTAAATAGTACTCGTATTATTGTTAAATTACTTTATCTGATAGCCAAAAAAAACACTTGAATTTTATCTGTAAACAAACTTGGATTTCACAAATTATTTTATGGTTTGTTAAAAAACACAATACACAAGTGAATGAATTTGTGTTTGACAGATTGGAAAGTACTCAGGGACCACGTAACAAAAATCCTCTCTTGGGAATTTATAACTTGATGAAGAAAATATTTAATTATATTCAACAGTAAAATTGTTTATTTCATATAACATTTAAGATTTGATCAATAATATAGATCTATTATAACTTATTCTAAGCACAAAAAGTGCAAATAAATCATTTTTTACTAGAAAACAAAAATCGGTAAAAAATGTGTTTGGGAAAAGTTAAGGGATTTTTTTTTTAAGTTTAGGGATTTTTGTTTCTATTGCTTCGAGTATTTATTTTGACATAGGACAGCTGACTTCGAAAATGGACACTCATTTTTTCAATCAGGCAATGCTTTTTTCGAATTCGTTCGGAATTTGTGATTGCTTTTTGTCGGGATTCGTATCGTGATTTTTCACTCGGGGATTTCTCCGAATGGATTTCATGATAGGGGTGATTATCTCTCATTAACATAAATTATTTCATCCTCATATTCCCACGGGACCCGGGCAACGCCAGAAGGCTCAGCTATATATGTTTTTTTATCCGGGAATGGGATAGGGAATGGAAACCTTGATACTACTGGACAGTTTACACAAAGAATTTGTGAAAACTGGGAAAAACGGGAACGAAAACATGAACCTCAAAATCGCTTTGACCGATTTTAAAAATTCTTTCGAATTTTGTATGATACGCGAACGTGATTCGCAATTTCGAAAGCTCTTTCGAATCTTTTAACTCAAGAACGGCTAAACCAACTTAGTAACTTAGGACAAGGATACCGACGGAGACGAAGCGAAATAGGCATAAAATGTAAACGGAATGCTTAAAATCAGAATAGGAAAAGTAAACATTAAAAAAATTTACTCAGATAAGTAAAAAGCAGCATGCAACAGAAACGACATTAATGCAATGCGTAAGGTTTCGTTATAAACAAAACACTGTTCTTAAAAAAAAAAAAAAAAAAGTTGACTTCTCATGACAGACTATATGCATAGTCCAAATATCAGCATCTTTATGAGTCAGCGGAGATCTTCGCTCAACACTCTGGGCTGCTTTAGACATACTCCTCTACTCACGGCGTTGCTTAGGCCTGTATTTCTAAGGCGGATAAAATATAGTACATGTTATGTGTCCCTCCGAAATGTTTCATCTCAAATTCGAAAGAATTTTTGAAATTGTCCGAACAGTTTTAAGGATCCCGAATCCCGTTATCGTTTCCGATCGTTTCCATAGCATTCGCTATGACCATATAAATCACAAGGTCAATCTTTGAATGATTTTCCCATGGTCAATTATATGTGGCATGCTCACGAGTCGGAGGATCATCTGCGTTATTTGTTCCCGTGCCTGATAATAAGACGAAAAATATCGTCTACCACAAGGTGCTTCAGTGCACCAAAATAAATAGCTAATAAAGAATCATTAAAGAACTTTGAATATTTACTAAAAAAAAAAGTTTAAATTAATAAAATCCAAACTCTGCTCATTTATTGCCTCTAAAGCAGAACAAAGTTTGCCGGGTCAGCTAGTTAGAAGATATAATAAACATGACATCCTGATGGACCGCTATAACGATATAATATTATCAATGGATGGTATTTTCGTCGTATACTCGCGACAAGTAAGTTCTTGTGAAAACGATGACCGGTCGGAAATAACTAGAGGGCAGTATGTTAATATTGAAATTGACGTTCTTAAGCTTCGTTTTGCAAAATTTCGTATTATAAAAGAAACTCATAAACTAAATAAATCTTTCATTTTTCATTGCAGCGGATCTCTCACTCTAAGGCTTTCAACCATACTCAAAAACACAGCAATGATAAGAACAAATATTATTGGAATTCTAATCAACTTTTGCTACTTGTCGTTTTTCTTTGTATACACTTCCAAAGAAAACAGACCAGCAATTTGGAAAAACATAAAAAAATCTGCCATTTTTGTCACAGCCTGCGTCACATATGCCACCTTTGAGGATCCTGCCAAAATTGAATTCCGATTCGGGATGCTGTTGATATCACTCTTTGTCGTTCTACTTAGCTTACCTTTGTTAAGAGTTAAAGAAATCATCAGAACTAAAAGTGCAGACAAGCTGCCTTTCCCAATGATTTTATCAGCATCAGTTGTGGTGTTCTTGTGGGTAACCTATGCAATTTCCATAAAGAAAAGAGTTTTGATAGTAAGTCCTTAATTAGTTTTGATAACTCAACCCAAAAGGATGTGCTAAACAAATTATTTTGTCTTTTCTTTTAGTATCAATACGGAGTATTGTTGTTGCTGCTATTACCTCAGCTGATTCTTTGCTTAATTTACCCAGGAAAACCAAGTGAACAGAAAAAATCTGACGAAAAATCGGTGAAGAAGGATTAGAGTTTTTCCAAAACAAAAAAAGAACATTCTTTCACTAAATGTAGACGCTAAATTAAAAAGCATTTGTACAAGACCACATTCCAGGATCACAAAATATAATCCGACAAAATATTCTTTTAAGTTTTACTTTCTTCAACAATATTTATTGTAACATTTAAAAAAGGTTGAGCCTTGAAACAAAAGTCACTATCATTAACTTCAATTAATTTAAATGGAATAAAATTGTGTAGCTGTCGAAGACTGCAACTCGATCTGACCCATCTTAAATTGAAGCCTCTGTAGCCACTTGAGCAATGCATCTGAATGGTGTATGTGCTGCTCCTCATAATCTGGGGCGTAGTCGCGAACGTTTTGTAGCCGAACATGAAGTGTATCTGATAACTATTTTGAGAAAGTATTTTAGAAAGTTTAAGCATACGATTGGGATCCTTAAAGTAATTTACTTGAGTTTGAGAAGACAGAACAGGACTCCATAGGGGCAACAACTTCCCGAGGACGGTTGAGTGGGTTTCCTTAAGAGCTTCTAGTAAACTAAGGAAATGCAGATTGACCATTTCCGAAAGCTGAAAAGAAAACAACAGACATTTTGAAAAATGGCGCCCAACAGAAGTCATAGGTACGACATAAATGCTAATGTCTTGTTGAGATGCTGTGCTCTTGGTCTCTACAAACCTACCTTTGAATTTGAGCTCTGGAAATCTACAGTTTCCTTGGTGGCTTTGGAATTTGCAACCAATTGCAAGATGCATGGCGTTACTTTGGCCCAAAATTCAAACAGAATTCCCATTGTGATATTGTGTGCTTCAGCATTATTGGGCGCGCTAAAAGCTGCATGTTCCAAGTACACTGTCCAAAGCTGGCACAAGGTAAAAGCATGAAACAACGAAGACATGTGAAGAACAGATGTCTTTGATTGTTCGGCAAACCCAGCGAATATCACTTGAATATGATCGGCAATGTGACAGCTTGCTTCTTGGGGAACAGGTTGGGTCAATGCTTGTCCTGGATGTTGCATTTGAAAATGATGCACAGCTGCACCATGTTGTCCAATTACGCCACACTTCTTCTGCGACAGGGCAGAATGAGTCAGCGAGCCTAAGAGCAACCAGGAAAGTAACCTCATGTGTCCCACACACTCGGTGAACTCCTTTGGACTAGAGAGATAAACTTGATGTTATTTCAAGACTGACAAGGATTTTAGAAAACTTACCCCTGCTGAAGTGACGATGGAGCATTGTATAGCCAAGGTAAGTACCTACCAACAGCTTTGTTATCCCTGGAATTTCCTCGAGACATCTCCAGAGCCAAATACTGTGCAACAGCTCCTTTTAGAACACCTCCAAGTGTATCTTCACCCAGTCCATTTTGTATCTGACCATTCTTGAAGTTCTATTAGAAATATTCTCTTTGGAAGGACGCAAATGATTCAAAAGCTCTGGTCTTACCTTAATTTTGCTAAGAGTATGAAAATCAGCAAGAAAGTCTAAGACATCGTTCATGTATTGCCTCAAGCAATCTGCTGCATTGGTTTGGTATTGTGGTGGCATGTCGGGCAGCCCTCCTATTGTCCCAGGTGGTAATGCTCCGCCAGCATCCTGAAGAGCAAATCCAACAATCAACAAAAGATTATGATCGGGAATGTTAATTTTAAATTTCAACGCCTGAACGAATTCAAAGATCAACTGGCGACAGAGCAGCATCTTGTCTCGATCCTTGGAAAAGGATCGATTGCTTAGAGTGCAAAGATCATAGATGGTACTGTGGCGCAAGTTGATGCTCTGAACGCAGTAGCCGAGAACTTTGGAGAAGGGCTCAAGGAGGGCTTTCGGTGGAGATATCTTTAAAGTGGCCACCATAATGTCGAGCAGATATTCTGGACTGTCTACGCTGGGTAAAATTAGAACCACTTGACGGAAGAGTGATTCGAGTGATTGCATGGCCTGAGACCATGACGCTGCACCTAGTCCACTGTCAGCTGGGATGCATTGTAAATATTCTGACATGTTCCGGAGGATTACTGATAGATGTTCCAGGGGTAGAGTCTTTTTCTGAAGCAATGATTCGCAAACCAAGTAAACGGGGCTGGTGGGATTGAGTTCTTGGAAGTCCAAAAGTGCCTTGGCAATGCTGCGGAATGACTTGCGACGTGTTTCCTCTGGAATGAGAGAGAAAAGCGATCAGTTGCAACCAGTTGGTTCCTCCTTTTTTTCTCAACTTACTCTTGACTTGGGTCTGGAAGAGCTGCAAGAAGATTCCATTGGGCGCCAATTGATGCAATACACAGCGAATAAACTGATGCGCTACGGACTGAGATCCACCGGGCAAGTGAGTGGCACTGGCGTATTGCCATGGGAATGTTGAATGCATAGCAAACCTAAGGAAGGAAACTTTATTCCCAAACCAAAGAAACCAACAGTCCAACTTACTTTGACACAATTGTGAGTATTTCCGGTAGGAATGGAGCTGCCATCGCTGGTTCGCGATGGATGAATGTCCCCAGGATAATGATGAGGATTCCAACTTCTTCGTCGTTGTACTCCTCCAGCATGGATCCACATTCGCCACATCTCTCACACACACAGTAATCCCCAATTCGTGATTGGCTCTGAAAAACTAGCATGCGAACCGGAAATCAACAAAAATGAAAGCCTACAACTCACTGGTTTATGGTCCGACTGGCTGCCATTGGTAACTGCTTCATCTTCAAGGTCTGACTCTTCCTTCTGACTGGGTGGAGGCCAATACCCGGCATATTTGGATCGTCCATCGGTTATAGTATGAGTGCCAACAACAAATGGAATCTTCCTCGGCCCTCGTCCTCGCTGTGCACCACGATCTTTGTACTGCTGTTTCCCAGCAGGGTCATGTGTGACTGCTTTCAGTATAGAAGCATGCAGATCTTGAGGAGAATCCATTGCGACCTGTTTTATGAGACGTCTGGGAGATGTCCCACGACTACTTGGTGTTATGTCGTCTTTTGTGCTCTCAGAGACATCGAGGCTGTCTTGCTTCAAATGGCTTATATCAGGAAGCTTCAAACCCTCCCGAATTCTATCGACTATTGTTGTTACACCTTCTTGTGGTCCAATAGGTAAAAGTCGTTCTGGTGTTGGTATCTCAAGCTGAGTTATTTTCTTCGGAGCTGGCAAAGTAGCGATTTCTGGTTCGGACTCACTAGGATTCGGCATGACACTCATTTTAGAGAGCGGAGAGTCTGGTGAACCATAGGGCTTCTTATCAATTTTTTGTAAAGATGATTTTCCATTACCACCGTTGTTAGGGCTTGTCTTAGATCCACTGTGACGGGAGTCTTCAGTCACAGGAGATGACGAAGCTGTTCCGGTAGCTGTGGTTTCAACAATTGTCTTATGCCTTCCGAGAGTCTTGGCTAAAGTCTTCTTATCAATGCTGTTAGTGCTGCCGTTCGATGATCGACTTCCACTTGAGGGCTGAGTCATTGGCTTGACAGCAACTACTAAAGGAGTCACTTCCTGGGTCGCTTTCGAAGGAACCACAGGAGAAATTGCCGACTTTGTATCTATACCCTGTATTGCTCCCATGGCCTTAAGATGGTTGGAAGCAATAGATGCGAACATCTTTGATGTGTGCGACATATCAGATGACTTGCCCCGCACTGGCTGTGTGCTCTGGGTAACAACAATGGCACGTTGGACATCAACTGGAGGACTGAGAACAGCCGTTTCTTGAGTTTCTGCGCCTACTAAAGGTGTGACAATCATCCGGACGCCTTCCTGAAGACTGCACTTCGATTGGGTGACCACAGTTGAAGATTCAATTGTCTTTGATCTGGTAAGTGCAATAGCTTCACCACTTCTTGATGCTCGAATCAGTTTTGACGTTGAGGAAGTGTCCTTTTTCTGGAACAAAGAGAAGTCATGAGATCATTTGGATATAAAAGAATGTAGAGATGTCCTACCTCTTCAATGAAGTCAGTGGTCCGGACAGCTGCTCTATGTCTTAAGCCATCCAACTTAAATCCAGACCCATCTTCAAAATGAACGTTATCGTCGAAAGAACCCTAAAAACAAACATCGTCTCAACTCTAAGCTTAAACCAAGAGTCAAAATAACAAACCGGAGCGCTGGAACCATGAAGTGTGCTGTCCGAGAAATCACTCTCTGGAATAGCCACGAGTTCAGATTCAGTGTCATCAGCTTCCAAACTTGAGTCGGGATATTTTCGGAAAGTGTGTTGAGCTGATTTCTGGCTAAAGCCAACACTTTGGCCTTTGCCCTTTGATGCGGCACTTGTTCCTTCAGATGGAAACATGGGACTAGGTGGTGGACTCTGGTGATCCTTATCATCAGGATCTGTTCCAAGAGATGGCTGACTAGCATCCCTTGAACGTGATGGTGGGTTGATATCCAAAAAAGTTGTAGTTGGTATCCGTTTGCATTGATGGAACTGAGCTTTCAAACTGTTAATGACAATGCGTATGGCACTGTTGATGTAGCCGCTGTATGGTGGCTGTGTGTACGAGTATTTGTAGAGCACAACGAGAATGGTCATTAGCCAGTTGTGTCTCGAATGTGGTTCCAAATACCAAAGAGAGTAATTAAAGATTAAATTCTGGTAGCAATCTATGCCAACGTTCGAAGGATTGGGTGCGAAGAGAATGATTTGCATCACTGACGATAGAATCAGCCCCCCGATGAGGTGGTTTTGATCCAAAACTTGGGGTAGGTTAGCCAAGAAAGCATTGAAAACAGCAGAGGATCTGAAAAGGATATGAAAAGTGAATAAAGAAGAGAAAGAGAGAAAGAGAGAGAGAGAGAGAGAGAGAGAGATTTTTATACCTGAGGTTGACAGGTGTTGTATGGAACGTTTTGTCAATCTGATTGTGGCCTAAAAGCAAGAAGAGGTGCTTCAGGACTATGTTTTGGGTTTTCGTCATTGGTTTGTCTTCCGATGGGAATGCCTGATCTGTTCGTGACATGAATTGCATTAAAAGAAAGACCAGCAAGTGTATGGTTTCCCTGTCCGATTCTTCTAGTTCAGCGATGCGGTTGATGAGTCCTGCTAAGTTATCGTCCCCAAAGCCACCCAAGGAGTGAAGATGTCCGTCTGTGTGTAGAAATTAGGAGTTTGGGCTTTAGAAAAGCCAAAAAGAAAAATAAATGGAAGTGAACAGCAGCGCACTTAAGATGTTGGGAATTAGTCACTCCTACTCCTTCTAAGTTGTGAGTTGCGACATATCAACTTCTACCTTCACATTATTGAAAGAAAAATGTGTGCAGTTCGCCAGTTGAGAAATCGAAAGTGAGAAAGTGGCTTTGAAGGCTTGATCAGAGTGATGCTCAAGTAAAATCTACAGATGAAAAAGCACGCTTCAAAATGCAATACAAAAGTTGATGATGAGCATCGTCTTGACTACTTTGTGTCGGTGCCCTAAAACAAATAGTACCAAAAGCCTATTGGATGATGATCATGATTATGAAGGAGGAATCAGTAGTAAAATGAAGATATTCACTTGCAGATACCTAAAAATTCCGAGCCATAGTTGCTCAATATTGCTATTCTTGATTACCCATATGCCGAACGACCTCTTTTGCTGAGGTTTTAAAAGTAAGTGATGCGGGTCTGGTTTTAGTACAAAAGGTACTTGTTCTGTCTGTTTAATGATCCACCTACCAGGGTTCGTATTAAATAGCGATACTCGTAAAAAACCACTCGTTACCGTTGCGTTGCGATTACGTTTCACTATATTCCCTGTCATTGACGACTGGTTTTGGCGCTCGTTTTGTTATCGTTCTGACATTTTCATTGATCCATTCTCGTAATTCATAGTCAATCTACGTAATGGCTATCGTTGTAACTGGTTTCGTTTTGCCTCGCGTTGCGTTATTCGTTATCGATTACTTTTCACTATACTCGGCTGTCATTATCGACAGTTTTTGGTGGTCTTTAATTTATCGTTCTGACATCTTCATGGATCCATTCTCGTAATTTATATTCGGTATGTGTCGTGGCATCGTTGGTAAGGGTTTCGTTTTTTGACTCGCGTTTTATTACGTTGCGATTACGTTTCACTACACTCGAATGTCATTGACGACTGGTTTTGGCGCTCGTATCGTTACTGTTCCGACATCTTCATGGATTCATTCTAGTAATTCAAAATCGGTATGTGTTGTGGCTATTGTCGGTAAGGGCTTCGTTTTTTTTTCATCGCGTTTCGTTATATTACGATTACGTTTTACTACACTTGGCTGTCATTTTCGACAGCTTTTGGCGGTCGTTTTGTTATCATAATTGGTTTATGAAGTGGCTATAGTTTTTTCGTTTTTATGCCTCGCGTTTTGCAACTCACAGTACAGGTCGAGACATTCGATTAGAGAAAAACTCTATTTTTACGGGACAAGTGAAACCGACTGGAAAACTCCATGAAATCCCAATGATTCTGTACCGAGCTAAGAGTAAAGAAACTCAGTCTAGTACTGGAAACTCAATTCCCAGAAAATGGCCTTAATGATATAAATGCTGGAACGGAAACTTCTGCGATTTTATGCGATCTAGAGGAATTGTTTTACTACTCCTGCATTCCCACAGGCAGATTTTCTAGTGTTTTTCCGATATTTTGCGAAGCATATAGGAGAAATGCGTTCCAGGGCTAAGAAGTGCACATTCCTGTGACATTTTTGACAGGTATGTTTCTGGATAGCTCTGATACTAATGTAACTTTCTATTGGACGAAAAGAACCGTCCAGGAGCGTCCAGGAGCATTCTCATTCCATTGATGCAAAAGATCGCTTCTCATGTTCCGAGGAGTGACAACCACTTCTCGATTTGAAGTGAGAATCCATTCAAGAAGCACTAATACATTACACTCAAATGTCAAAAAGAAAATATTCTTCAAGGAATATTTTTTAAGAGCCATAAGTGTTTCACTCACACAAAGGCAATTACGTTAAACTGCATAGAAAAAAATTTTGGGTGTTCCATTGGCTTTTAAAATGAGTTGTTCCCCGAGTGAAACCAATGGAAAGCGACATAATTCGTCGCTGAATTTCTTTTCAAATACAATGCGCAATGCGGCGTACTCACGAGAAGATCAATTTGAGGTCACGAGGCTCATGACACCCTAAAAGGAAGAAGGAAAAAAGAAGAAGAAGAAGAGCAACGCGTCGTAGATTTTGATTGCATTTTTCGATCCGATGACAGATATCTCGAATTCAACTTGAATTCTTGGGCTGTATAAATGCCAGACTACATGAACCCAAAAAATGTACTTACTTTAGAAGCTCGAAAACTCTTGTAAGACCGAAAGTCAAAATCTTTACAAATTAATTGAATATGCTCTCGGCAAAGAAAGATTTTGCGGTGAGCATCTTCATCGACAAAGATGGTGTTTTCGTGAGTATAACTTAGGATGATATTTGCAACGACACTTTGGAAACAAAAAGACTCTACTCACCATTCTCTAACCAAGAATCCATCCATCTGAAGGAGACGAAACATTAGGGATGTTCATAAAGGCAATGTCGATGGAAATGTGATCGCGGAAGGGGGATATGGACAATATGTCAAAACCTGAGTTAATAATGGCAGCCCACAGGGTACCGTTCTATCACTCACCTCTTCTGTGGTGAATGCTAGTTGACTGCCTGAAGTGTTTAATGAATCTAACTTCCACGCTGGAGTGTAGTCTTCAAAGTTCTTTTGGATGCAGCTTATTCATTTTGCAGGGCACAGACTTTGCTGAATTTTATCAAATGATGTTGTACTAAAAACGGTCTCTCCGTCAATCCTTTTAAGGTCGAGACTTGTATCTTCACGAGATGCAAAAAATTTACAAGCTTGACCCAACTCGTCATAAATGGTTTCAACATTCTTTTCTCAAATAAAGTCAAACTTCTTGGAGTAATCCTAATAACAACTTCTTTGATTCAAAAGTGTAAGACATTGCTGCACAAACATTGTCAGTTTTCTGAGAGTTTAAGGGAGCTCCTGGCAAGCTGTGGAGTCTTTCAACGCAAAGGGTTAATCTTCAATGATCAGTTGTTTGTGTTAGACTAAAACACGTTCTAGCAAGTCTAGCAAGTGGAGACATAGGTATGCGATCTTTACTCTTATAAATTATGTTTTCAAAGAATGGCAGGATAGAATAGTTCGGTTCGGTTCTGTAGCTGTATACAGCCAAGCTGAGCTTACGGCTTTACTGCTTTAGTCTAGGAAAATATGAATTCTCTTAATGCGGTTAAATAAATAAATAAGTAAACAGAGCGAGGGCCTAGCCCATTTCTCACAACCACGCCTTGTGAGGGAATGGAGAGGACCTACAATTTTCTGCCGATTCCGAAATGCTTATCGAGAGAGCGCTTTTTATGGCAATGAATTCACTAACGGAAGACTTGCCACGCAAAAGGCGAGGAATACCAAATTCATTAAGCCTTTTTTCGGCTTCCAAGCAATGAACTTGTCAGATAAGGATCTCCCCAAAACCTAGGGCCCAACTATGTAACATCATTCTACTTTCGAATCATTCAATGATAATGAATATGAGATGAGTTCAAATTCCTCCGTCTTCTTTGGACTAAACTTCTGAATTTTGTTCAAGTTTCAAGAAGAAGAAATTTTCGACCCTGAACTAGCGATTGTCTGATCGTAGATAGATGAAAACAATCGAAACCATTGGTTTCGAAAATTAACCTCTTGGCTCGAAATCGTTTTTTTTAGGGGTCACTCACTTGGACAAATTACACAGGGGATTTCACTAGAAGGTTTAAAGATCTTGAAGATCCTAAAAGAAGCCAATAGTAAGATGCTCGATGAGTTGATCACGATCAGCAAAAACTCGGAGCTTCCTTAAGATGAAGTTCAACTAAGGTTTCAAAAGCTCTGGTTGCAGCACAATATTGAAACACAATATCATGCATTGTGAAACATTGATAAAAAGTGTGTTATCACTTTTGCATCATTATAAAAAATTGATAGGGTGATACAACAGAGCGGGGAGCACTGAGGCTCAACCTTGTAAGGTGACGGAAGGGACCTACACCCTACAGTGTTTGGCCGATTCTGAACTTCTAACCAAGAAATAGCTTTTCCTATTACTATCGGAGAAATTCCTTGCAAAAGGCGATACCCGTGCAAAAACATTTAAGAGCTAGCATTTCCGCCTGTTAGCCCAGAGGTTCGTGGTTTGAATCCCAACAGAGGCAAAAATGTTTTTTACGGGTATCGTATTTCGCGAAGAATATTGGCAAGTCCTCCTTTTGTAAAATTCATTGCCATGAAAGCGCATTCACGATTAACCTTTCGGAACCGGAAGAAAAATGTATAAGTCCCCTCGATTCCCTCAAAATGTATAGTTGTAGGAAATGCGCTAGACCCTGGGGCTCATCGCTCCTCTGTTGCGCCACCCTAATTATTTATTTATAAAGAAAGTGTTTGAAAGTCCACGAACGCGGAGATTTAAGGCAGCAACTCACCAGGATTGGCTTAAACCTTAAGCGATACTAGCCTCTGTTAATCCAATAGTGAGAAAGAATTATGACTCTGTGAAGCGCTTCCTTCGCGACTGTACTACGTTATCTTGAATCAAGGTTACAAACACTTTGCGCAGACATGGTGACTTCTGCAACCTAAGGCCACTTATCACTGCAGAGCTTTTTGGTTCCTCTATGAAAATCTGGGCCAGTGTTACAATTTCGAAAGGCGAGGCAAAAAAAAAAAAAAAAAAAATCAAACCCAAAACAATGACAGCTACGGCACAGACCGATCATAAATTACGAGAATGGATCCCTGAAAATATTAGAACGATAGCAAAGCGACCGTCAAAAGCAGTCGCAAATGACAGCGAGTATCGTGAAGCGTAATCGCAATGTAACGATAACGAGGAGTTTTTCGCTAGTGTCGTTATTTGTAATACGGGCTCTGGAAAACTACAAAGAATGGTGTGTACTTGGTAGTATATACTTTCTTTCGATGATTTTACCTCCAGTGTAAAATTAACGTTTGAAAGGCTAAAACAAATCTTTTAAGACAGGGAACTTCTCAGGCTTGGATGGATCTTATGGTAGGCAATCCTAAGCAAGCTATTCTTTCCCTGAGTTTATTATTTTACAAAGGACAGTATGTGAATATGTGTGTATTGTATATGTACCTTAAATATTTTTAATTTTTTCAAATAAAAGTGCGCTGCTGTAAGTGAAATGATTTTATGATTGATTTAGTTCATGCAACATTTTACAACACCACGTTCTACACTTACTGTGAGTTATTTCTTAATATTATACACCACACCATAGTCATTTGAAATAATAACAAAAGAAAAAAACATTTAAGAGAATGTTGGGGACTGATCAGAAGATTTGGTCAAATTCTTTCTATTCAGGCAAAGTCTTTCTTTCAGCATATCAAAGTTTCTGATCCAAAAAAAGAAGGTTCTTAATTTTCTCTTTATTTTGGTGTTCAAGTTCATGTAGGGTATACGATTTTAAAGGCCGAACGTTTGAGTCACTTAGTACTCAAGAAAAAGACTCGGTAATAGAACAGAGCCTTGTGGCACCCCATTGCTTATTTATTTTATGACTCCTACTGCCAATGTTATGAAATTAAATCAAGAATCCAGGGACAAACTTTGCCAAGTGCTTTTGAAATATCAAGTTCGGAAATACTCACGGCTATCAAAAGGCCCGTCGCAGCAAATTCGGACTACGAATGCCTGAAACAAAAGACTAAAAACATCTTGGTAGTGAATATTTTGCAAATAGATGGAATTCCTTAACGCCAGCTTTGCTAAGTAAGTCTTATGCTAAGCAAAGAAAATCCCATATAACATCTGCAATGCAATTAAAAGTTCACAAGTCTTTTTTGACAGCTGCACAAATTCACTCACAATTGAGGAAAAGAAGCAATCTACTACGTTTTGCGTCATTCTGCCTGGAAGGGATTTTTTTGGCGTTGTTGTTTTTGTTTTGCATAATTTGTTCAAGGCTTGCGTTTAGGAATTCATCCGATGCTTAGAACTTGTTTTTTGTCAATAGTAACAAATTTCGTGCAAAACGAGTGAGTCTCTCCATTTTTGAATTCGTAGTCCTAAATTGTTTTTTTTCTTGTTGGAGATTTTTAAAATACCAGCTGAAGTAGTCAGACCTAAATACCGGTCCATTGTACAAACAGTTAGCCACCTTCTATTTTTTATAGCTTTCCAGATGTTCGGAGAAATGCCAAAAGACGCTGCCATGATAAGGAGCCTAAGTTACCAGCTCTCACTATGTCTGCGCTGAGTACCTGTAACCTCATGCGAGAAAAAGCAGGACATTCACAGAGGAATTGCTCCGCGGTGTCGTCATCTTCTCCACAAGATTCACAGAGTGTGGTATCACTTAAGCCTAATACGTTTAAATGCTTGGCAAAAGAGAAGTGCCCGCTGGCAACGCCAATAAGCTTTCTACAGTCTTTTCTGCTACGAGCTAGCAAAAATGTCACAGTCTTCTTATTAACGTTGGAGAGCATACGCTTGGTTTGTCTGCATCCAATGGAGGCATGCCATTTACGGTTGTGCTCTTCACAGATCCAATCGTTGATTGAAGCCCTCACTGAGGACGCTGGCAGACCAAGCGACGGTTCAGGTCCTGAGAAAGCTGTCTGAGATAGATGCCTAGTGATGGGCCGTGATGGCCCGGAACCCAAATGAGACTCAAGGAATTTAATCTTCCGATCGCATTCAGAGAGCTCTTACATTCCTGGATCACTTTCGACGTGGCAAGAGGGTTGAGAAGGGCCTTAAGCACAGCTTGGCTGTCGCTGCAAACAAAGATACTTCTCCCCGTCCATCCATTGTTCGTTATGTGGCTCAAGGCCATTAATAAGATAGCATAAGCCTCCGCTTTGAAAACGGATGCGTATAATCCCAAAGATGATCCCAGACGGCATATCCATTAAACGTGAGTCAAAAGATATGCTGCTAGCGAGTTCCTCAAAGCTCCAGTGCGAATTGTGCCAGAGACCAATCGCTTAAAAGAGAAATGGTCTTGAGAGTACACCCCATGATGTAGGTATCAAGGGGAGGAAGACTCAACAGTGCGTCGAGAGCAGCTCCCGGTGTGCTGGGGAAGGCCCCGTAACACCTAGACAAATTGTTCTTTGAAGTTTGGCAAACGAGGCAATAACGTATTTACGCGAGAGCTTATTCCACCAAACAACTGACGCATAGGAGATGATTGGTCTTATCATAGCCGTATAGATCCAAAGGACCCTTTTCGGTGAAAAACCCCATGTCTTGCCAAAGGCTCCTTTACATTGCCAGAAGACTGACAGTGCTTTAGTAGTTTTAGACTCGACATGTTTAGACCAAAGAAGTTTGTTATCTAGGATCACTCCAAGATGTTTGACTTCATTTGAAAAGGGGATGTTGACGCCTATAAGCGTAAGTTGGGTCAGACCAGTCAATTTTCTACGTCTCGTGAAGAGAACAACCTCGGTTTTAAGAGGATTGACGGAGAGACCGTGTCTGACACACCAGGTGTCAATCATATAAAGCGCAGCCTGTGCTCGGGAACAGACAGCTTGGAGGCTGGAGCCAACCGAGAGCACGGTGACGTCGTCTGCATATGCTTGGGCATGAACGTTAGAACCATTGAGCAAGTAGAGAGTCGATCAACATGCACCACAGAAGAGGAGATAAAACGCCACCTTGTGGACAGCCCTTATTCACTCACGTTGCAACATATTGTCCATACTCCACCTCAGCGATAACGGTTCTATTTACTAGCATTGCATTAATTCACAACACTAATGACTCGTCCACACCGTGTTCTCTGGCAGCATTGCACATACCATCGAAGCTAGCATTGTCAAAAGCACCTTGAATGTCGATGAAAATACCTACCGCAAATTCTTTCCTGTCAAGCGCGCATTCAATCCTGCTAACAAGATTTTGAAGTGCGGTTTCGCAAGATTTTCCTCTTTGGTAAGCATGTTGCATCTGAGACAGAGGGTGTAATTGGAGTGAGGTTTTACGAATGTAAATCTCAACCATTCTTTCCAGCGTCTTAAGCAGGAAGGAGGTAAGACTAATGGGTCTAAAGCTCTTGGCGAGTGAGTAGTCTTGTTTACCAATTTTTGGTATGAAGGCGACTCTAACACTCTGCCATGGAGTTGGTATATACGCTAGGGCTAAACTACCAGTGAAAATATTTTTCAAAGTAGGAAGCAAAAGGTTTATACTTTCCTGCAACATAGCTGGGTAAACACCGTCAGTGCCAGGTGACTTGAAACTGTCAAAAGATGCCACGGCGTATTTGATGGCTTTGTCGGTAACAACTAACGATGACGTGTACCAGCTTAGTCGAGTGGATTTATCAGATTCACCTGATCTAAGGGAAATAGATTGCTGTGGTCCGATTGATATCTGGTTTCCTGGAAAATGAGTTTCCAGCATAAGACTGAGTGTCTCTGCTTTGGACTCGGTATAGGAACCGTCTGATTTCCTGAGCGTTTCTAGTTTGTTTACCTTGCTCCTCTTAAGGGCTTTAGTAAGTCGACTAGTTTCACTGAGTGTTTCTATACTTTCACAGAATTCTTTGTAAGAGGCATTCTTTGATCTTCGAATTAACCTTTTAAAGTCCTTCTGTTTAGATCGATACAGGTTCCAGTCGCCCTCTGATTTGGTCTTGAGGGACCTCTTCAGAATACTTCTGGTTTCCCTGTGAAGTTTCTGTAGTTCACTGTTCCACCACGGAACCATAGATCTACTAAGTAATTGTCTAGCTGGACATGCCAGCTCGAAGCTATTTGTAAGGGCACAATTCACTTCTAGAACTGTATCTTACACTTTTTGTGATGTTGAGAGCTTAGTTAGAGTTTTGACGAAATTACCGAGCTCATCGTTGAAAAGTGTCCAGTTAGTTTTTCTGGGATTCCTTGTAGCTAAAAGAGTGGGAACCACATTTTCTACATGGGATTGAATGTATCTGTAGTCTGAGAGTGACACGTCCGGCAACACTTTCCAGTTGGTAATCTCCTTGGCATATCTGTTAGATAGTGTCAAGTCAATTACGTCCTGTCGTATAGCCGTAACAAAGTTACGAAGGGTCTTGTTATAGAGGACACTATCTGGTCTCAAGCTAAGAAATCGTTGGGTTCGGTAAGATGTGCCAACAATGCACATGCCATGAAACACGATTATTTCAGGCAATCTGAGGCTTTGAAAGCTTTTGAAAGAAGCCACATATCGACAAATTCGGTGAATTGAAAGACCTTCAACACAAATCTTCTGATGACCAATTCAATAAAACAAAAAGAATGAAACTAATATTAAGAAATAAGTAGTGTTTGGTACATTTAGTGCGCCCACTTCAAAGGACCAACTAGGATTCATTGGGTTTAGAATTAGGGATCTGGGGATGCTTTACACTTACAATCCAAAATGAAGAAATACAGACCTCATGAGAGTAAAGAAGATATGTTATAACACACACGATATTTTACAGATTTATGATCAAACAGCGGAAGCACCTAAGAAAAAAAAAACCAAAAAACCAAAACCTGAATGCAAATTAATTGTTTTTGTTTTTAGTTGCAACATCAAATTCCATTGAACTGAAGTTGGCACGTCATTTCTTGGGACAAGGGTATCCACTCAAAATATTTTTTATTATTTATACACGAGACGTGAAGAATATCAAAACAGAGATTTTAGATAGAAAAAAGATATAGAAAACCGAAAATCCATACCGTACACCCATGCTCTATCACCTACCTGGAAGATTGGCCTGCATTGAGCTGCTACCGCAGCCATCACAAGATACAGAGGTGGTTAGTTTGGATGTGGCAATTGGAGGCGGATGAGTGTGATGGTTATAATGAAAATGGGAAGTTGAAGGAATCGGTTGAAAATTTGAATTTTCTAAACTCCTAGACTGAGGAGGAAGCGGGGAACGGATTGCTTGTGTATAAAATGATTGATGGGACCCAGTAGGTAGCGGTAATTGTGTTGGTGGTGGTGTTGGTGGTTGTGATGCGTGAGCTAAATTTTGAACTACTTTATGCACATGGCGTGAACTGTGCAATTGTTGATTGCCTACTGCAGATGTACTAGAACTTAAAAACTGACCCAATCCAAAGCGTGAAGTTTTCCGTTTGAGTATCGGTGCTGACACTTGACGACTATAGATTTTCTCCTTTTCCGCTGTTGGAAGTAAACAAAAAAACAAAATGGTAAGTTGAAGTGATGTCAAAACTATCGACATGTAAAGAATAAAACACATACTCTTACAATTGAATTTGGAGTCCTGTCGTGGAACCATACTTGCTGGAGCCGACATAGTCCTCTTGTATGGCCATTTGGTACCGAAAGATGCACTCAAAGTCTTTGCCATGCTGCCACTAGTGTCAGATTGGCTTAGTGCTTCTCTGGCTTTTAGTATTTTTGTTGAAAGTATTTCACTTCCGTTCTCGGAATTTCTTAAGTCACGTAAATATGAAATGTCACCGGATTTCTCTAAATTAATTTGTGCTTCAACAAAGAGAGTGTCAAAGCGGTTCAGGAAAAACTCCCATGTCAATACTCTTCGATCGGAAAGCGAGTTGTGTAGTTGGTATAGAGATTGTAGGACCACAGGTCTATCAACTATGAACAAGTCAAATTGTGACTCCAGACAGAAGAGAAGAGATCGCACTGCGGTATCGTGGATTGTTCCAATGTATAGAGTGGAACGTTGGGCAACGTAGACGTTGATATCATCCATGCTGGCTATGAGATGACAAAAGGCTGTTGCCATTGCCGTCTGTAGGCCAACTTCAGATCGAAGTGGTGTTGAGTCCATGAATCGGGTGATGACCGTAACTCGTTCCACAGCTGTGAAGCGGATGCGCCAGTCGGTGTCATGGAAAGCTTCCTGTACTACGCGCCAAAAAACGTCAGATCCAAGTGGAAGAGTAATGCAATGCAGCAAGAGAGGTACACTTGCTTGACAGATGTGTGAGTGCTCAGCGTTACATAGTTCCCACAAACTGAAAAGAATAATGAGTTTGCGCAATTAGAGAAACAAAATGGTGGACAAAATGGGTGGGTAGATAAGTAAGGAAGGAGTTGTTGAAAACTTTTCCTTAAAACCGACATTCTTATGCAGGTTTTAGACATATAAGTGTCTCAAGTATCAATGTGGTAAGACCATTGTATATAGAAACTATAGTAAGTTCAAAATGCGATGTAGCCGTGTTATGAACCGAAGGAACGCGGTGGCGCAGCATTCGCTTTTCAACACACATTGGTGAACCAATAGCTAGGAACGTAGGCTGCTAAGTTGGACCGGAGAAAGTCTACATAATAATGCTATAGTTTATATACAACAATGACAAGACTTCTATTATTTGGTTAGGTTAGGTAAGGTGGAAGTGGCTGTCAGCCAATGAGTACACACACTTAGGCCGCAAGGGCATATTGTGATACCACAGAGATCAGGAAGTTAATCACCTACTGATCTCAGAAACCCGATGTAAGATTAACGAGTTGATCACTCATTCATCTTCCATTACGGGACTAGCCGGTTAATCACCCGCTAGTTGAACCAGAACCACACGGAACTTTTAATGTATTTCGAAAGACTTTTAGGGTCTATGTAAGCTAAGTCACTAGTATCATCGAAGAAGAATTCACCGAGATGAGTTTTGCTCCAATGAAGTAGTGCATATTGTGTGAGCGTCTGAAGCCATTCGTCAACAACCTGATAGATCCTTATTAGTGCAGCTTTAGACCAGGAAAGTCCACCATAGACCAAATCTTCACACTACGGCAGATCTTGGAAAAAACCCAGGAGCATCAAATTGATACCCACCACCTTTTTATCGATTTTAAGGCCGCGTATGACAGCATCTATAGAGAGGAGTTATATAGAGCCATGTCTAGTTTTGGCATCCCTACCAAACTTGTCCGATTGTGTAGGATGACGATGGAGAACGCACGCTGCTTCATCAGGGTCGGAAAAGATCTCACCGATACATTCGATGTCAAAAAAGGTTTTAGACAAGGCGATGCACTGTCATGCGACTTCTTCAACATCGTTCTTGAAAGAATAGTGCAAAACTCTCACGTCAACACAAGAGGCACAATCTTTCAAAGATCCGTCCAATTGCTCGGATATGCCGACGATATCGACATAATTGGAAGAACGCTGCGTGATGTCAATGGCGTGTTTATGAGCATTGAGACGGAAGAGAAGAAGATGGGCTTAGTGGTCAATGAGGGCAAGACCAAGTATATGCTGTCATCAAGAAAGGACACCCAACACCGACGTCTTGGACAGAACGTCACGATAGACAGCTATAACTTTGAAGTAGTTGAGGACTTTGTCTACCTAGGCGCCGCTATTAATTCAGACAACGACACCAGCGCTGAAATCAAATGAAGAATAACTCTTGCCAATCGCTGTTTCTTCGGACTAAGAAAACAATTGAGTAGTAAAGTCCTCTCTCGAGCAACTAAAGTGTCCCCGTATAAGACACTTATCATCCCGGTTCATATATATGGCGTAGAGGCATGGACCTTGTCAAAGGCAGACAAGAACGCTTTAGGATGCTTCGAGAGAAAAATTCTTCGGGTGATATTTGGTCCCGTCTGATGCATAGATGGAGAGTGGAGAAGAAGATTTAACGACGAATTGTACGGGCTGTACAGCGACACTGACCTTGTCAAACGAGTCAAGGTCCAGCGGCTTAGATGGTTGGGTCATGTAGAGCGAATGGACACCAACGCTCCGGCCCGGAAAGTCTTCGAATCCAATCCCGAGGGACGGCGCAGTAGAGGAATACCGCGACTCAGGTGGCGCACGCAAGTAGGAGAGGACCTCAACCAACTTGGCGTGCAAAACTGGAGGCAGCTAGCTAGGGACCAAGCTGGCTGGAGAAGCATGTTGGTTGAGGCCCTAGTCCGACCCGGACTGAAGCGCCACCTTAAGTAAGTAAGTAAGTAAGAAGTAGTGCAGGGCATGAGAAAAGAAGGTGTTGAACGGTTTCTTCGTTCATGCAGCTTATTCTGCAGAAATCATTGGAAAACACACCAAGTCTTTTGTCGTGTCTTCCTATTGGACAGTGTCCCGTAAGAACACCTAAGGTAGAACCTAGATACAGGCGGTTCAGGGCTAACAAACTCTTCGAGCGTTTTGAGTCTACAAGGCAGTTGTTACTCTCAGTCCATCTATAGTGTTTGTTATCCTCGAAGCGTCTTGTCTAAGTAGGAGTTTACTTGTAGCGATAGGTGCACCTATGTTGTTCCACTCTGAGCGTAGGAGAGTGGTCATGCCCTTTTTGGCTAGTTCGTCTGCCATACAGTTGCCTTGTATATCGCTGTGTCCCTGCGCCAATGAAAGGCGAATGTTGAACTGATTTGACATCTCCCTCAGAGATATTTTACAATTTTGGATCGTGATGGATTTAGTAGAGACAGAAACAAGAGATTTAAGGGCAGCTTGACTGTCCGAGAAGATTCGAATATCCGTGGAGGATATGACGTTTTCTTTGAGCATAAAGAGAGCACCTCCTTAATCGCCAGAACACCTGGAACACACTACAATGGTTGGGTAGGTGGAAGAAAAGACGACTTTCTGAGTATATTCCACTTTCACACCTTCGCTGGTTTTTGAACCATCGGTGTAAAAGTGTATTGCTTCATTTTCCAAGAGCTTCTCTGGAAGGTATGGTTACTTGGAAATTATTGTCAAACACCAACTTGGTGTAGTCGGATCGATTCGGTAAGAATCTAAAGTTATCTAGAATGGTAGTGTGGCCGATTTGATTATTGGTCCACTGTGATGTAGCTCTGAGTCGAGTAGCTGAGCTAGCTGCGACTTGTTTGCTGAAGATATCTAGGGGTGTGAGATCTAGTAGTACATTGAGGGCGTCCGATGGGGTTGTCCTCAGTGCGCTACTAATACACAGACTAGCCGTTCTTTGAACTTTGGTTGTAGTTGATCATCTTGTCTAGTGCGGTCCACCAGACAATCACCCCGTATGTGAGTGTCGGTCTAATTACCGAGGTAAACAGCCAATGGGTGATTTGGGGGGAGAAACCCCATTTTCCGCCAATGGCTTTTTTACAGGAGAAGAGTGCAACGTTGGCTTTATTTACTCTTTCCCCCCCTTAATAGTTGGGGGTCTTAAGTCCGGAGTTTTGTATTTTCTCGTAAAGAGAACTAATTCCGTTTTGTGTGGGTTGATGTTCAGACCACAATCTACAGCCCAATTGTTAAGCTTGTTTAGTGCTATTTGTAGCAGCTCAGCTAGGGTTTGTGGGTGCTTGCCTGAAACGGCAATTGCTACATCATCGGCATAGGCAATAGGCTATGGTTTTGAAACCTTCGTCCTCTAGGTCGATTAACAATTTGTTAACGACCAGGTTCCACAGTAGGGGAGATAAAACTCCTCCCTGCGTTATTCCTCTATTGGCCATTCTGCTTGTTTTGTAGTTCCCCAATTCGGAACTAATGATTCTGCTGCTGAGCATTGTTGTTATCATGTTCTTGTTCCTCTATGAGCAGCCCATCAAGAGCATTAGTGATTGCTGTATTGTTAACATTGTTAAATGCACCCTCTATGCCTAGGAATGCGACGAGAGAGTATTCTTTTTAGTTTTTCAACGGTGCAAACCAGAGAGTGGAGTGCAGTTTCCACTGATTAACCTTTTGTACAGGCATGTTGCGCCTTTGAGATATTTGGTACTAGTTGGACAAAGTGACAGTCGATGTCACTTGTTTCTATGTCCCTCAGGTGAAATCACTCTTGGGCGTTCTTTTTACAACTGTCTCTAAAGAAGAAATGACTCGTTGTGTAACGATAAAGGCGGAAATCAAAATAAATAAAAAAAATGAAATGAGTGGAGCAACAGAGCGGATAGCCCCAGGGCGTTGCAAATTCTTACAACTATAAATTTGTAAGGAATTGAGGGAACCTACATTTTCCGTCGGGTTTCGAACAGCTAACCGAACAAACGATTTTATTGGCAATAAAAATGCCATCAGAGGACTTCCCAGTTGCTCGTGAAAAGTACGGTGGTGCATGTCCGTCTGTCACCTCTCACGTGACAGAAAGACATGCAAACCATTACACCACAGGCCACTCCAAAAAAGGTACCATTTCTTTGAAACTGACGTTAGTTTGTACAAGAACTATAAATGTCTTTACCCTCAATGTGATAAGGCTACGATTGTTTGGTACTAGTTTGAGAAAGTGACAGTAGATGTCACTTGTTTATATGACGCTCAAGTGAAATCACTATTGGGTGTTCCTTTTACAACTTTTTTTTAACCATAAATGTGTTCACTTTCAATGCAACAAGACTGCGATTGTTTGGTACTAGATTCCCTCAGGTAAAATAACTTTTGTTCCATTTAAAGGCTCTCCCAACCCAAAGCGATCTAATAGTTGCGGAAGCGACAAATTCAGCTGTCAAATTTTGTTTATGTACAAAGCGCCAAATGAGAGTGTCTACACTAGAGTGACAGGAACGATGCGACGCCGCGTTTTCGTACATTTTCAGTTTTCCCGACGACGGAAATCTTGTCAGCAGGGCTTCTGCCGCTGCCACAGCAGAAAAAATCGCTTTCCTTTGGGATACCCTTGAAACTGTTTTCTGTCTCGTAACAGAAAACTACATTCATCGAACTTAAATAAGTAGAAGCTGTTTACACGATCTTTTTTGAAGCACAGTGACTTATTTGTAAAACAAAATTTCGAATGGAAGTTATTTCGAAAGAAGCTGGCTGTTGTAGATTGCCCGCACTGGTTCTAAGGTCTAAAAGTAAGATTGGGATTTCTACAAAACGCTTCGTGTAAACAGTGACTACTAAGAGACGAGTGGATGTTTTATTTATTTCCAACGAAAACAGCTTCGAAAAAAGGTCACAAATGTAAACAGTGTAAGATTTTGACGAATATACTCACTTTTTGATTAGCAAATTCTCTTGACACCAAATGAAAAATCCTCTATGCTCTCGTGCAGCTTTAGCCAGCGCATCACCATGTAACGCCATCACGTTGAGACACTGTAGTATATAATACAACAGTTCCGGCTTCTTGATCAGTGGGATTTCCTAAAAGATTAAACTTAAAGTTTCACTTTCAACTACTTTTCCCATGTTTTCCAATTGCACTGCAACTGCACTGCACATCCCACTCGCTAATTAATCTCTCTTTGAACACCCCACTCATTATATGCTCGCGCAATCACTTACCGTCAGTAGCTGATGAATATACTGCAATGTTTGCGGCAGTGTATCTAAGGAAAATTTAAATTTCCCAACCGAGGTGTGCCAAAAATCATCACCATCCTCGATGTCATCGCCATTTTCATCTGTGACACTGCCATTTAGATCGACATCTTCGCTGCTGCCTACAATTGCTGCTTTTGCCACCTGAACAGTAGCTGTTGCTAATGGTTGACGTGTAATAGAGAAGCACACACAAAAAATCAACAAACAAAAAAACAAAAAATTCGAAAAAGAGAGAAGAAGAATTATTGTAAGCATCTAACTGTAACCATTGTCTATATAATTTGAGAGCATAAACAACTTGCATATCGAATGCAATTCGATTGCCAAACGATAGAGTGTACATACCGACATCGGCATCTGACAATGTCACTGATCTTGCAACTGCTGTAACGACTTTTTCTGATGGCATTATGGCGGCCAGATCCAATTGCTCAGAGACGGTTTCAACCGTTGCCGTCATTATCTGTGAACGTTAACGTGATTTTGTTTTTGTTTTTTTATGAAGGAGAAAGAGACCGAAAGAAATACAGTAAAGTAAAATCGAACCAAAGACACAAGGATCACTTAGATAAATTAAGCTAACTGGATTAACGAACAGAGAGTTGATTTGATTCACATTTAGTCACACTCTTTTAATTTAAGTTTGCCATTTATGGAAGTTTAATAATATGAATTTGTTTTGTTTGTATGTGTTTTGCCTCTTTACAGTGCAGTGAGTGGAGTGTGTAAAAGCATAATAATACAGCAACAACATTTAGTTTTATGGGACATTATGTTAGTCTAATGCAAAAAGTTTGTTTTAAAAATGGGATAATAATTTGACAAAATTAAGCTGGTTAAGGGATGATATGACTTTGGGGCATGTGTCGGGAACTGGAAGAGGTTTGTACCCCCGCTG
Organism: Melanostoma mellinum; assembly: GCA_914767635.1. Lineage (NCBI taxonomy): Eukaryota > Metazoa > Arthropoda > Insecta > Diptera > Syrphidae > Melanostoma > Melanostoma mellinum. Next base: position 169,809,617 of record OU612060.1, on the reverse strand, counting down.
TAGATGCAAATTAAACTATTCAAGAAGTACGACAAAAGAACTTCAGTAACAGTTTTCAAAGCAGCCGCTCAAAAAGGAGAAATGCTTACTAGATTCATTTCCCGAAGTTCGTTGACGATGCTTAACGACAGTTTTTGTGGACGATGACAAATTCTGCATAGGTGGCGACAGGACTGCGATGGCCTTTTGAATGAAAAGTCTTCTTGGGAGCACTTTCCTGAAGCTTAACGGAAATACCCGACATACATAACAGTCGAAGAAGTGAGTGTGTGCAAAAAAAGCAAAGGTGCTGGGTCAGACGAGATACCATATGAGTTTTGGCAAAAATGGGGACATCGGGCTTAGGTGGTTCACGATTCTCATTTCCTACCATATAGATGATCTATTTTGCCTAAGCAATAGAGGGAAAGTTATCTTTTTGCCAATGTACAAAGGAAAGGGAGATATACGAAATTGAGACAACTACGTTTGATCAAGCTGAGGCCCCACACTTTAAAGATCTTTAGGTAGGCGTTTGCGAAAAATAATGACGCTATCTGAGAGCCAATACGAGTTGATCACTGGGAAACCAATGACAGATGCAAACCAAAGTAGAAGATTCTGAATGGAAGTAGGTACTTAAAAGTCGAAAATGCATTCGATCGACCGCCACGAGGTCTAATATGGTTGGCCCTCAAACAAGGAGGAGTTCAAGAGACCTGCGAATCGTTGAAGAGATACCGAAGCATTCAAAGTCACAGTAGGTGCACAACAAGGAAGCGGCTCAGTTGGAATGTTCAAATCAGAGATCTTACAACGTTTAGACACGATCGCGAACAAAGAAGGGCAAACAAGAAAAATTCCTTTTTCAACCACATATAACAAAATCTGCATTTGATTGCCTTAAACAAGGAACCATCCAAAACCGGAAGGTTTGCCAACATGGTCAATGGGGCGTACTTCACGAGAGGATCACTGGTGTGAAGCAGTTAAGTAAGAGAGCTTTTATCCCGCCGAAATCACGATGTTCGTAAAACCGGAAAAAGGAACAAAGAAGAAGAAGAGATTCTTGTAACTGTGATTTTTTCATGGATGAGACCAGGCGAATTTTAGATAATTGTTTCTGGTCGTTAACCGGATCCTGGTTAAACTATGGATTTATACGTAGTAAGAGTCGTAGCCTGTGCTGACGACATTATCATGATGGCTTCGGCAAAAATCTCAACAGCTCCTTGTGAGTTCCTCCGTCCAGCCAGCTTTTATCAAGCTCATCAAGTGAGTGAAAATGAGGACCTGGTTTCTAAACCATTCACTGGATGCGCACATCCATAATCAGACGACCATTTTGTATTATGCCTACCATTTGAAAAGGCGCCAAACCTTAAGGCAATGACCAAAATCTAAAGACCAAGACTTGCATACGTTAGATTGACCAATGCCATGAGAACGACACCAACTGCAGTTCTGGAAGCTTTCCGGCGCATCGGCCAAAGCAATGCCATAATTGGAAAATTCTCCTATCAGGTCAGAGAAAAAATCATGAATCATATTGATATAAACAACAAAATAGATTGTATACCTCCGCACACTGATTCGAATCCACAGGCCTTAAGAAACGTTCCAACATGAGGATACTGCAAGGAAACAGGGTTACAAAAGCAAATCTGTCTCGGTTTCAAAACGGACGAGGGGGTTAGGCCAGGCATCTTCTCAGATTATCCTCGCATAAAAAAGCACACAGACTTTTGAAATATCTTCCAAGCAGAAGTACATGTTGTCGGTGAAGCTGTAAAACGTCTTGGTAGACGAAAATTTAATAACCTAGAAACTTGCCAGGCTCCTTGAAATTTATGGCCAGATATTTCCAAGAAAAAAAAGAACTACTAGTTCAGTTAAGCAGGCCTCGACTCTCTCTGTTGATTGGCAATCCCACTGAGTTCTTTTGATAATGATGGGTACATGATGAGAATGGGCATAAGCACATCCGACTCATGCCGATAGACGATGCCAAGACGAAGAAGCAGATGAAGAATCATTTCAACTCCTCTGTGAGCGCCCAAGCTTGGTTCACACTAGGAAAAAAGCCCTCGGAGAATACTTCTTCCACGAACTGGGCGACATCTTTAACCTCCCATTGAACAGCATCCTAAAACCTACTCAGGGCTCCAAATGGTTCAGTTTCCCTACCCTAATAACCCAGCCACCAGCCCTACCTCTCCCATCTTCGCAATTCCTCATCCTCTGTTTTCCTGGGGAGCACACTGGATCCTTGAGAACCGAGTGAGTTGCTGCCATTTGTGGCTGCACCCCCAATCCAAAAAACTTACCTAACCTTACCTACTGGAAAATAAACTACAAGAAACACTTAATGTAGGGTTAAGAGTTTAAGGTGGTAGTGGGTACCGTATTACCTCAAAAAAGACTGCAGACATGCCTATCACCCAGTCCCAGACATTTATTTGTTTAGTTTGGAATAGGGAATAGAAAAAGTGCTTCCCGAGTTTGAAAAGCTTGAATGGTAAACAAACTTATGACGGCGTAATCGATCATTGAGTAATCGTTGAGTTGATCAATTGGTGAGAAAACACCGCCATCTTCTGTGCCCCTTTAGCTGAAGGGAATACTCTACACCGCGGTTGTGCGTCCAGCACTCAAACAAGCAATGACAGTAATTTGAGAGCACCTGAAATGAAGATGCTTCGTATGACAGCAACAGTAACAAAAATTTGATCTACACGATCAGAACCAAGATCTGTGGAAGCATTCAAGTCACAACTACCACTTTAAAAAAACAGAGCATGAACGGCTCAGTTCGTATTGTCATGTTCAAAATAAAAAACCGCAGAACAAATTAAGCTAAACCAGGGGTCGAATCACCATACACGTGATCGAGTAATACGTGACTTAATTATTTGAGTTTGTCATTACATACTTCTCACGTAATCGAGCACTGTAGTACCTACCACAATTTGTTTTTTTTTTCTTATCAGCATTTGAACGAATTGAAATCAATAAGTGGACAATTTAAAGCGAATTTTGAAAGGGAATCACTCGATCACTGATGCGGTAATTCGGAAAAAAAGGCTAAGTCAAGACGAATTTGAGATAATAATTTTCACTAATTTTGAGCAATGAGTAAAGTTGAGAACCGGCTACAAAAGTGGACATGATTCAAGACGTTTCACTTGGGTTTTACTTGATTTTGAAGATTTTCCAAGGATTTCACTAAAAACCCGTTCTTTTACTTAGCCTTTTGCTTCGAAAGTCTTATTTCGACGTATAGTTTACAATACACAAATTGAGATATCTTGAAATAAAAAGATATGATATGAAAACGTTTCTTGAACAAGTCGCACTTAAAAACTTTGATCTTTTATTTTCCATACGACCATGCCAATACTCAGTAGTACTGGTAAAAACAGGAAAAAGCTTTCAATGGAAGCAGTACTAATCCGATGCATGAGATTCAAGGGCCAATAACCGAGTTATCGCATCTGTAACAGAACATTACGTGACTGAATTTGCTAACGTTCTTTCGTTGGATAACAAATGCGATAGTCCAGCCATTTGTATTTGCTAGCAAACGGCAAACAATCAGTCAAGAAAATTAGGCCTGGAATTGCTATTGTCTTAAGGCTTGGATGAAAACCTAAAAACCTTATCTCCGATGATGACGCGCCAATAAACAGTAGATACTTATTTTCTTTGGGATATGCCTACATTATGCAGACTCATTGAATAGCCATGTACTACATGTCCAGAAGAAAGTAGAATCGTAGCGAAAAGTAAGAGTTCTCCAAAAAGTAACTTCATCAAGTTTCCCCAAACATACATACTTTCACGATCCTAGGAGGTAAAATTAAGAAAAAAAAAGCCCGAAAACAATCCTTAAGCCCCTATCTCAATATGATTTCTTTCATTCCCATCTATTCTTTATAACATTTCATTTGCTTGGACGGCCAGAGAAACTTTTATCGTCCTACGTTCAGAGAGACTTATGACAATGCGACTTATTTTCATCGTGGTGTCCCCAACTCTTTTGCCAAGTTTTTTTTTCAATTAAATAAAAGTTTGATATATCAGTCAAACCCACGACACAAAGAGAAAGTTTCGATCCAATCGCGAGTCTCTTATAAGTTTAAGTACTACGGATTTTCAGCACCATGCCTCTGATCCGCACCCAAGTAGATCTCTGATTGGCTGTATTAGGTTTTTCCCAAGCTACATTGTAGTGATTATTTCCAAAGCATAAATAATTTTCCCCGAACGAAACGGACTTGTAAAAATAAAAATAAAAAAAAAACAGCACAATTTTACTATTTCAATTTTAGCATAAAACGTAAGGCAATTAAAAGTTAGTTTTAAAAGCATTTGTCTCTTCTCATAAAGAATATTTAGCTGAATTTCAAAAAAAAAAAACTAATGCAAGGTTTTGTAAAAAAAGTCAAGACACTAAAAAATATAAAATGTACTACTTTGTTACAAAGAACACAAGTGTCCTTATGTTGTTACCAAACATATGTTTGTCTGTCATTCAAATATTACTTCATGCATCGTCAAGTGTGGATATTGTTGTGTAGTTTTTAGATTAAATTTGAATAAATATTAAGAAAATGTATATTCACACACCACACATACAAGATACTTTGACACCAGATATATTTTTATTTTAAAAACCTATAGTTGTTGGAAAAAAGGACACACATATTTATTAAAATATTGGCTGAATAAACAAAAATGTTAAAATTTAGTTTAGTATTTCAGTGCCTAAGAGACTAAGTGAACAACATGTCGCTTTTGAAAGTACTTTTCGTATATGTCATGGGAGCTTCAAATGTTTGCAGGAACAGGGAGTGAATATTTCCAAAAATACCGGACCTATCCCTTACAAATGTCAATAGAAATTCCTAGTAACTCTATAGCTACACATTGATATTCTGAAGCGAAGCTAAATGTTGTTTGTTTTTCCGTTAAGCGATTGTTTAAAAAACTTGGTTATGGCTCAGTTAGTACATGCACCCTGATTATAGCAGTGGTTGGAAGATTTGCTATTAAACCAGAGCCGGGGTATTATAGCCTAAGGTGGTATAAATTGCTATTCGACTTTACAAAGTAGGTCACCAGTAAGTTTTTAACCAAGTTCATTCATTATTTTAATCCGATTCAGATGAGTCTTTGTTTGGTTTCTTAGTTCGTTTGTAACGCAACCATCACTGGACCGATTTCGGGAATTTTCACGATAAAAAATATCAAATAAATCTCGACAGGCAAATGTTTCATCGATGCTTCGTACTTCCAAAATGAGTCAAATAAGCGGAAATGGGTTTGAAAAATGGAGAATACTTTATGTAACGTCCACGGTTTAAGAAAAATGCAACGAATCTGCATTTGGTTGTCTTCGAACATTGAACAGTCCGTGATCAACGCGATATAATTCATGAGCGGAATCGGTAGGGTTAAGCAGTTAAGTGGAGTGGGTGTGATCAAAATTCAAATTCCAACCAAAAGCCGTCAACTATCATTTCAATTTACTTTCAGAAGTCAAATGCTGGTCTTCCTTTTTTTTAATTATTTGTGCTACCAGCTTTCGAGTAAAGCTTTACACAAAAAACCGCTCTCTTCTCCATCAGGCAACGCGTCTCAAGCACGGTGGAGCTATTTTCAATGCGTACACACGATCTGGCTCAGTTTTCGTTCAGGAGAGTGCAGAGGGGGAATCAATACACATTCAAAGCGATGCTATGTTGAATGCAATCGCTGCAACAATCGAAGAGGGACGAGTAAACTCCAACCTGATCATCATAACTATTCTTATCTTCATCTCTATTCACTTTTTTTTTGCCATGACACCATATTATTTTCATTACTCTATTTTTTTTCTATCTACTTTTTTTATCTTTCACATTTCAGTTCTGTTGCTATTCATGTAAAGGATGTTGTTTTGGGGTATTTTATTTTATGATAGTGAGTATGTTGCTGGGGTCCCAACGCGACGTTTTGTCACTAGTTTTAGTAACAGAGTTGAGTGAGTCAAATGCGAGTTCCATAGCTAGCAGCAGCGATGATACATTACGTATCATGGTTAAAATTCTTAGCCGTGCGTCGCTGAAAATTGACGAGTTTGTTTCGAGTTTGTGTTTCGGAAGCATGGTTCTCTAAAGACATAAAAAACGTTACTAAATGGATATAAATTTTTTCGTGCCGACCGATTAGGTCGCGGTGGTGGAGTTGCAATTTATGTCAAAAAGGGTCTAGTTTGTAAAAAAAGTTGTTTTTCGCCGAGTGATTCTCCATGTGAATACTTATTTATCAATATAAAAGGAGAGGAGAACAGCCTCCTTTTGGGAACTATTTACTGGCCTAATTGTAATATTGATCTAGAACAAATTTATGAACTTATTGAGCACATCACAACAAGTATTATTTGTGGTGATTTCAACAGCAATAATAGGTTTAGTACTAATATGAGCTCCTTCGATCCACACTGCGTCAATTCAGCTGTCCCTATGCGTTTCACAATGACACCAAGTACTTTACTAGACCTCTTTTTTGTAAATGAATATAACAAGGTACTTTTTTATAACCAATTATCTGTTCCAGACATGACCTGATTTTTTTTACTTACGATTTCAATTTTAAAAATCCATTGGTAAATGATGTAGTCAAATTAAGAGATTTCAACAACAACATTGAATGACCAAGTGTAATGGTCGAAAGCTCTGGGGAAATCTTCGTAGACTTGGAATCGGAAAACAACGACCCATTAATCAAACAAATCTTGATAGTAACGAGCTAAATCGTCGTTTTTTCAATCAATAATTGCTTGTCAGCTAATCTAGTTTCCAACGAAAATGAGTTTTTTGATAGTGTTCCTTTGTCTTTAGGTAATACATTTGCTGGTTTAGTTTTTCAGGTGTAAGTAATTTTGAAGTAGTTGACAGTTTTCTATCAATCAAATCCAACGCTAAAGGAGTTGACGAAGTCAATCCAATTTTTTGAAAGCTATCCTGCCGACTCTACTACCATACCTCACCTATATTCAGGGTTGTAAAAGCTTAAGCTAATTTATAGCTTAAGTGTGGATTTAATTCACAAGCTATTTTGTGAATTGTGATTTGGATAATATTCAATTCATAAGCTAGTTTGTGATTTAAGAATTGAGAAAGATTCAATTCATAAGCTAGTTTGTGAATTGTGAATTGAGAAAAATTCAATTCATAAGCTAGCTTCAATTCACATGCCAGCTTATGAATTATCCGGATTATGAATTGGAAAACATTCAGGTAATTGATAAGCTAGGTTGTGAATTTATTTTTTTCCAATTCATAGTAAATTCATAAGCTAGCTTATGAATTGGATATTTTTCAATTCATAATTCGGATAAGTCATAAGCTAGCTTGTGAATGGAATATTTTTCAGTTCATAATTCACAAATTAGCTTGTGCATTGAATATCTTTCAATTCATAAGTCGTAAGCTTGCTTATGAATTGAATATTTGTCAATTCTTAAATCTCCAACTAGCTTATGAATTGAATCTTTCTCAATTCTTAATCACAAACTAGCTTGTGAATTGAATATTTTTCAATTCTGAAGCTTACTATTAGTTTATAGCTTATGGAATTTTTAATTCATAAGCTCGCAACCCTGTTTTCAACACAGTTCTTACTACAGGCATCTTCCCACAGCAATGGAAATTGGCCAAAATAATTCCGGTTCCCAAAAATTCACTCTGTGAAGAATTTAGACCAATCTCAATTCTTCCATTTATGTCGAAAGTTTGTGAACGCATTATACAAAAGCAACTAAATGACTACATCATGCGTAACAATCTCCTATCCTCAACGCAGTCAGGTTTTCATGCTCACCACAGCTGTACAACAGCACTAGTCAAGGGTATTGAGGATATAAAAGCAGAACTTGACAAGGATAACGTTACATTTTTAGTTCTGTTAGATTTTTCTAAAGGGTTTGATATGTGTAGTCTATTCCTTGCTTTTAAATAAGTTTCAACAAAGCTTTAATATAATCTCCAGAAGCAATAAAAGTTACTAATGTCTTTCCTGAGCAATAGAAATAAGCAGTCTGTCTGGATAGTACACTTTCTGAGTTTCTTCCTACAGTTCGAGGTGTCCCTAAAGGCTCAATTTTATCTCCTCTGTTATTCTCCTTGTACTTAAACGAAATCGCTTCGATAATTCCTGAGACATCAAAACATTTTTATGCAGACGATATATAAGTATAAAGAAGTTGCCCTCTTGGCCTTATTGAAAGCTGTGCATATACTATTAATCAAGAGCTTGAACAGATCTCTAAATGGGCAGAAAATAACGGGTTGTCACTTAAACCATCTAAATGCAAATGCTTGTTTATTTCTAAAATGTGCTGGATTTGTCGTACTTCCCAGTCATTTTGCTGAATGGAACAGAATTAGAATTCTTCAATAGCTCAAGAGATCTTGGTGTGATCCTTAATAGGACTCTGACGTGGAACGACCATATAAATTCAATAGTAGGAAAAACGTGTGGCACACTGCGAACATTATGAAGATTTTACGCCAATCAAAACAAAAATGGTACTAGCAAAAACTATGGTTACACCAATACTCACATACGGATGTGAAATCTACAATGACTGTGTCAGCGAAAGAAAATTAAAAGTTGCCTTTAATAGCACCATAGGATATATACATGGATTAAAAAGATATAATCATGTCTCTCATTTGAGCAATTGCTTGCTAAAAATGTATTTTGAAAATTTCATCAAATTCCGCACACTTCTGCTACTTTTCAAAGTCGAAAGTCGAATGATCAATCCCGAAGAAGAAGGTATGAAAACTAAAAATTTGAGCATAACGGCGTCATGAACAAAGCTAAAAGGGTAGGAATCGCTGAATTATGCTGGCTGGGACATGCAGAGTGCGGAAGGACACCAACGCTTTAGCCCGACGGGTTTTCGAAAGCTTGAGGCGGAAAGCCTCGTCTTATAAATTGTTCACGAAAGATGTTGGTTAAGACCCAGGTCCTACCAAAACAGCTGTGCTCATCTAAGTAAGAGAGTAAATAAATAAAAATAAATAAAAAAAAGTAACGGAATCCTCGGGGTCTAACGCATTTCAAGGGCCTACAATTTATTTATGTATTCACTGCGTAGTTTAATAAGAAAAAAAATTGTAATAATTTGATATAATTTGACATTAAAGATGTAGAAAATAGTTACTACTATTTTTAAAACAACTCTTGCTAGTAGAAATATCAATCAAGAGGATCTAGACTATTAAAGAGAGAAAAGTGAAATATTTAAAAAAAAGCTAGTAAGTGATATAAATTTGTCTCACCTACGAGTGAGCGACTAAGAGCAAAATGTATATATGTATGTTAGGTTCATAAGAAGTTCGAAAAACGTCTATTCTAAAGGCTCCTCTAATATTTCATTGAACTGAGATTCAAGGAAGAGAAAAAAGTTAATGTATATTTTGAAAAACATTCAAATGGATACTAAAAGTCCTTAAAGACTATCTGACGCTTCCCTAAAAAAATGTTAAAGAAGAAATTTTTTTCCACAACATTGAAAAATATACATGAACATATATAAGTATTATATACATATAATCGTATGTACATCAAGATAACAGATTTTTGTTTGTACATTTCAACACAATATCTATGAATAGTTAAATTTTAAAATAGAATATTTTTTAGGAATATAGAAACAAAAACAAATAAAATTTAATTTCAAAAACAATTTTGTTTAACACAATCGATGTTTTGCAAAGTACCTCGTCTGTGGCGTGAACATTTCTTTGCAATTCAATATTTTCAGAACAGGCACGATCGTTGCTCTAAAAAAAATATGACAAAAATGATAAAATATACAAAAAAAAACAAAAGAAAAATAAAACGAATTTTAATTCGAACAATCTAAGGATTTTGTAAATTTAATTCTTTTTACTCAAAATACTTTCAACTAAATTCAAAAATTCAAAGAACAGTAACGCAACAATTGTGTTTAAATTAAATTAGTCAATTTTTTTCTTCTTTTTTTTTTTTGTTTAAATTTAATTTTTAAAGTGTAACTGTTTATATGCAAAAGTAACCACTGAAAATCAAGAGTAAGTTTTTCATTTTGATTTTAAAAATTTGTTATTTATTAATTTTTATTAAGAGTGAGTTAGTCGCATTGGAAGAGTTTTGGTTTTCACTTTCACTTACCGAACAAACATGTGGCATATGCACTAAGACTCCACCAACTGAATGAGGCTCTGGTTGAGGCACAGCAACAGGAACCGGGCCTGGTTTTGTTTCAATATATTTTGGAAATAAGATGGAAAAGTTTAGTTAAGTCTTCGATAGTCGTCTTAAACTCAGTTCAGACTAAAAGGGTGAATCTAATTTGCTAAAACGATGGATTCTTTCAAAAGTAACAACATGCCATTTAAAAACAAAACTAAAGACTTTTAACAAATGAGTAGTAAAAATTATGTCATGCGAGTGGTGATAGTTGATTGTGATATACCAAGACCATGGTTGGCTGGCAATGCGCATGAGTGAATGTTTTTGATGTTCGAATTGAATAAAAGTGTAACAGTAATGACGTTGAAGAAAATCAAAAAAGGCGGTTAGTAAATTTATCTGAGTTTACTCTGGTGTATGAGTAACCATTTTTTTTTTGTTAAAGGCGATGTTTTTTGGTAAGGCCTCTTCAAAAACAAATCGCTTTTGTTTCTAAACAAGTATCGACAGGGCCAACAAGATAAAATACTATCTAATATCAGCCATAAGGGTCAACAAAATAAGCATTCAATTTACTTATTCAAAATACAAAAATATTAAATTTTTTTTTATCTAAAGGTAAAAGCAGATATAAAAGATACAAATCGGTTATATTCGTTGGAAACTAGCAAATAACTTGAGAACTTTACTACGAAGAAGGGTTTTTGATTTTTAAAAAATTTCTTACTTAAGTTCAACTCGTCCGGGTCTTTTAAAAATAAATCTGCAATGAAAATGGTTTTAAGGAAAACTTAGTGCTGTGGGTACATTGATTAGATTATGGAAAGCCATTTTTGGTACTATTTAGGTATAAGGGTTCTAATAGGAACTTAACAAAAAGAAAAAAAGGTAAACATGCAAAAACAAAATAGCCAAGCTTTGTATATAAGGGAGAGACTTAAAGTTTTTAACTCGGAAATTGGAATAGTTTTTTTTTTTCAGTAAGTAAGAATGTCAAACATTTAACAACAAAATTGGTAGAAGTGATATCACCTCACAAACCAGATAATTTTTTCAGATGGACTTAAAACTGTTTCGATTTGGAAGGCGGCTTACGCTCACTTGCGTTGATCACCGGTTTCTACATGTAAATCATGGATAAGTGTGTGGATTACTCATGAACAAATGTGGGTTCTGGTGGGCCTAAGAGTTCATTTGGTTATAGACGATGAAGTGGAGATTCAGTATCACAGTTTTTGGTTTTGAATAACGTTTGCTAATAATGCATGTGTAGGTATACCTATTCAAAGATCCCGGTTTCATTTAATCCCTAATGTGTTTCTCATGCAAAAAACAAACAAGAAAAATAAGAAAAAAAAAGATATCATTAAATTGGAGAAGGATATTTCCTCCAAGATTGGCAATAACTCACATTACCTTTTTAAACCGCATTTTGTTTTTTAAAAGTTTGTGACACTATTCAGTAAGACGAACCAAGCTTACTTACTTACTTACATCACATTTCGATGTCAGCCTGAGTCTCAGCCAACATCTTTTAACAACAGTTTCCATTTGGGTGAGTTCTCTCCAGTCTTGCACGTGCTGAAATCTTCTTCCACTTGATTAAGCCACCTAAGTCGAGGGTTCCCCTTCCGCGATTTCCCATCAATGTGCTTTCGAATACCAGTCAATATGGCAATCTGGAGCGTCTAGTCCATCCGATCTAAAAGTTCAAGCCACCGTAGTCTCGCAATGCGTACTCATCTAACTCTGCCAATGTTGCGAAGCAGCTCATATAGCTCGTTGTTGTACCTTCTTCTCCACACATTGCCTTCGCATACGGGACCAAAGATCATTCGGAGAATTTTTCTTTCGAAACGACCAAGAGTTTCCTCATCCGCTTTCGATAAGGTCCATGCTTCCGCGCCGTACAGCAGGACTGGGATGATCAAGGTCTTATACAGGGTAACCTTGGTTTTTCTGGAGAGGGTTTTGTGCAGATGTCGTTACATTTAGGGGGCATTTTTCTGTCACAGAATATGGCGGTGCTTTTCCCCATTTTATCAACCCTAAGTTATTCGTTACCACAATACTTCCTCATTGATCATAAATCCCAGTTATTAAAACTTTTCATACTGGGCAGCATACTTCCATATTCAAATAGATTCTGTAATAGGAATGTCTGATGGATCGGAAAACATGCAACATAAGAATTCAGTCATTTTTGGACCCTAACGGTACAAGCTACCTTCTATAATTTGTAACTATTGCCATACGAGTGCGTCTTGCAGGATGTAGGACCCTCACTTATGAAGGCTCCATGTTAGTAAAGAAAAGTTAGTGTACTTTGGTGTTGTGTACTTTGTCTTCCAGCAAATAGTCTATAGGATTGAAATAAAGAGCAGAGGACTCAAGACACTTCCACATTAATAAAGTTTCTCTATTTCACCTCTTCAATATTAAGTCACCTTCTGTGTCTTGTTGTAATGCTTCGATGACTCCAACTGGACATCTTAAGTTCGTCACTTACTTACTTACTTAGGTGGGCATTACAGTTCGGGGTGAACCTGGGCCTCAACCAACATCCTTCGATAACGACTTCGATTTCGGGCGAGCTCTCTCCAGTTTCGCACTCCAAGTCGGTTGAGGTCTTCATCCACTTGATTGCGCCACCTAAGACGAGGTCTTCCCCTTTCGCGATTTCCCTGCAATGTGCTTTCGAACACCCGACGAGCCGGAGCGTTTGGGTCCATCCGCTCTACATGGCCCAACCATCGTAGCCTCGCGATGCGTACTCTTCTGGCTATGCCCATGTCGCGGTACAGCTCATACAGCTCGTTGTTGTATCTTTTTCTCCACACATTATCTTCGCATACGGGACCAAAGATCATTCGGAGAATTTTTCTTTCGAAACGACCAAGAGTTTCCTCATCCACTTTCGATAAGGTCCATGCTTCCTCGCCGTAAAGCAGGACTGAGATGATTAAGGTCTTATATAAGGTCACCTGGGTTTTTCTGGAGAGGGTTTTGTTTCTCAATTGCCTTCTTAACCCAAAGAAGCAACGGTTGGCAAGAGTTATACTCCGTTTGATCTCCGCACTGATGTTGTTGCCCGTGTCTACAGCGGATCCTAGGTAGACGAAGTCCTGTACGACCTCGAAGTTATGTCTGTCTATTGTGACTTTTTGTCCAGTTTGTCGATGTTCTGTGTCCTTGTTTGAAGAGAAGCATATTCTTCGTTTTGCCGTCATTAACCATCAAACCCATTTTGGCCGCTTTTGTTTCAATACTCGCAAAAGCAGCTGTGACATCACGCTTTTTTCTTCCCATTACGTCAATATATTCTGCGTAAGCGAGTTACTATACAGACTTTAGATTGTTCCTCTGGTGTGGACGTTTGAGCTTTGTAGAATCTTTTCAAGTGTGCTGTTGAGGAAATCGCACCTTTGTCGCCTTGCCTAAAGCCTTTCCGTTATCAAAGGTGAGTTCTTACCGATGTTGACGTAGCACAGTGAATTCTCCAAAGTCATTCTGCATAGCCGTAAGAGTTTTGCAGGGATGCCAAAACTAGACATGGCTCAGTACAGCTAGCCTGAAGGGCATGATTTCTTCCGACCTTGTCATACAAATCAGCTGGAGTTTTCCAAATGATTTTGGATGCTCAGCGTCAAGGCCATCTGCATCTGCAGTTTCATTTAATTTAAGTTTGCATGGCGAACGGAAGCGATATTTGTATCTTAATCGTCTGCAGAAGGGTGTTTCAAGAGATTCTTTCACTATGGTTGCCTTTTGACCTTTACAGACTTGTGTTCAGGGCTTGCCAACCTTTTGGTAAAAATTTCAAGTCTTTTTCCTATCATCTCCCAAATTTCTCAAACCGACTTTTCTAACGCTGTTTCTTTTTCTTTTTGAGAGTTCGATGTTCGTCCCTTCTTTCTCTTTGTGTTGAAGTCTAAGTCTCGTTGTATTGGTCAAAGGCATCTCATGTTCTCATCACCAAAATTTGTTGTGCTTTTTGTTTGAATGCATTTGCCTACTACATTCTTTATCGAATAATGCGTTTGGTTTTGGGGACCGATTGAGACTATATAACGCTATTGATGGGTAGCTAATGCCACGCACATCTCCTAACTTGGAAGGCCAGCTCTGTTTGTAGTCCCCTTGCATGCAAAGGGACGGATAATGCTGTGGTTTGAGAGCTGCCTTTGGCTCCCCAGGAGCTCATCCACCAATATATTAATTTCAATATCATGTCCTTGTAAAGAAAGACCGTTTAGCTAAATGATATGTCAGAGCCCATTCATGGGCTCCTCAAAATAGTACAAGCCCAACTACTATCAGATGAGTACTGAGTTTACTTATCTCGTATCTAATTTTTTCTTCTGTGGTATCCGTAGTGTGATAGTTAACTTTAGCGTTTTTTCTGTGTGAAAATTAAGGAACTAGTAAGTCCTCCGAGAGTAGTGACACTCTCCCTTAAAAAACGCATTGTAACTACGTCGTTCTGGTTAAGCAAAAATTTGTAGGTTCTGGAAAAATTCAAAACAGTAAAAGAGCATTAAAATTCGAGAAAGACTTTTCAGTGGGACTTCGAAAAATACTCCCAGTTTCTTCTTCTTCTTCTTCAACTAGATGACAGTTGAGGTTTGCAGTTTTTCGAACTTGGATTTTCAGACTGGGAAAAAATTCTTAAGGGTCATTCCATCGTGTAGCACCCGAAACGCACACTTTTCGACTCATAAAATTGTTAATTTTTATGCTAAAATCTACAAATCTTACAATTAAGATAAAACAACTAAAAACGTAGAGAATAAGACATGTTAATCACTAAAATATCATTTCAAAATATACACTAAAATTTTGACAACACCTCAAACGTTAGAATGACATTGAAAATTTTATCTCAAAATTTTAGTTGTTAAAATAAGGAAAACAACATTTAAGACAATCGAACTTTACTCGGTATTCTTGGGTTAGTTTTTGTTCTACTAGTTTTCGTTTACTTGCTGAATTGAATTTGACAATTATGTTTGGATATTCTGTTCTGTACATTAATATTAAAAGTGAATTTATCAAGGTCGTATCTCGAATAGTTTTTGAACTGCAGTGTTCTAAAAAGCGACCGCTCACAGGGTGTTTTTTTTTAAGAGGTATAGAACTTCAAACTGAAATAAAACACAAGAAAATCGTTTTAATGTCCATCAACTTGGCTTTATTGGAAGGATATTGCCATTGATGTTTAAATATGTTTTCGAGCATGTAGCCGAATAAAGCCAAGTGTGGAGGTCCTGTTTTCAACCACATTGTTGGGCATTTGAGGCCGGTTGTCGGCAATAACGCCACGAATGTTGGCTTCCAAGCACCTCAACGATTCTGATTTATTGACGTTGCGAATTCTATATCAAAATTCTATCCCAAATGAAAATAGTCCAAAGGTGTCAAATCACACGATCTTGGTGGCCAATTGACAGGCCTATTCCACAAAATTATGCGCTCATCAAATGTTTCCTTCAATAAATCGATTGTGACATGTGCTGTGTGACATGTAGCGCTGTCTTGTGAGAACCACATCTCATTTACATTCATTCCATCCAATTCGAGAACCTATACCGGTCTGGATTAACGGTAACTGGCTCGCTTGCATCATTTCAAAAGCGGTAAACATCGCGAATTGAACCATTATTTTCGAAATAAATTTGAACGATTTGCAAGCGTTGTTCTTTTGTCAACTTATTTAAGATAAAATGGCAAACCAAATTTAACATAAATGACATTAGAATTGGCCATTTTAACTACAAGATGTCAGTTTTATCCTTGTTCAAAAACCCAAACTCTAAAAAAACACCCGAAATAAGCCACGATAGTGGAAACTTTAAACGCGTTTTTCTCGAAACGACATTTTTCAAAATAACTCAAAGAGAAATTGGTCGATACACTCCAAATTGAAGACTAAGTTTCTTGAATATATTCACTACACATTGACCTACGATCTTTTTCGTTGGTTTAAAATTGTCAGTTTGGCAACAACATTTTTTTACCTCAGAAAACGAAACTTTTTTCAGAATTGCGACATTTTGTTAAGTTTTGATATTTTCCAAAACATCTTAAGTTATAGTGTAGGGAATATTCATTGAATTTTATTATTTTAGCTTCTCATTTGGCCGGAATCATTTCAGCAGCTGCTTTTTTGGCACCTTCGAAGACAGCGCGTAACTCCGGTATTTTTCAATAATTTTGAAGAAAAAAAAACAAATGTTTAATATAGCTGAAAATATACCTTATTATGTCTAAAAAACTTCAAAATATTCTATCGAGTAATTTCCTTTGAAAAAAATTTCGAATAATCGTCTAACTTTTCATGGGTTACACTGGTACTGCCTCTTAAGTGAAGAATAGATGAATACGAAGCTATTATTTAACAAGTTTTTCTCAATTTTTCTCAATTTTAAACGGTGACAGTGAAGTAATGAGTAGCATGTCTGCGTTACGTTACGTATGAGTAGCGTTACGGGCCTGGTTGAAGTTTTGAATCCCAGAAACATCAACCGAAAAATATTTGCACGGTTATGACTTTTCGCGAGAAAATGCAGTTTATTCGATAGAGACTTCATGCCATGAAAAGTTCTGCCGTTCGAAATCGTCAGAAAACTGTAGGTCCCTTCCATTCCTTCTCAAGTCTGGTTGAGAGAAATGTGGTAGGCCTTGGGGCTCTCCGCTCTAATGTACCACCCTATTTATTTATCAGGTTAAGATTTTGATACAAAAAAAAAAAAAACAGTTTACATAATACACAACAGCACTTCACTTTCACTTCGCTATGTTCTTATAACTTTGACTACGATCCTGTCAAGTCAAAGTTCAAAAACTTCCAAAATTGGTTCTGTTTTCGAGATCCAATTCATGGTCAAAGCTTTTTTCAGAAATCCTTGAACTTGCTAACTTGTAAGACCAATGCTCGAGTACGATTGTTTTTCAGGCGAAATATCAAGTATCAAAAAATAAGTCCGCCCTCTTTCATAACAACATCTTAAGTTAACGAATAAAGCTTGTCTCTCTCTGGCTAAACAAAACAAAATCAGCACAAGAAACAAACACCCCCTTATTTTCTTCAACTTCAAAACTTTATACTTTTCTTGTTTAATGATTTTCGTAGCTCCAATTTGATTGAAATTGAAACGAAAATAAATTAAAGTACAAATCATGCATTCTTCAACAAAAACCATTTATATGTACATAAAATTATATATAGACACAGAGAAGAATAGATGAATCGCTTTGACACATGTCAAATAAAGTGTTTTGTGTCGTTCTGTTTGTATAATGCAGATTTGTTTCAAGTAAAGAGTGAGTTTGATATTCGGTATTCGTGTCTTCTTATGTTTTTAATTTTGTTCAAATTTTGAGAAAAGTAAGAACATTCCACTAAGAAAAACGAGCGCAATATATAAGTATAAGTATAGTTATGTAAATATATATAGAAAATAGAAAATAATCTGCTTAAAAATATTTTTATAGAGCATGTTTTTATATCTTCTTCTTCACCTGCCATAATTATTAATTTTCCATCATCTGTAAGATTAGGTGCATCTTAGAAGGAATTTTTCGTGTTTGGGATTTGTATTTTTGTTTTGGTTATAATTTTATATTAAATTTTGCATTAAGTCCATGTTTATTTAATGATTTTTATGACGTAGAATAGCGGAAATATATATATAGTCAGGGAAAGAAATAAAGAGAGAGAGAGAGAAAGAGAGAGATGGGAAAAGTATACAATAAAGTGAGAAAGGATATACATTTATACAATGAACTTTACATTGAGTGTAGGGGATGTGAGAAAGAAGGGTAAGTATAACTACAACACTACAGGGAGAAAAGGGATATTGTGCGTTAATTTAAGTGCGACGCTGTGGATGGGCCTTTGTAAGTATTACAAAAGTAATTAATTTTTTTTTTGATTGTCCCAATTTGGCGTTAAATTTGAATATTTGTTAGAGTAAAAAATGAACCTGCGAATCCACCCAGTGGTCCAAGTGGTATTGGAAGTGGTGCCATTGAGAGAGACACATCGCGGTCTCTTGACTTCTCTTTGTCAGTTTCGGGTGGGCTCTTGCGCGATGATTTTTCTTCTTCAATAATATCTTCAATTGGAGGCTGGTTTGAAAGGAGAAACACATTAAATAAGACTGAAGCTTGGTTTGCAGATAAAATCTTACATCCGGTGGTCGAACAGGATTGAGTGGTGCCATAAATTGTACTAGTTTTGTAGATAGCTGGTGCCACATTATGGATGCTTCACAGTAGGCGCATTCAGCAACCTTGAACAAAAAAAAAAAAAAAAAAATAGAACAAAATTGAAACATGAATCGAAATGTTCCTGTCAAAAATGAAGATTTAAGAAAAAAAAGTGATGAATTTGTTTGATATTTTAAATTGAAAGTTCATGATTGCGAAAGGTTAATGACATGCTTCACCTCTTGCTTAAAAAACCTTATCGCTGTTGAAATTATTATTATTTTATGTTGATTTACTTTACATTTTATTTAAGCAGTTTTAATTTTGATCAGGTTTTTGTGTTTTTATACTCAGTCTAATATTTTTGTTTTTCTTTTTATTCTAATCAAATGTTTTCTAATATTTAGTTCTATAAAATAAACTTTTATCAATATTAACTTCTTTAATATAAAAATAATAATCGCAAGCCATTGTTTAGACTGACTCAAACACATGAACTTTATTAATTGAGGTTCAGTTACAGACCGATGCGAACATGGGTCTCAGGTCTCAGCCAACTCAAGGATGATTGTTTTTAGACGTGTGGTTTTAATTCTGGCAGCACTTTTTTCTGAATTTGTCTTTTTGACAGCTGTCATTTGATTCATGCTCAGTTTGGTTTGACATTTCGACGTGGAAGAATTGAAGCTGTCTGACCACTGGGCTCTGCGTGTGGTTAATAAATTGTCTCGCCGTGGCTGTTGACGCTGATTTTTATATAATTTTGTGTTTATTCCAAGCTCGGTCGATTTGACAGCCGTTGGGCTATTTTTTGAAGGATAATGTGTAGGTGCTTGTCTGCTTAAATTAGCCTGAGACGATTGAATAGAATATTCAGCGCATTATTGCTGACACATGACAATGCTGCAAAAAGTGTTCGAAAATACGGCCTCTCGGCTGGAATTTATTCGATCCTGTGCCCCTGTTCTGTGACTATCGCCTCGATAAAAGCAG